>CM077165.1:71823284-71870836 GCA_039583875.1 Platanthera guangdongensis
TTCCTGCCTATATCCTTTAGCATACCAATCTTGCTTTGTTCTTGACAATTACTCATGTTCATCCATAGTGTTCCTAAAGATCCACTTGGTTCAAATTATGTTGCCTTATGGTCTTTTGGTTTATGAATAAGCTCCCAGACTTTGCACCTCTTGAACTGATTCAGCTCTTCTTGCATTGCCTCAATCCAATGAGGGTCTAGGATGGCTTCTTCAAACTTCTTGGCTCAACTTGGGATAAAAAACTAGAGAAGAGCACTGCATTCAGATTTCTGCTCCTTGTTTGTACCCCTTGTCTTAGATCACCAATGATTTGATCTGCTGGATGATCTCTAAGATGCCTATTAGCTGGAGGCATCCTGGCTTTAGGTTGAACTTCTTCAGTTTCTTCATCTTGCTGCACTCCTTGAATTTCTTCTGCATTAGGTACATGTAGCACTCCCCCTGGACAGCAGCCACTATCTTCTAGTTGTTGTCTTGTAGTAGGTTCTTCTTCAATAGTGAGCTTGTCCATCTTCCTTAGTTATACCTGTGGAGCTGCATATACTACTAGACAACTCATTGTTAATAAGTCTAGTTTCATCAAATACTACATGTACAGACTCTTCTACAACTTGAGTAGACAAGTTGTAGACTCTATAAGCCTACTATTGTTGCTGTACCCAACAAAGATCCCCTCTTGGGACTTGCAGCAAACTTAGTCAAGTAAGACTTTCCATTGTTAAGTATAAAACACTTACAACAAAAGATCCTGAAGTAGGATAGGTTTGGTTTTCTGCCTTTCACAACCTCATAGGGGGTCTTGTTGTGTCTTTTAGTAATGGTAGCCCTATTAATAACATGGCATGCAGTATTTACTGCCTCAGCCCAGAACTATTTTGGTAGAGAAGTATCACTTAATAGGGTTCTACCAGCCTCAATCAAGGTTCTATTTTTCCTCTCAGCAATGTCATTTTGCTTATGTGTCTTGGTGAAGAAAACTCCTGAAATATCACAAATTCTTCGCATAGTTTTGTCATGCTATCAGACTGAAATTCAGTACGATGGTCACTTCTTATCTTGACCACTGTACTATCTAGTTCATTTTGAATTTGTTTGACAAAGCTATAGAAGACACTAGGTGTTTCAGATTTCTGTCTAAGGAAGAACACCCAGGAAAACCTTGAGTAGTCATCTACAACTACAAAGGTATAGACCTTCCTACCTAGGCTGTGAACTGGCATAGGACCAAAGAGATCCATATGCAAGAGGTATAAACACCTCACAGCATCTTTGTTTTCAATGCTACTAAAGGTGGATTTAGTCTGCTTGCCCTTTTGACAAGCTGAGCATATTCCATCTTTAATACACTTAACTTGAGGACCATTCATCACTAACTCTTTGCTAAAGAGTTGGCCTATTGTCTTGTAGTTGAGATGGGCTAGCCTCTTGTGCCATTTGACACAATGAGAGACTTTCTCATCAGCTACAAGACACACTGGAGAACCATTGTTCTCACACATAATGTCTAGGCAATAGACATTCCTTTTTCTATAACCTGTCAAAATGATCTCTTGATCATTTGACCTCCTGATATGACAACCATTTTTAACAAATGAGATATCATATCCCGCATCACTCAATTGACTTATACTAATAAGGTTATGTTTCAAACCTTTAACATAAGCCACTTGAGTAATAGTAATATGGGTGCTAGAAATGTTACCAAAACCCTTGATGGATCCTTTTTCAGAACCACCAAAGGTGACTTTTGGACCATCCTTGATGGGTGTGTAGTCCTTTAGCAATCCCCTTGTTCCAGTCATGTGTCTGGAACATCCACTGTCCAAGTACCATATTGGGGCATGGCCACTTGGACACACTGCAAAAAAACAGATTAGTGAAAACCTTAGAACCCAAAAATTCTTGGGTCCTTGGTATTGGTTAGTTTGCATCCTAACAAAACTACCTGCAGGTTTTCCAACAGGCAGTTTGCTACTCACTTTGGCACTTGCATTGTGCCAACAGTCCATGGCAAAGTGACCTACCTTGCCACAGCACCAACACTCAAACCTATTGTACCTTTGCTTAGGTACATTCTTAGCTGTTTTATCTACAGCTGGCTTATTGAGAGCTGGGGCTTTGCCCTTGGACTTGGACTTGACAGTCCTAGCAGGTTTAGAAAACCCCAGTCCAACTTTACCTTTTTGATGAACAAATTCATCAATTAAGGGTAGAACAGACTTTGGTTTTGAAAACCTAGCAACTAAATCTCCCTCCTTCTGAAGACTAATCTCCAGACTTTTGATTTTATCATTCTTAAATGATATAGTCCCCATCTGAATCACAGTTATGTGCTTCAGTCTGGCTATTTCATTTAGCTTTTGATCAATCAACTTCTCAAAATCAGTTGCAGCAACTTTGAGACTAGCAATTTCCTTTGCCTGACTCTTGGCTAGGGACTTGCTCTTCTTAAAAGCTTGCAACAGAACTTTATATTCATCTATCAATTGATGAATATCCCCTTCAGACTCAGATGCACTCTCATCACTTGATGATGATGAATCTGATTCTGAACTAGCACAAGAAATTGAACTGAAAGAACAATTTTGTACCTTACTAGGTCCTGGCTGCTCCAGGATTTTGTCACTTTCTGTCAATGCTATCAGTCCTTGGCACTGACTGTCCTCTTGTTCATATATAGAGTTCATGATCTGGATGAACTCTTCTTCCTCTTCCTCAACAAACAGTCCTATGTATGCTTCAGCATCTGACTCAATTTCTGATGAAGATATGTCTGACCGGCTCTTATCCTTTTTGGCAACAAAAGATCTTTCCTTCTTGCCCTTGAATTGAGTCTTTTTCTTATCATTAGACTCCTTCCTTTTCTCTGGATAGTCTGCAATAACATGTCCTTGTCTATACAGCAATAACAAACAATTTTTGATAGAGTTGCTTTGCTAGACTTGGTCTTTTTCCTGTCTTTCTTTGATGACTTCTTGTTCTGATAATAGTCATCTTTTCCTTGTGAAGTAGATGGCTTTGTCCTCCACTGTTTCTTCTTTAAGAACTTCTGAAAGTGTCTTGTAAAGGCTGCAAAGTCCTTATCACTTTCACTGCTTTCAGACTTCCTGCTTTCTGAGTCATCTGACTCAGTCTCAGCTACTTTTGGAGGTGGAGAAGGTGACTTACTTCTATATTTTCTGAGGGCTTCTGTTTTAAATGCCACTGCCCTTTCCTTATGTTCACTTCTTATAGTCTTCTCCTCTTCTTTCCTCACCATCAATTGCATTTCATAGGATAGCAATTTTCCAAACAAAGTTGGAGGAGGAATTTCTACTAACTTTGTCATTTCCCTAATGACACAGATCTTGGTGTCCCAATCCTTTGTTAGGGACCTTAGAAACTTATCATTAAGCTCATAATTACTGAACTCTCTGCCATAGGACATTAGCTCATTCACAATCCTATAGAACTTCTTATAGCATTCAGTTATGCTATCAGTCATACCTTGCCTGAAACTTTCATATTCTTGGTTTAGCAAAGACTTTCTGTCTTGCCTCACTTCTTCAGAACCCTCCATATACACTATCAAGGTATCCCACATCTCCTTAGATGTCTTGCAGTGTATCAAATTCTGAAAGGTAGCATCATCTATAGCACTCACAATGATATTCTGAGCCCTCTTGTCCATTGTGGCTAGAACTATCTCATCCTTTGTCATTTCAGAGAAATCCTTAGGTGTTCTCTGATTTGCATCCAGGACTGAAACCTTCATGGGCACATATGGCCCTTCTTTAACTGTGATGTATATTCTAGGGTCTGAGGCTTCCATAAATAGTCTCACCCTTTCCTTCCAGATGCCAAATATTTCTTTTCTGCAAATGGGTAGCTTCATGGATCCCAATTCCTTATGATTCTCAGTGGAACCCATGGTTCTTGATTTTCTTGATTCTGTAATGTACTTAGACTGAATCTGCCAACAGGATCTTCTCAGACAGTTATGTCCCTTTTTGAGTAACACAGAGGGGGGGGGGGTGAATAGGTGGCTTAAATCTTTTTAACTTTTTAGGCAGAATTCAGATTATAACACAGAATTATATCTACTTTTGCACATCAATCATCCAGCAATCATCCAGCAATCACAGCAAAACACATGCACACAGTGAACACACAGGTTTATAGTGATTCCCCAAGGTTTGGGTACATCCACTTTCCCCCTTCGCCTATCTAGTAGTGTACTAGATTCGGCCAAACTCCTCCACTATCTCAGATCCTCAGATCTTACACTTAGAACCCCAAAACAGGTTCCTACAGCTCAGGCCCAAGGCCCTACAACTCAGTCTTCTTCAAAGACCTACACTCAGCTTCTTCACAAAGCCTACACTCAGCCACAGCAGGCCTACACTCAGCCACAACAGGCCTACACTCAGGGATACAAATCTCCTACACTCAGGCACACAGGCCCTACACTCAGCCTTTCTAATTACAGGCTTACAAACTCAGATCCCTAGGGATCCTACAAGAAAATATGAATACAAAATGTAAACCCTACAACTCAGAGAAAATAGAGAAGAGTTGAGAGTCTCTTGATGAGTTCTTGGATGAACTCTGCTGAGATCAATCTGACTTGGCTTTCTTCAAAGCTTCTTGAATGTAGAACACAATAGGATTGATCTCCTCTGCAGTTAATCCTTGATCTCTGCTACTTAAGATTCAGAACAAAGTCTGAATCCTTCTTCTCAGCCTGGTTCCAACGGCTGTCTTCTTGGATGGAGCTCTCTCTCTCCAACTACTTAGATCTTCACAAGATTCTTCAATGAATAGCTAGATCTTCTTCTTTTTTTAATTACTTGATCATCTTTTTCTGTAGATAGTATAAGCCTATTTATAGGCCTTCTTCATGGTAACCGGCTGGTCCGGTTCATAACTGATTTCTGACAACTCTGACAGGTGCAGTAGACCAGCTGGAATGGCAGCTGTCAAGTCATCCAGTCAGTTCTTGAAAAATTTGTAACTGTCTGAAAGTGTCGAGACTGTCTGTCTTTAAGTGTCGACACTTATAGACCAAGTGTCGACACAAGTTGACTAAGTGTCGACACTAGCCTACAAGGTGTCGACACAACTCCTTGTGTTGTAGAATTCACTTCTCGACACAGTTTCTTCTTCATGTGTCGACACTGATATTGAGTGTCGACACAACTCCTTGTTCTTCAGCACTTAGTTGAATTCTTGTAAGTGTTGACACAACACCTTTGTGTCGATACATCTTCATGTGTTGAACTTGTCAGTGTCGACACATCTTCTTGGTGTCGACACATGCCTTCTGTGTTGATACTTGCTGAGTGTCGACACAGCTCCTTGTGTCGACACATCTTCTTCTGTTGAGACTCTGGCTGAGTGTCGACACTTCTCCTTAGTGTCGACACTTGTACTTAGAATTTTGTTGAACTTTGCTAAGTGTCGACACAGCTCCTTGTGTCGACACTTTCTTCAAGTGTTGAGTCTTCTACTGAGTATCGACACATTCTTTCTTGTGTCGACACTTTCTTCAAGTGTTGAGTCTTCTGCTGAGTGTCGATACATTCTTTCTTGTGTCGACACTTATACTTAGACTCTGCTGACTTTTGCTGAGTGTCGACACAGCCTCCAAATGTCGACACTTTCTGATGTAGACACAGTTTCACTGGGTGTCGACACAACTGCTAAGTGTCGACACTGCTTCACTGCACTTTTCTTCATTGAGTGTCGACACAGCTCCTTGTGTCGACACTTTCTGTCTGGTGTCGACTCTGCATCCCTAGTGTCGACACAACTACTCCAAGTGTCGACACTGCTTGCCTGGGTGTCGACACAAGTCTTCTTAAGTGTCGACACTTTCCCTCTGGGTGTCGACACATGGACTTAGAAACTTTTTCATCTTTCCTGCAAATACTTAACCTGCACAAGGCAACTCAAAATATATCAAATACATTTTGATGTATATCATTGAGTAGGGTGAGGCTTCTTCAAATCAGGTACATTTAATAAATGTACCCAACACTCTTTCCCTTTCCAATATTTCTTCAAATGATTTTTCCTCTTCTTTTTCTGAAATTTCTTCAAATGTTTTTGAAGACACGTTTATGTCCGTGCAAGCCAATTTTGAGAATGAACTTTTTTTTAGACAAAACAATTTTGAAAATCTTACTTTTGAAAAAGAAACATTTTTGAAAAACTCTTATGATGAACCACCCAACCTGAAATTAAAACCACTCCCCAAACATCTTAAATATGCTTTTCTGTAAAAAAAATTCTAAATTTCCAGTTATAATTTCGGCCTTTCTTTCTCAATCCAAGAACGATCAATTGATCGAAGTGCTACAAAGGCATCGCCGAGCTATAGTGTGGCAAATATCTGATATTTCTGGGATAAGCCCCTCTTTTTGCACCCATAGAATATTTTTCGAAAATAATTCTAAATGCATAGTCCAGCCTCAATGTCGTCTTAATCCAAACATGAAAGAGGTTGTGAAGGGAGAGCTGCTTAAATTATTAGATGCGGGAATAATCTATGCAATTTCCGATAGTAAGTGGGTAAGTCCAGTCCAGGTTGTACCTAAGAAGGGTGGGATCACGATAGTGATGAATGAGAACAACGATTTAATTCCAACTAGGACGGTAATGGGATGGAGGATGTGCATCGACTACCGTAAGCTAAACGATGCCACTCGTAAAGATCACTTTCCCCTCCCCTTTATCGATCAGATTTTAGAACGGTTATCCGGGCATAGTTTCTATTGCTTTCTCGACGGTCTCTCGGGGTATTTCCAAATCCCTATCGCACCCGAGGAACAAGAGAAGACGACATTCACTTGCCCCTTCGGAACCTTCTCCTACCATAGGATACCTTTCGGTCTCTACAATGCACTAGCTACCTTTCAACGGTGCATGTTAGCAATTTTCGATAAATACGTTGAGAGTATAATGCAAGTCTTTACGAACGACTTTTCTATTTTTGGTGACTCTTTCTCTTTATGTTTACAAAATCTAGCAAAGGTCTTAGAACGATGCGAGGAAACGAACCTGGTTTTAAACTGGGAAAAATGCCACTTTATGGTGAGAGAAGATCTAGTTTTAGGACATAAAATCTCTGCTAGGGGAATCGAGGTCGATCGAGCTAAGACCGAGGTGATTGAGAAGTTGTCGCCGCCTACGAACATAAAAGCGATTAGGAATTTTATAGGCCATGCGGGGTTTTATAAGCGCTTCATTAAAGATTTTTCTAAAATCACCAAGCCTCTAACCCAACTTCTGGAAAAAGACACCCCATTTAATTTTGATGAATCATGTCTAACTGCTTTTGAATTGATTAAATCTAAACTTATTAATGCTCCAATTATGATCGCCCAGTTTGGGATTTTCCTTTCGAAATAATGTGCGATGCGAGTAGTTTTGCGGTCGGTGCGGTGCTAGGACAACGAATAGCTAAGAATTTCCACCCAATTTATTACTCGAGAAAAACGCTTAATTCGGCGCAGGAATACTACACCACAACTGAAAAGGAACTCTTAGCTATTATTTTCCCATTCGATAAATTTCGACTGTATATTACTCTTTCTAGGGTTATCGTTTTTACAGATCATTCCGCTTTTAAGTACTTCCTTTCTAAATCGGACGCCAAGCCGTGCCTTATTTGTTGGATCCTCTTTCTTCAAAAATTCGACTTGGAGATTCGGGATAAGAAAGAAGCGGAAAACCTAGTGGCTGATCATCTTTCTCGCCTCGAAAATCCTGAAATCGGTGTTTTAAATGAAAATTCTCGTAATGATTCTTTTTCGGATGAATAAATTTTAAACGTTTCTTCTTCTACCCCCTGGTTTGCCGATCTGGCCAATTATCTCGTGGCTCGGGTCCTTCCAAGAGAGTACTCTTCTCAGCAAAAGAAGAAATTCTTTTCTGAGTTGAAGTATTATTTTTGGGAGGACCCCTTTCTATTTCGTATTTGTGCGGACCAGGTGGTAAGAAGATGTGTTTCCCTGGAAGAAGGTCAACCGATTTTGAAGCATGTTCATGAAGGTCCGACTGGCGGGCATTTTCAAGCAAACTGCAACGCCCACAAAGTGCTTAGTGCTGTCTTTTATTTTACAAACATATTTAAAGAAGCACAAATCTTTGTGAGCGGGTGTAATCGGTGCCAGCGGACTGGAAACATATCCAATAAAAATGAAATGGAACAAAATTATTTTCTTGAATGTGAAGTTTTCGATTTGTGGGGCATCGACTTTGTAGGCCTGTTTCCCTCAAGCTCAGGTAATAAATATATTCTAGTCGCCGTAAATTATGTTTCTAGGTGGGCGGAGGCCCAAGCTTTACCCAGTAACGACGCTCGAGTCGTAGTTTCTTTTCTAAAAAAATTATTTTCTCATTTTTGGTTTTTCTCGAGCGATCATTAGTGATAGGGGAAGTCATTTCTACAATGCTTAGCTCGCTAAAGCTTTAATTAAATATGGAGTTACGCATAAACTATCCACCGCTTATCACCCCCAAACGAATGGTCAGGTCGAGGTAGTCAATCGCAAACTTAAAAGAATTTTGGAATAAACCGTTTCTACTTCTCGTAAAGATTGGTCATTAAAGTTATACGATGCCCTTTGGGCATATCAGACAGCGTACAAGACCACTATCGGTTGTACTCCTTTCCGATTGGTCTATGGAAAATCGTGTCATCTCCCGGTAGAAGTAGAACACCGTGCATACTGGGCACTAAAATTTTTTAATTTCGATCCACACTCGTTCGGTGAGCACAGAAAAAATCAATTAAATAACACGACGAGTGGCGGGTGAACGCTTATGAGAACAACAAAATCTATAAAGAACGCACGAAATTTTATGACGATAAGAACCTGCGCCACCCTAAAACATTTAAACAAGGCGATCAGGTTCTTCTTTTTAATTCGCGCTTACGTCTTTTCCCTGGAAAGCTTAAGTCTCGATGGTCTGCACCGTTTACGGTCAAGCAAGTTTTTTCGTATGGTACTGTGTTGCTCTCGCACCCGGACAAGGCTGACTTCAAAGTTAATGGTCATAGACTGAAGTTGTATTTTTCAAATGACTCGGTATCTCCTGCAAAGGAGCATCTTATTTTTGTCTCTTAATGTTTATTTTCATGTGGAACTCTTTCTTTTCCTGGACTTCTTATCATTATAAAACTGTTATTATTATTTCGAACTTTATATTGTTAAATAAAGAACACTCTTGGGGGCCTGCCTAAGGATTTTTTGCTTTTTTTGTTGTATTTTGTGCTTCCTCCCGGTGGCCAAACAAGTGCAAGTTTGTTATTGCCAATCCAACGTTGCTGATTTGAAGAATGATCAAGCCAAGCCTGCTGGTGATAAAGTGAATTCAAGCGCAAGCATGGGGGAGCGACATCCGCTTTCGGCCTCATAAACCCGGGGAAGTCCTGTTCTTTTCTTTTTTCTTATTTTTACTTTACTGCATTTTCTATCCCCCCTCTTCTCCTTCTCTTTCTCATTTTTTTTAATTGAGGGCAATGAAAAATATAAGCATGGGGGAGGGTTTCATTTATTTTCTTTCTTTTTTTTCTTTTTTACAAAAAAACACAAAAGAATTTATTATAGTTATATTAAGCCTCTTAGGAGTACTACTTTTTCTTTAACTTTATCAAAAATCCAAAAAAATTAGAAAATACAAAACCCAAAATCAAAAATCCAAAAATAAAATCTAAAATCTATTTGAAAATCAAAATCAAAAATTATTTTCTATCTTTATTTTTTTTATGTTTCTTCTAGTGGCGTGTATGCCCCTGCGGTTCTTTAGTTCTAAGTAGAATTTCTTTGAATCGGTTTTCTAAATCTATTATTTTAATATAGCTTAGTTTTATTATTTTCTAGTTCTTAATTATAGGCAACTGTTTTTTACGTTATAAGTAAGCAAATTGTAGTTTTTCCTCTTATTCGGTTTAATTGTGTATAAACGGTTGCTAGATAATGTTATCACATTTTCATTTGGTGGTAATTCTTTCTTGGTGTCTAGAACTTGTCTCTAGCGACTCTCGAAACATTTGCGCCGTTTTTCATGAACTTTAGAAATAATTTAGGCCACCCTTTGTCTCGTTAGAGCCTTTTTGCCCACCCGAATATTTCACCTTTACTAAAACAACTTTGGGCCTTTTTCCATTTTTCTTTGTTTAGCTCCACCTTTCATTTTTCACTAAAGCCAAAATGCCCTTCCTATTTCACACTAGACTTTAAGCTTTACTTAAATATTATTATTGTGATGGGTTATCATCTTTGAAAAATGAAAAGGAAATTATACGCTTACATTTGGAGCTCTCCTATGAAAAGAGAAAAAATTATGATCCAAAATTATGAAATCAAAAAAAATAAGAAGTTTATTTTTGGCCAATTATGTGAAAAGAAAAAAACTGCATGGCCTTGTGTTTTGTTAAGTTTGAATTGGAGAAAATGACGTACTTATTATTTCTCATTTTTGTGCTTTTATGTTTATTTAAAGCTCATCCTTGGTTTAGTGTATTTTAACCGTCATTTTTATCCTGGATTTTCTATTCCTAACCTTTTACCTAAGCCAAGTCTTTACGCCTATAAAGGTCCTTTTGATCATTAGAACGTGTTACAAACTTGCGTAGTGGAGAGAGTGTGAACGGACAAGCCTATGGCCACCATCATTGATGGATTTCTTTGGAGGTTATCTTGAGGTGATTTAGGGGTAATTGTTATTCTAGCAACCTAGTAGTTCGTTCAATGCGCTGTTTATTTAGAATCTCTACTTTTGTCTTTCTTATTCTCCAAAAACTTTGTATGCCTTGTTTTAGGAATTTAGAAATGTGTAATTCTTCCTTATGTTCCAATGATATTTTTAGGTCTCAATTTTTCAAGTTTTCTATTGTGGACTTCTCACCCCACTAGTTGTTAACATAGAAATCAGGATAATTTAATTTTTCATATTTTGGTTTTCTTAACTATGAAACTTAAATTTGCTTTTTTTTGCTTTTATTCCTGTTCCCTAGTTTGTAATTCCATTTGCTTGAGGGCAAGAAAATACTTAAGCATGGGGGAATTTTATGACTAGTTTTAGTCATCATTTTTTGGGTTAATTTAGCATGAAAAATTCCTAGGTTTAATTATATTTTTATGTATTTTTTGTTTGTTACGTTTTAATATCTTATTTTTGATGATTATGTTTTAATATGTTATAAAACATAACTAATGTTGTGTTTTATTTTATTTTTGTAGGTTCGAGCCTCCTTGGTGCTGTCCAAACCCGTGAGCCATGCAACCCTCTCATTCGGCCAGCTCAAGATCTAATCCAGTCCGAGCTCACATGGTACAGCCGACCCCTTTATCTCAGGTCCCGCCTGGCCCTCCTTGGTGCAGTCGGCCCTCCTTCAAGTCCAACCTGAGCAAACTTCACTCATCAAAGCCACAAAGTGCTTAGTGCCTGTTCGTGTTGATAGTCATTCAATTCACCACATGGTCAGTAACTCTAATAACTTATATGCATTGTTTTTAACTTAATTTCATAAATCTTTTACATAAATTAAATGTGAGGACGGGTAGACTGAGCGTCTGCAGTTGTCCCATGTACGGCGTGGCATCACGGCGCGTATTTTCTCTACTATAACGTATTTTTGAATACAGAGAAAATGCGGGTTGTGACAGTTGATATCAGAGCCAGTTTTGCAAGAGGGTTGGTTGGTTTGGCATGCCAGTCGAACCACTTTCCCTTAAGCAAAAGTTTAATCGTATCATTTCATTTCATACACATACTGATATGTCATCAGTAGATCTTGATGGAAGCATGAACACTATACTCACAGCATGATAAGAAGTATACGAGGCATATTATGTAGTATTGGATGCATAATATGTGTTTATATATGGAACCACCATATGTGGCAATATGTGATGGTTATATAGTATGGGATGCATAACCATCATCACACGTATGCCCATTAGTACGTTTAATTTTCTTTGTTACATATAATATTATGTAGTATCGGATGCATAATATTGTATGTGTACACCGCTCATATCATGCACTAAGGCCTTTTTTAGAATGCATAGAACTGCATACATAACATATCATCGCATGAGCACACGTGCAAAGTTAAAGATCTGCATGATGACATATGTACACCAATGATTTGAGATGAAATTTAAACATTCTTGCATTCATATTATAGGCACAAGTTAGAAGCATAACATCATTTTATGATTTCACGGAGCAAGGTAACAACAAGAGCAGGTATCTATTCTTTCTTGATTTAATATGAGTTTTTTCGTTCCTGATCTGATCTGAGTCAGGGTGTTCAAGGATTTTCTGGATAAGTTCGTGGTTGTATTCATTGACGATGTCCTACTATATTCCAGAAATGTAGATGAGCACGCCTTGTACTTGTGCTTGGTCCTGTCTACTCTGAGGGAGCACAAGTTGTATGTGAAGTTTAGCAAGTGCGAGTTCTGGTTGTCTCAGGTGTCATTCCTAGGACACATTGTAAGCAAGGACAGTATCTCAATGGACCCCGCGAAGATATCCGTAGTCTTGGATTGGAAGAGACCTACATCACCTAAGGTGATAAGGAGATTCTTAGGGTTGGCAGGTTACTACAGAAGATTTGTGGAAGGATTATCTATGCTCTCTGTGCCGTTGACCAGGCTTATGGAAAAGAGAGCAGCTTTTATTTGGAGTGATGCCTGTGAGGAAGCTTTTCAAGATCTCAAGAGGAGATTGTGTTCTGCTTTAATGTTGGCATTGCCGGTGGAAGGAGTAGAGAATGTTGTTTATGTGGATGACTCGCAAGTTGGACTCAGTTGCGTGTTGAAGCAGGACGGCAAAGTAAATGCGTATGGATCGAGGCAATTGAAGGTGCATGAAAAGAATTACCCTACGCACGACTTGGAATTTGCTGCCGTCATTTATGCCTTGAAGTTGTGGAGACATCTTTTGTATGCAGTGTCATGCAAAATTTATTCGGACCACAAAATTTTGAAATATGTCTTCACTCAAAAGGAATTGAATTTGCGCCAGCGACGATGGCTAGAGTATGTTGCGCACTACGAAGTAGATATCCTTTATCATCCCGGCAAGGCTAATGTAGTAGCGGTTACGTTGAGCCAGAATCCCATATATATCTTTAACCTCTCGTTGCAATCCCTTATTGAAGAGTTTTTGATCATGGACATAACCGTAGGGAATAGCGCTTCGCCGAGTAGCTTAGAGGTGGAAGAGCATTCGTGGATTACTTTCACTATATTACATCAGAAGACGATCCTGTTTTTCAACACCTCCACAGTAGGACTGAGAATGGGGAATTACCTGACTTTTTAGTTGATGATGTTGGTACCCTAATGTACCGCGGTAGATATTGTATTCCCGCTGTTGGGGACATCCGAGCAAGAATATGCAGTGAAGCACATAGTTCAAGTGTTGCTTATCATCCTGGTTCCACGAAAATGTACATAGATTTGAAGCAGATTGTTTGGTGGTCAAGTATGAAGAATGACATTGCAAGATTTGTATCTAAATATTATACCTGCCAGTATGTCAAAGCTGATCACAGAAGGGCAGGTGATAAGTTAACGCCTTTAGATATACCGAGTTGGAAATGGGAGAGTTTATCAATCGATTTCATTACTGGTTTGTCGAGATCACCCCGAGGGCATGATGTAGTGTGGGTTATCGTGGATAGACTAACCAAGTGTGTCCACTTTGTGCCTTTCAAGATTGATTATTTCATGAAAATATAGCTGAGCTTTATCTGGACGAAGTTATCAGACTGCATGGTGTACCTACGAGTATTGTGTCAGAAAGAGACTCCTGATTCATGTCTCATTTTTGGCAGAGCTTGAAAGAAGCTCTAGGTAATGACCTTAGGTATTCTACTGCCTATCATCCTCAAACAAATGGTCAGACGGAGAGAGTGAATAAGATCTTGGAGGATATGATTACATGCTATATTTTGGACCATGGTGGGGCTTGGGATAAACACCTCGGATTGATGGAGTTCGCGTACAATAACAGTTATCAGGAGAGTTTGCAGATGGCGCCCTTTGAATCTTTATATGGAAGGCGTTGTCGAACTCCCCTGTTTTGGGCAGAAGTTAGTGAGAAGCCTTTGCTCGGTCCGGAAGTGCTGGAGGATATGAGCATCTCAGTGACACATATTCGTGAAAAGTTGAGGTTGGCTCAGGAGTGATACAAGAAGTATGCAAATCAGCGTAGAGTTGATCTAGAATTTGCAGTTGGGGACATGGTGTTTCTGAAGGTCTCTCTGATGCCTGGTGTTAAGAGATTTGTAAGGAACCACAAGCTAGATCCCAGGTATGTGGGACCTTTTTAGATTCTGGAGCGCGTTGGAGCTTCTGCCTATAGACTGAAATTGCCTGATTCTTTCCCTGGTGTTCACGACATGCTTCACGTAAGCCAGTTGCGAAAGTGTGTTCATAGTGATTGACATATCCTTGACTTCGTGCCCTAATTACAGCCTAATCTCTCGTATGTAGAAGAGCCAGTCCATATTCTGGAGACGCAAGATCGTGTGCTAAGAAAGAAGACTATTTTGATGGTTAAGGTTCTCTGGCACAATCAGGATGCTAATGGTGCAACTTGGGAATTGGAATCTGTAATGAGAGAATCTCATCCTTAGCTGTTCTCCTAGTCTTCCCCATTTAGTATTCTTGTTTAATGAATTCTTCGGTCGTGTCTCTCCATCTGCCCTCTTGTTTCGTTTCGTGTTCCAAGTTTCGGGATGAAACTTCATTTTTGGAGGTGTGACTGTAACGCACCTGATTTTTACGGCAATTATTTAACCCTCTCGGTGACGCCATAGTGGTGTAAGGGGCGTTATGTTCGTTAACGTGGAGTTGACGGCACGTTGCCGTTAGCGCGTTTTCGTGTCTTTTCGGTCGAGTGGGCCAAATTTGTAAATCCTTGTCAAAAATGGAAAATTTCATGTTGGAAAATTAAATTAATTAATTTTTGACATGCTTGTCAAGTTTCGTCGCGATCCGAGCGATATTCGAGCCTCGGCGAATTTCCGAAGTTTTGTAGAATTTATGTTCGCCGTAGACTTTGAAAATTTATATCTCAAGAATGGCTCATCGTATTTTGGTTCTGTCTTCGCCGTTGTGTTCGTACTATCAGTGTTCGCCTACGGTGTGAGTTTCGTTCAATTCGTCCTACGTTTGGGCCTCCATTTTGATCTCGTATTTCCTTATTCAAAAGTATAAGGTTTTATCGAAGGTTTTATCAAAATCAAGTCTAGCTACTAGAGCAAAGGTTTTATCAAAATCAATACCTTCCCCTTACATATATCCACTAACAACCAGTCTAGCTTTATTCTTGATTATAAAATCAATCTCATCTAGTTTGTTTCTGTAAATCCATTTGGTTCCTATGATGTTATGTCCTTGAGGTCTGGGAACCAGCTTCATGACATTGCACCGCTTGAACTGGTTCAATTCCTTTTGCATAGCCACTGTCCAGAATGGCTCTATGTTGGCTTCTTCAAACATCTTGGGCCCAATCTGAGATATGAAGCTTGAATATATAGCAATGTTGATTTCTTCTTCTTGTGGTTACACCCTAACTTGCATCCCCAAGGATCAGATCTTTGTGATAATCTGTCAAGTGACTTATGGCTGCTAGAATCCCCTCTTCAGCATCTTGAACTTCCTCCTCAATGACCTGAAGATCATCTGCACTTTGCATTTTACCTGGACCTTCTTCTTAGATAGGCATATCTTTATCATTTTCTTATTTAACTGGATCCATGTCATCAAACACAACATTAACAGACTCTTCTAACACCTGATTTTTCAAGTTGTAGGCCCTATAGGCTTTACTGTGGTAGATATACCCAACAAAAATACCCTTATATGATTTTTCAGCAAACTTTATCAGATAGGACTTCCCATTGTTTAGCACAGAGCACTTGCTTCCAAAGATTCTGAAATAGGCTAGATATGGTTTTTTACCTTTCGTAATCTCATAGGGCGTCTTGTTGTGATACTTGTTGATAGAGGCTCTATTCTGGACTTGCATGCTGTGTTCACTGCCTTAGCCCAAAAATATTTTGGGGGAGAAGTGTCACTAAGCAAAGTCCTCCCAACCTCTATGAGAGTCTTATTCTTCCTCTCAGCAATGTCATTTTTTGAGGAGTTTTGGAGAAGAAAATTCTTGAAAGATACCTTGTTCTTTGCAGAATTCTATCATGCTTTAAGTCTAAAATTTTGTACCATGGTCACTTCTGATTTTGACCATAGTGCAACCCTTTTCATTCTGAATCTACTTGACAAAAGTCACAAAGTTGACTAAGGTATCAGACTCTTTCTGAAGGAATAACACCCAGGAAAATCTTAAATAGTCATCAACAATCACAAATGTATAGATTTTTCTACCTAGACAATGAATTGGCATGGGACCAAATAAGTCCATGTGTAAGAGGTAAAGACTCCTCTCAATATCCTTGGACCCAATGCTTTTAAAGGAAGCCTTTTTCTGCATGCCCTTTTGGCATGCAGAACAAATGCCCTCTTTAGTGCATTTCAAATTGTGTTCATTTCTTACCAACTCTTTATTGATAGCTTGATGATAGTCTTGTAGTTCAAGTGAGCAAGCATCTTGTGTCATTGCACACAATAATACTCTTTCTCATTTGCTACTAGGCACACTGGAGAATCAACATCCAAATATAGAAAGTTAAAACAATAAATATTTCCACTACTAGTGCCTATCAGAATGATCTCTTAGTTATTTGACCTCTTGATTAGGCATTTATCCTTGTGGAATATAATAACATAGCCTAGATAATAGTGTTAGCTTATGCTAATTAGACTGTGTTGCAGTCCATTTATATGAGCCACTTTTGTGATGGAGACTATGTTATCGGTGATCATACTATAGCCTTTAGTAAGTTCTTTGTCTGAACCTTCAAAAATTACTTTGGGTCCATTCCTCACAAGAATGTAATGTTTCAGATGGATCCTTATTAAAGTCATGTGCCTAGAACATGCAATGTCGAAGTACCAGATTGACATTTGATGTGTACTTGGACTAACCTGCAATCACAGAATCAGTATACCTTAGGTACCCAAAAGAATTTGGGTCCTTGGTTCTTGTTAGCATAAAAATGAATACTTCTCCTAGTAGTAGCTTTGATAGGAATGCTTCTTTTTGCATTAGGCACACTAGGGTTGTGCCAACAGTCAATGACAAAGTGTCCCCCCTTGCCGCAACACTACGAATCATGAATATTATGTCTCCTCTTCTAAATAGGCTTAGATGTCTGTGATCCATCAGACTTTTTCTATTTAGAGGGGAGTGCAACAGCCCTCTTCATATTTCTTTCAGTTAGAATCTGGCTGAAGGTTAGCCTGCCAATAAGTTCTTTGGTTTATTTTGACTGACAGCAGCATGTGTGCTTTGCAGCTGACAAGGTGTTGATGGCATCAAAAAAAGCCAAGTAAGGCTTACTTGTAGTCTTGCTCATAGACTTATTCTTTTATGAAAGACCATGGGTGGAGGCCACTGCCTTACTCTTGAGAGTGGGTACAAGAGCACCAAACACAAATGATCCATGGAGGAACATTTGGATTTCTTTATGGAGAGCCTTCAATGAACTCAACCCCATGCCCTTTCTTCTTCCATTATAAGGTGCACTATTTGCCTTACAAGAACTACTTTCATTCTTCCAGTAACCATACCTTATGTCATGGTCATACCTATTAGAATGGAAAACAACATTCTAAAAGTTGGTTTGTGGCACAACTGGAGTCTTGCATTTCCAATTGGAATGGGCAGCTCTAACATTCTACCTGAACCCCAATCACCTATTATTTATTTGAGAGGAGAATGTGTCTATCAGTAGTAGCATTATCTTAGGCTTAGAGAACTTCTCCACTCTCATCCTCTCTTTGAGGAGCTTCTCTTCAAGATCATTAATGATCTTGCATTTCTGTCTAATGGTGCCCAGTTAGATGATAGTGATTGTCTTTAACTGACTAATTTCTTTGCTCATTTGAGCTAGCAGTGAATCTGACTCAATTTGTAAGGAATTAGTCTGATGTAGAGCCGCAATCCCTTCAACTTGCCTCTTAGCAAGCTTCTTGCTCTTCTTCAGAGCTTCTAGGAGATCACCATAACAGTCAATCAATTGATTGACATCCTCATCAAGTTGTAATCCATCCTTCTTATTGGATGAAGAGGATGCTTCAGAATCTGTTCCAGTCTCATAATTAGAATCTGAAAGAGAGATTGGGTAAAAGATTACAACATCAGGATCAGGATTTTCCTGATTGTCTTCAATAGTGGCCATGAGGCTGTAATCTTCTTCAGCTTTCCAGTCACTATCCATAGAGGACATTGGTGATCATATGCCCACCTTGGCAGAAGGATGATCAACATCCCCTTTTATGGAGATTATACCAATATAGGCCTCTTATCCTTCAGTTTCTGAGCCCTCTGAATCTCTCTCTGATAGACAAGAATTCTTCTTGGCCAAGAAGCCCTTGTCCACCTTTTTGTCTTTATGATAAGTCTTATCATTAGACTTTCTGCTCTCTTTCCTTTTTAATAGGACAAGTAGCAATGACATGTCCTGACCTGTTGCAGCGGTAGCAGACCACATTATTTTAAAAATATTTATTCTGTTTGGAATCATACTTGTCCCTAGAGGGGTCCTTCCTGGACTTTTCTATGTTTTCCTGTGGCTTCCTTGAGTTAGAGGTGGAATAACCCTTATTCTTCCACTGCCTTATTCTGCTCAGCATCGGCTTGAACTGCTTGGAGAACAAGGTTAGTTCTCCATCAGACAGTTCATCTCCATAAGTGTTGGGTGCATAACTGTCTGACTTAGCAGCCCTTATTCATGGAGAATGTGTCTTTTCCATGCTCCTTCTTCAGGTTTCAGCTTTAAAGGCCACAGAAATTTCTTTGCTAAGAGACATGGCAACATCCTCTTCAGCGTTTCTGGAATTGAGTTGAAGTTCATGAGATAGCAGCTTGCCAAACAAATTCTAGGGTATTGTGTTGGCCAAGTTGCTTACTTCCCTTATGACACAGAACTTTATGTCCCACTCTTTGTTGAGTGATCTCAGGAATTTATCATTCAACACATAATTAGAGAACTGCTTGTCATAGCTGATCAGACTGTTCACCATCTTAAATAACTTCTCATAGTAGTCTACTATAGAATCCTTCTTACCTTGCTTGAAGGCCTCATACTGCTGGTTGAGGAGGGATTTTTGTCATCCCTCACTTCCTTTGTCCCCTCCAAATAGACTATTAGTGAGTCCAACATCTCTTTAGCTGTCTTGCAGTGGAGCAGATTCTAAAAATTGAATCATCTATGATACTGACTATTTTGTTCTGGGCCCTCTTATCCATGTTGGCCAGTACTGCAACATCTTTGGTCATCTCTGAGTATTTCTTAGGAACCCTGATGTTGGCATCAGGGCAGCCCTTCATAGGAATGAAAGGTCCCTCCTCCATTGTGATGAAGATCCTTGGGTTTGAGAGCTCCATGAATAGCTTCACCCTCTACTTCTATATACTAAAGTTTTCCTTTTTTTCATATAGGTAACTTCATGGAACTGAGCTCCTTATGTTTCTCAGCAGAACCTATAATGATGTACTTCCTCTACCATCAGAGATCTAGTTCAGACTATTAAGTCCTTTTTGAATAACCTAGCTATGATACCACTTGAAAGTCTTTTTAAGGGTAGATGAATACCTAGAGGTGGGTGAATAGGTTTCTTTTTGAAGTTTTCACTCTTTTTGAATTATGTACTTGTTATGTGTTGATATTAGTTTGTTAGCTTTCAAGATCACAAAAAATACACAAAATTTATAGTCGTTCCCCTATCTAGGGTACATACATTTTCCCCCCTCACCTATATAGTAGTGTAATAGATTCAACCAACTCCTCCTTTACTCAGATCAAACTGATCTTACACCTCAGATCTCGTAGGATCTTATAACTCAAAGTGCTCACGACTCCTACTACTCAGACTGCTTACAGTCCTACCTCAGAGATAGCATAGGTCTCCTATGTAAGACCCCCTTTTTTTTTCTTTTCAACACCGGGGTCTTAGGCCCAGAACTGCCATTTTGCGGTGACTCCTTCACGCCCTGAAGGGTCATCACCACAAAGCGCCGATTCTGCCGGCCGATTTCGATCACAGAAAAGTAACATAAAGAAGTAAATGGAAACTTGCAGTCCACAGAAAATCACATAACAGTAAATAAGTCTCCACGACGGGAGTGTCCACAGAATAAAACATCAGAGTAGCAAAATACAGGCTTATGCCCGGTACATCATATCCTCACTACAAAATCACTCATGCGGAAGCAAAAGCAGAAAAACTACTCAAGGTCGAGACTCACGGTCCCGGATGTATGAACTCCGGAGCTAGACTGCCCCACCTCCAAGCGCACCGGTCTCTGGGGCTGCTCCTCCATGCTGGTCTCCACGATCCCCTAAATGATGCGGTTCGAAAACCGTTAGTTTAAAAGACTAAGTCCTATCATCCCCCACCCCTTCCCCCATGACTCCTAGGCACCGAGCGGAGAGGAAGAAAGGGGAGGACTTGAAGGTGGAGAATATCAAAAGCAGATGGCAGCGGACGTATACTAGCAATTCTATAACATGTATAGACAATAAGCTGAAATATGAAATGTAACCTTCACTTATGTGAGAACACATAAGCCAAGGGGTCTTCTGCAAGGCTCCCATCGTATAAAAAGTCTCATACCAATTTATACGTTGGGGTGTCGGTTATCACACAGCAGTAAATATATATGTCAAAAATTAACCTTAATTTATAAACTTGCCCACACAAGCTTATAGACTAAGGGGTCGTTTTGCAGGTCCTAAAGTATAAGCGTCCCATTCCACTTATACTTTAGGTGTCAGGGTTAAATGAATCGATTATGCTATGACATGCAAGTGGGTATGATGGATCATGCAAGTGCAACACACACACCCGACTCTGTGCACACAGACCTTTAGTTCCCCCTTTCTGGAGCCGTAACCTCCCAGGATACCTCCGTAGTGGCAGACGGAAGCGGTGGGTTGGGCCTCGCCCACCTCTAAACCAGTAAAGCACTACCGGTCAGACCTATCGTACGCCTCAACGCTTGGTGCATGAAGCGGACTCCTGCGTACTCTTGCCGGCTGGCGCACCGGACTTCTGTTGGCGAAGTGCTAACCACACATGCCGAGTCAACGTATTGGCATCGGTGCATCGACCCTCCAATACCGAAGACCCACCACCTTAATTTCCTTTCCTTTATGCACATGCAAGTTTAGCGTAATCAAAAACCCGAGCCGAAGCTCCCCGGACCAACACGTCCGTCACAAACAATCAAGCCGAAGCTCCCCGGACCCAAAGTCCGTCTTTTAACCATCCGAGCCGAAGCTCCCAGCTACCTCCGGTGCCAACAGTGTTTGTGAAATGTGCAACCCTAATTACTAAGTTACTCTTTTCAGCTTGTTAAAACAGTTTACGTTAACCCAAGACTGCCCCCGGTATTCCCTGTGAAGGGCTCTCAAGGGGCACTAGGAACTATGTTGGGATTACGCCCAGCGTTCCCTTTCGCAAGGTACTTATTTTGTTATTGGTTGATTCCCTTACCCATTCCTTCCTCATGTTACGATAGGCTAATCCTAGGGTGATTTGACTCCACTCACCTCGGGGAGGACGATCTTTCGTCGGACCCGAGCGCCTCTAAACCCTAGACAAAATAACACCCTACTCACTTATCTTCCAGGATGCACCTAATTCTATTTATCCTTCCAGCAAACCAATCAAGACCCATCACATGTGCTCTAATTCATGTCCCAAATGATTCCCTGCAGTTTTACTAAATGCAAGATTTAAGCAAGATAAAACTCCACTAAAATTATGATAAATGCAAGATGGGTAATAATCTAAAAATCCAGAATCTCCAAATTTTCCAGCAAGATTTTAGCCCTTAAATTTTATTTCCAATTTGTGCCAAAATAATTTATTAAAAGGGGTTGTACAATAAAAATACTTCCAAAAATTCAGAGCAAATTTCAAGATGATTGTAAGGGCACATAAAACCTCTATGTAAACTTTCATAATTTGTTTGAAAGAATTATTCCCCAAATTAATTAATTATCCTATTCTCAAAAATATGGTCTTGTAAAGAAAGTTCTGCAAACAGATCTCTAAAAATTATAAATAAATTTCTACAAGTACTTTTTGGCCTAAATATCTCAAAACCTAAGCCTCATGATTTTTAAACAGATATATCATCAACAAAGAATTTTCTTTACCAAAGCCCCTTTCTGAAATTATTGAAGGAAGTACCAAGTAAAATTAATTGAAAATTGTGATAAAATTCAGAGATGACCAACTAGCCTTATAATAACCTCTGACCAAGTTTCATCATGTTTTACAGCACATAACCTCCATAATAAAATCAAACACCATTTTGGGCCTTTTGGTAATTAACAAATGAAGTACCAAGAATAAAATCCCTAAAATTCTACAAAACTTACCAGAGGTTCTAGGTGGCCTAAAACTTATTCTAACCAAGTTTCAAAACATTTGGGAAAGGTTTAGTGGCTGAATCCTCAAATTTGTGCTCCTACCCTAAAACTAGGGTTAGGGTTTTGAGGTGTCTACCTTGCACCAATTCTTCTAAAGTTCCTAACAGAGATCTTAGGTTACATTACCATAAATTCCACTGGGTTTCCAAGGCCATGCAAGGGATTTGCCCCCATGTCCTTCACAACCCTCAAAACTCCTTCCTTAGGGTTTGAGGTTGAACCCTAAGGCAAATCAAGCCTAAATCATCCCATTTTCCTTAAGGGGGTAAAATTGGTCATGCCAAGTCAGTGTCCAAAACCTCAGCCTCTGTGGAGGGGAGGGGACCACCCTAAGTCCATAGTGCACTTTTAATCAAAAATGCCCTCTTAAGGCCAAACTAGGGCTTGGTGATTCCCTAACCAAAACCTATCCAAATGTGTTCAAATTTTGTACAGAACTAGGTCTAGAAGCCAGGGACCACTCCCCAAAATTTGGGAGCATTTGGAGGTAATTTGACCACTTAATTAAATTACCCTAGCTTTATTAATTAAAAGCAAAAACCTTAGGAAAAGTGTCTCCAACAATTCTGAGTTTTGGGCAAGCCCTAGGTATAGCTAGGTTAGGTTCCCTGCCAAAATTTCAATTGATTTGGACCAGGGATGTGGTGTGGGCACTCAATTTAATGACTGCCTAGCCCTAAGGGTATGTCCCACCAAAATGGGTGCCTTGGTCAAACCAGGCACCCAAATTGGTCCAAACCAATTTTAAAATAAACTAGACCCAAGGGGCTACAAATCCTCTGTTGACCAATTTCTCATACAGTGCTCTATCTATTTTTAACAAAATAACACATTAAATGGTAATAATGTGATAGAAATCATAAAAATTAATATTTAAAACCATAGTTTCATAAATCAGATTTGCACGAATCTTGGCGCGGTTATTGACGGGATCCATTCATCTTCCCCGTTCAGCCAACGGTTCTGATTGATCCTGCCTGGAGCATTTTCCAAACGCCACCGCCGGCGATCCGGCCGCCTCCCTGGCCGGCCACCGCCACCACCACCTCCGTTGAGGTGGTGGCCGTCGCCAGGTGGCGGCTTTGCCGCCGGAAGCCCTTTTTCCAGCAGTTATAGCAGGAGAATTTCTTGCCGAAAAACCATGAAAGCTTGGATTTGATCGGGCTCAATTGAGCCCGAACCTTGAACCTAAGGAGACCTATGATCTACCCGAGAGTTAAGGAGAGGGGGAGGACCTTCCTGGCGGCCTGGATGCGGGAAGAGCGGCAGGATGCCATTGTTGACGGCGGCGGCGCTCGGCTTATGCAACAGTACAGTGGGATAGCCCGTCTCCTCCAGGTAAACGCTCGAAAATGTTCCCCTTTGCCCACTGATGGTGTTTAAATGGTAATTGGGGAAGGGGGGTGGATGGTTCTTCAATGGCCATCAACACCATTTATGGTGTGGCTCGGGTAGAGTGGAGGGGGGCTGAATCCACCCCTTGGTGGCCGGGAAATGGCTGGAATCAACTCCTCTTCCCTAGAGGAGTTGATTGAAGCCATTAAAGGTGGCTGTTAGCCTCCCTTGGCCGGCTCCACTCTCTCCATTCCTCTCCCCCATCTTCTCTCTCCTCCATTAACATGGAGGGGAGCTCCCTTCTCTCTCCTAGTCACGCTTGGTTAACTGGTCAACTCCATTGGCTAAGAGCAGCCTACCTAGTCATGATGAACATGAAAATGAGGCTAGCCTAAGGAAGAAGTGGCTTGGGCTTGGGTTAGCCCTTTTGGGCTAGGTTTGACTTGGCTTAAATTAGGGTTGACCAGGGCCAATTTGACCATCTGGGTTGACCCCATTGGGTTTTTAGTGACCCATTGGACTCCCTTAAGATCTAGGAATTCTTGAATAGGGTTCGTTGGGCATCTTGGTGGTCACATGTCCCTTGGTAAGGTCACTTTGACCATTTTAGGGCTAGAGTTGACTTGGGTCAACATGATCATTTGGGTTGACCCCTATGTGTCCTTGGTGACCCATTGGCTTCCCCTAAGCTCTAGGTAGGGTTATGTAGGATTACCCTGCACTTTGGAGGTCACATACCCTTAGTAAGGGTATTTTGACCAGATTAGGGGCTTGAGTTGACTTGGGTCAACCTGGCCTCTAGGGCTGACCCCAATGTGTCCTTAGTGACCCATTGACCTCACTTTAGGGTTAGGAGTGCATAGGTGGGGTCCTCTAGGCTAGGAGTAGGTCAATTGACCCTAAGTAGGCTAGTTTGACCCATTTAGGGCTAGGGTTGACCTTGGTCAACTGAGCCTCTTTGGTTGACCCCAATGGGTCCTTATGGATCTAAAGGGCCTCCCAAGGTATTAGGGGGTGTTATGGTAGGGTCGTGGGGTCAAGGTGTAGCGCATGGTCATCCTAAACCATTGTTCAGAGTTCTACTATTGGCAGACCATGATGAGTTTCCCCACTTTGTCTCCTATCCCTTGGCCCATTCCTGGCTTCCTAGGGTTTGTCATGACCTAGCCATGGACAAAACCACACCTAGGGGTCTGGTTGGAAATGGGATGTTACAAATCTCAATAAACAAAACAAAGATTTCGTCCCCGAAATCAAAGTTACGCCTACGGAAATTTTTTACCGAAGAAGGAAACTTGTAACATCCCATCACGACGCCATGTTTGCTAAACTATGTTTCAAGGGAAACCTAAATCTATGTCCAATTCACCCAATTGATGAAGCCAAGATCCCAATAAACAAAAGATAAGCCCCTAATAAACAAAAGATAAGCCTCTACCTATCTAGAGCAGCCCTTACTAGTTTAAAGCAGGAAAATAAATTAAACATCTTGAGGGGTTTGTGAGGTATACCTGACTGAACAGCTCTGGGTATCTTTGTCGCATCAGGTCCTGCGGCTCCCAGGTATGCTCCTCCTGGCCGTGGTTCCTCCATAGGACCTTGACTAATGGGACCTTCTTGCGACGCAAGACCCGTACTCCTCGGTCGTCGATCCTAACCGGCTCCAAACGAATTGACCGATCTGAAGCTACCGGCCCTTAGGTGGTCAAAATCTGCTGCTTCGGGCGTAGTAGAGCCCTCCTCAGCGAAGAAATATGGAAGACGTCGTGCAGCGCTTCCAGCTCTGGTGGTAACTCCAGCCTGTAAGCTAGGGGCCCGATACGCTCCAGGATCCTGTAAGGGCCCATGTACCTAGGGCTGAGCTTCTTCCTCCGACCACGCACCCGCGAGACTCCATGCATGGGCCGGATCTTCAAAAACACCCGGTCTCCCACCTGGAACTCCACCTGCCGATGCCGGACGTCATAGTATTTAGCATGTCTGCTCTGCGCCTCTAGCATCCTGTCTCCTAAGAGTGCTGCACACTCCTACCACTCAGACTGCATACATTGTTACAACTCAGCCTTTATAAATTAGGCATGCACTTAGATCTCATTGAGATCCTACAAGATGTAATTAGAGTTTAAGTAAAAATGAATCCAGAGAAAATTCCTGAGTCTCCTTCCTTGACTATACAGTAGACAGTCTTTCTTCTCCACAACAACAGGAATAAGTTCCTTCAACTTGATCCAGCCTATGATGTGATGAACTTTTGTAGAGCTCTGCTTCTTCTTCAAGCTGGAGAATAATTATTGTTTTGTATTGTCGACTTGAAGATAACTATAAAATACTTTAGCTCTGCTATCTGACTTTTGCAAGAATTAGGGTTTGAGATATTGGCAAAAGTTCTTTGCAAAAACTCCACTTCAAAAGTCTTTTAAAATATGATCTCAACTTCCCATTTATATCTTGGCAACAATAATGGCTATAACCATTTTAGGTAAGGGCATGACAGGCTTTAATGGTTGCTTTATTCCAGGATATCATTGCCCGATCAATACGACAGTCTTTGTCTTTTTGTGCGAGATTTATGTCGATTTGAATTTATGATGACGTCAGCACCTTTGACACGGGGCCAAAAGACTTAGAAAATTCTTCCAAAATGTTTGTGCAGGCATTTAGTGAAGAATTGTGCCTCAACGACCTAAAGCGTTGAGTGACGCCTTGTATCTCAATGATTTTGTACTTTGACAGTTTACTTCAAAAGCATTGAGTGAATGGACTTCACTCTACACTTTAACACTTAGCCAATTTCTGTCTAACTGCAGAGGTGTTAAGTGAATGTTGTTCACTTGATGCTTTTTTCATTAACACCTTTTATAGAGTAGGCATCGAGTGTACATCCATCACTCGATGCTTTTGCACTTAGATATATTTTCTATACTAAGTTGTCGAGTGTAAGTCCTTCACTTGAAGCTTTTGTACTTAACAAATTTTACTGAGATGGATTCGAGTGCAAGTCCTTCACTCGACGTTTTTGTACTTTGTAGAATTTCTTTGATAAGGCATCAAGTGTAAGTCCTTCACTCGATGCTTTTGTACTTGGCAGACTTTCTTTGATAAGGCGTCGAGTGTAAGTTATTCACTCAACGCTTTTGTACTTAGCAAATATCTGAGCATCTCGACTATGGCCTTGAGTGAATGTTTATTTGTTGATGCTGTTTGGATTCAGGCGTTGAGTGATGTGTAGTCACTCAATGCTTTTTGACTTAGTCATTTTCCAAACTTCCTTGATCACGCTGACTTCACTCCGACAATATTTATGACTCTCTTAACCTGTCAAATCACATAACTATAAACACCTTGCACATATGAACTCAGTCATATATAAAATACATGTTTGTATATATTATTAACTTATGATCTTCTTCAAATTCGGCACTTTGTGGTCAATGTACCCAACAGATATAACTTCAAAGGATGCATGGACAGCTAGTCGGTGTCAACTTGACACAACTATGCCTTGGATAATTTTCTTCTTATTTTTTGCTTCACTTTGTCATGCCTTTGACTAGACTAACTTTATAGGACATCTATAACCAAATTACACTTGTTATATAATATGGATAATTATTATGGGATGTAAAATCACGCATATATAATTTGTTAAGTTAAATCTTAGGATTTTTCCTAACAATATCCTCTTATTTAGCTTAACAAATTTTACAAGACTTTAAAATTATTTTACTATGTAATAGAAGATAGAATATAAGAATAATTTTAAAGAGACATGGTAACTATTAATATAATATCATGCTCCAAAGCTATTCCTTTAGAATTAACATTAAAACTATGTCCATACATAACTAGTTATTTCTTAGTAATAAGAAACTCAGAGAGAACAATGCATAAGCTTTTTGAAATCCTTTCAGTATACTTAAAGTGTGTTCATCTTGCTTTGCCTAGATTTTATTGAATGTGAAGATATATTTTGAACAATTTCTGGATATTTGCATCAACATTATGAGAGGCTACATTTATTGTAAAGTCATCACTCAAGATTCAAGCTCATAGTTGATTTATAAATTCAAGCTTATTCTTAGGGGAACCAGGCCTTTGAGGGTCTTCAGTGGTAGGTTCTTTGGCGCTAAAATATGAAAGCCTTTCAATGCTAACTAGTCTTTTAGTATCATCTTCATAAGGAATATAACCATTCTGAATGAAACCAAGACCTCTTTTGTGAATTTTTCCTAAAGATTGAATGCCTTATGCTTGAGGATGTTACTTAACATAATCTTTGTGGTCAAAGATTGTATTAGGTATTTAGATTAATTTTTCAATAATAATGTCTTCCTTAGTCTTCCTTTTACTGAGTTTATCAAGGAATTTTTTTCATTTTCTCTGCTACTTCATTATGAGCAGCTTCATACTTATCCTTATCTCTTTCTCTAATTTCATCAAAAACTTTTTCATGCTTAGGATCTATATACACTTCTATTGTATTATATGGAAAATCAACTTTTGGATATTTTTTCCTATACAATCTATTCTTTTTATGTTGTTTCCTTTGGTTTTTGTGTACATCTTCTATTTTGACATTGATTTTGTAACTGATCTTACTAGAGACCGTATCTCTTGGGTTACAATTCTTAGATAGTCAGTATAGATCCTAGTTCCAGTCAATCTCTTTTGAAATTCTATGTCATCTGACATGAGCTCCACCTGACTGATATACTCCTCCTGAGACATAGAAATCATTAATCAAATATATGGCTCTGGCATAGACAAGAGCACCCGAGACTCAATATCTAGCTCCCCCTCAAATACATAAGGAGAGCGAGGAGGAACTATAGTATAATAGGCATTTTCCATTTTTCCTGGATCTAGAATGTGATCAAAGACATCATTAACATTCTTTAGCACTTGATCATGAACAATTTTAACATTCATTTAATCAACAATAACTTCAACATTCTCTATCTCTAAAAGTTTATAACTTGCAACCTTACCACCCTCTATCTCTATAGTTTCAATATTAGCAGTATCACCATCATGAGAATAATCCTTTGGGCTGACCTAACTCTCCCCCTTCATTAGATCCTTGGAGAAGGACGTAAAGACATCTTCATGAACATGGGAATGAGTAATTTGTTGTTCAAGTTCTTGCAGAAAGCCTTGCAGGTTGTCTAATCTACTTTATTGATTGGTAAACTTGTTGAAAAGACGTCAGAAAAGATGATGAAATGAGGGAGAAATATGAGACCAAATTTATCAAAACCTCGTTAAGAGCATCAAGAACCTCTAATTCAAATAACATTGGAGCGGTTGATGTACCTACAGAGGCACTAAAAAAATAATAGAGAACAAGAATAAGAAAGATGAGAGCGAGGAAGATGAAGAGTTTGAAAGCATAATAATGTATAACAGAAGTCTCTTTTAAGAAGATGATACGTCGAATGTTAGTGCAGAACAAGATGTATTTTTGGAAAGACGTCGAAGAAGTAAGATAAAATTGATATAAGGAAAGATTTCTATGCGAGATTAAGAAGTTAATGTTGCATCGAATTGTATTCAACGTAGCTTCGAATATGTCTTACATGCATTCTATCAACGCATGCATCAATTAGAATTCCACATTGCGTCGATTTGCATTTGACATAGCTTTGAATAGTTCTTATAGACATTCTATCCATGCATGCGTCGATTAGAAGTCGATGTTGCGTCAAATAATTTCATACTCTTCATGATCTGCCAGTTCTCAACGTTGCATTGAATAAAAATCGATGTTGTGTCGATTTGTATTCAACTTCGCATTAAATAAAGACTTACAATTTTCAAATCTATTATTGTTTTCCCATAAATCATTTTTATAAAAATTAAATTGTTCTTTAGTTATTATGTGTTTTATTAACCGCCATCAATCATTCTCAATGCATTGATGAAGTACTTGCGCTTAACTTCATCAAGGGACTTTATAAAGATATCTAATAACTCTAAATTTATCCTTATTTTTATAACAGTTTTTATTTAATAATTAATTAATTTATTGTTATATTTTATTAAATAAGTTCCAAATTACTTTATTTCAGGTTAATCTCATTAGAAAATTATATTTTAAAGATATCAGATTATTATGGTGTAATTTTGGAGCAAAACTGGAAAAAGTCCAAGTACACGCCTAAGTCACGGGCGTGACCCAAATGTCATGGGCATGACATGTAGCCATGGCCTATCCATCCATTATAGAAGCACTAACACGTCAATTAAAATTACACGGCTTTCAGTCACAGGCATGTCCGGGTCGTGGCACTGGACACGGGCGTGACCAGCAGATGGAGCTCCAGACTTCAATTCCACGTTAGATTAAAATTACTTGACATGGACACGGGCGTGACCATATAGCCATGGGTGTGTCTATTAGGCATGACTTAAAGGCACGTAGCAGCTCTAAGAGACCAGTTTCAGGTCCAAGGCATTCCAGCTTACACGCCCTAGGTTATGGGCATGACCTAGGGGCGTGACTTCTTGCAACTGCTTGTTGTAAATTCCCACTGTTTCTCCTTCCCGTCATTTCCAGCAACAGTTAAGACAGGCCCTAAGTCATGGGCGTGACCAAGGGGCATGACCCAAAGAACTGTGAATTTTGGCGGTTTCTCTCTAATATTCCCGGGCTTTCAAGACAGCGGTTCCGTAGCTTACATGCCCCATAGTCACGAGCGTGACCGAGGAGCGTGACTCTAGAAGAAAAATACTATAAATGCTTGACCTTGCCAGAAGCTTGGGGAGAAAATTTTAGGAGTTAGATTTTTGTGTTTTCTGCTTTATTTCTTGGAATTTCCATTTCCTAGTCATGATCTTATATTTTATGAGTTTTAATTTAACTTGTTTTTCATTCAATCATGTCTCTCTCCTTCCTATTTTGTAATTTCCTAATCATGATGAGATCTAAACTTCATTTAGCACTTGATCATGATGAATCTTAGAATGAAAATAAGCTTTTCAATTTTACCAAAAATGTCATGTTCTTTACTTTGCTCACTAATGATTTATCTTTGAATTTTATTGTGTCGACTTCATATTTCGAGGATATGTTCTTCCATCTAAGATCTGTATCATAAATGACTGAGAGGTTGCGGATATGAGGAGATCACTCAAAGATAAAAGGAGTTGCATGAACTCCTAGAGAGGATGGCATAAATCTTCTGGATTGGAGTCAAATCCAATAGTGGGGTTCGCCGCCTTAAGCAAGCTTAGGGGTTTCGACTGGCCGAGAGGTCTTAATCTATCAACCTAAGGTTAGCCAAAAGCATGAGCTCGAGAGAGATGCTTTTGTACTTTGGGAACCTCTACGGTCGATTGATTAATTTAAAAGACTTGCATACTTTATTTTCATAAATGTTTATGTTAATCCCAGGGGATTCTAGATCAAGTGCTAGTTTTCCAATCATCAAATTTCTCCTTATTAGTTTAACGTTTTCTTTCTCAAAATTCACAAAACCCACTTTTTCTCTGATAAGATAATAACTCTACCTTGTGAGTACAAGTACTCAACAGTCTCCGAGTCTAAATATGACACTTGATTCTATACTCTAGAATGATAGGTATACTTGCCTTATCGGTTTAGAATCATGCTCAAGCGTGAATTATAACCATAAAGCTTTTCACTCCATTATCAGGGATCGAACCCGGGGCACCCGCGTGACAGGCGGGAATACTGACCACTATACTACAATGACTATTTTACTCATCAAGTTTTTGGCATCGTTGTCGGGGACTTTTCTTTGTTGATATTTTGAAAGCAAGGTTCTATTAATTTTATCATTTTTTTTGTTTTTTTTAAAAATCAAAATCGGTTTTTTTTTATTTTGGTGTATGACCCGATGGAATCCGTCAAATCTATTTAACTTGGATCTGGAGATCGAGCAAAGCTTACGGTGGCGCCTAAGACTCCGTAATCTCAATTCTCCAGATTTGGTTGAGAAATAGGTAGGTGACATTTCTTCTTCTACTACTACTACTACTACAACTTCTCCCTCTTCTCACTTTTATTCTATTTTGGGTGACCCAAATCCAAATATGGCCAATCAACGGACTATGTCCAATTATGCCCGACCAAATTTGGATGACGTGCAATCAAGTATTGTTTGACCCGCTATTGTGAACAATAACTTTGAATTGAAGCCTAGCATCATTCAAATGGTACAATAATCTGTCATATTTGATGGGCTTCAAGATGAGGACCCAAACGAACATATTTATAACTTTTTAGAAATATGCGATACTTTCAAAATCAACGGGGTTTCCGATGATGCCATTCGGCTAAGGCTTTTTTCTTTCTCTTTGCGCACCGAAGCTATGCAGTGGTTGCGTTCTCTACCAAGAGGATCCATCACTACTTGGGCCGAGATTACTGAAAACTTTCTCACGAAATATTTTCCGCCCGATAAGATGGCCAAGTTGCGCAATGATATTACATATTTCTCCTAAGTTGATACAGAAATGTTATATGATACTTACGAATGATTTAAGAAATTTCTTCGCCGTTGTCCACATCATGCAATCCCCGATTGGTTGCAAGTACAAACCTTCTATTTTGGCCTCAATCAACAAACGAGGCAACATAATGATGTCGCCGCCGGTGGAATGTTAAACAACAAGACACCAGCGGCCGGCCAAGAACTTATAGAAGGTATGGCCATGAAAAAATATCAGTGGAGTACACCCTGGTCTCGTTAACCTAAACAGGTCGGGATGTATGAAATCGATATGATTTCTAGTTTATCTCCATGTTGAGAAACTACAAAAAAAAATGGACGACATCTCGGCTTTCTCGTCTACACCTACCTGTGAACCCCAATATTGGAAACCTTCCAATATTGTCGAACATGTGGATTATATGAGTAATCCGAATCGGCGACCTTATAATTCGGGTGTTCACAATTATGGTAACACTTATCACCCAGATGTAAGGAATCACCTCAACTTCTCTTGGAGTACTCTAGAGAACGCGGCTCGCATACTTAACACAATTCCACTTGGTTACTTACCACTACAAGCTCCCAAACCTCCGACTCTCGAGGAGGCATTCCAAAATTATGCGACTGCTAATGACGCTAATATCTGTAATCTTACCGGATGTATTCGCAATTTGGAGAATCAAATTGGGAAAATAACAAAAATGCTCTCTGATCGCCCACAAGGAGCATTACCGGGTAATACAGAGCCCAACCAAAAGGAGCAATCTAAAGCCATCACTCTACGGAACGGGAAGGAGGTAACTACTTCAAATTCGGTTGATGCAGAGATACGAATTTCTTCACCTTCTCCTCCTATCCCGTCTAATGATAATAAAACAAAGGCTTATCAACCGCCTCTTCCCTATCCATCTAGATGCAAAAAGACCGAATGGATAAGCATCACTGTAAATTTCTAGATATGATTAAACAAATTCAAATAAATTTATCGTTTTGCGAAGTGATAGCACAAATCCCGAAGTATGGCGAGTACCTCAAGGATCTTTTATCCAATAAAAAGAAACTTGAGGATATATCCACGGTTCAATTGAACGCGGAGTGTTCGAGAGTTTTACTTAATAAATTGCCTAAGAAATTACCCGATCCGGGTAGTTTCTCTATTACTTGTTTATTTGGTGATTTACTAGTAAAATGTGCGTTAGCCGATGTAACGCCCCGAAACTCAAAGGAGCGACGGATGACGTTTTGGGCCAGTTTTGGGTTCTGGCAGGAGGCACACGGCCTGGGACACGGGCGTGTCCCAGGGCATGTCAGGCTTGTGTCGTCGAGTTGGTCGAGAGGTCGATGAATTTCACTCGACGTTGTGTCGAGACAGGGCACACGGCCTGCGACACGGGCATGTCGCAGGGCGTGTCGACCCTTGTCGACACTCAGCCCGCGAAGTCGACACTCTGCGCTCGACAAAGTGTCGAGACATGGCACACGACCTGCGATACGGGCGTGTCGTAGGGCGTGTCGACCCGTGTCGACACTTGTCCCGGGGAGTCGACGAATTTTGGGCGACGATGTGTCGAGACAAGGCACACGACCTAGGACACGGGCGTGTCCACGGCCGTGTCGTGAGGTCGACGAACTTCGCTCGACGAAGTGTCGAGTGTCGAGACCGTGTACACGGCCTGGAGCCCAGGCGTGTTGAGGTAGACACGAGCAAGGATACGGGCGTGTCCTAGAACCCGTGTAGTTCTCGGGTTGTTTTCGGGATAAATCAATGGGGGTACACGGCCGGCCACACGGCCGTGTCAGCTGGAACATGGGCGTGTCAGGTCAAACATGGGCATGTTCAATGCCCGTGTGTTGTTCCAGCTGCATTGATTTTGACGGCGAATGAGGCACACGGCCCTGGACACGGGCGTGTGCCAGGCCGTGTTCGGTCCAGATTGGACATTTCAGTCTTGAATCAAAGCCGTTCGTTTCTTTAATTGGTGATCCAACGGCTGGGGGTTGTTCCTGATGGGATATACCCGGGATTGGGCGTTTGAAACCCTCACTTTTTCATGAGTGGTTATCTTTCTAAAGCTTAGAGAGAGAGGAGAGCCAAGGAAGGAAGAAGAAGCTAGATCCGGCCATTGGAGGAGCTTCGAAGCTCCAAATCGCGAGCCGACTCCGGATCCACGGAGGCGAAGAGAGTGCGGTACTTTTCATCCGCTTACTTTTCCATGGCGCCAAAGAAGAACTCAAGGGTAACAATTCTCTTCTTGAGCATGTGTAGCTCTCCTTCTTTGCATAGGAAGCCCACTCTCGCGAGTTTTCGGTGAGTTGGAGGCGTTCCTCCGGGTAGATATGTAAAGTCCCCATTGTGTAGAGTCCGTAAGCGAGAACGGACATAGGCATGATGTGTGAAGCCTATCCGGACATGTTGGTCTGGAACGGTGATGTTGTATTGCATAATGCCGAAGAAGACTCCGTGCTATTGGTTGTTTTTCGGGTTTTCTACACGGTAGATTGCAACAGGAAGCCTTGGGGATTAACCCAAAGGTGCACCCGGAAAACTGGGCGGATGCGTGATCTTGCCAACTTGGTGGCCTGAGAGCCAACTTGAACATAACCGAGTTATGTAAATTGTGATGGAAACGGGACTCGGGAGAAGTTTGACCTGCGCATATGTTTTAAATTACCGTTGTGGGCGCATATGGTTTAAATTACCGTTGCGTTGTGAGCACGGGTTAGATGGAACCGTACTCATTCTATGTCATTCGGATTAGAGCCGTTGGCATAGATGAGGGTCTTCGGCGCTCTATGGTTTCAATTACCGTGACCCATGCCAGGAAGACAAACTGCTCATTGATTGGCCGTTCAAAGGGATGGTGGTGAGTCGGCAGACTTAGACTGTGTTCACCGAGAATGTGCCCTGAGTGCACGGGGTGTGTGGCCGTATGAGCGTACGCCTGTGATGAAATGAATATTATTATATTGCTCGCTTATGCTAATGAAAATGCAGGGAAGGAGCATCGCCGCCCCGAGTTGGGGGCGGGATCATTATAATTTGGTCAGCATTGCTGACCGTTGCCTTGTTTTGCCACCGTGCGGTGGTTTGTTGCTTGCAGATGCTGCTGGACCAAGCGGTCAATAGCGGGCTAAAGGCCAAATTGCGAAGCCGGCCCTTGAAGGCCTATTTGGAGTGTTTACTGCTTTATTCATGTATGACCGGCCTGCGTGCCGTGGTTTGTAAATCATGTAACATTAAGTAAACCATTTTGTAAGGCCTTAAGGCCAGTACTGGTGTATGTACTTCATTCATGGTTGGCTATTTTAGTGGACATTCATGCTTTAGTGCTGGGTTCTTTATTGCAACTTATATAAACTGCTTCCGCTAGAATGCTCTGTATAGGACGTTATGATTAGTTGGATGGTTTCCATTGAGTAACCACCCAGTCTGTCTGTAGTATATGGCGTCGGGCCCCGGCCAGACCTACTGCTATATGCTATGCGACGGATAGGGGGTGTTATAATTTGGTATCAGACTACTAGTTTTGGTCGGGCTTAAAATGAATTCGTGGACGAATTATTTTTAAGGTGTGGTGAGCACATGTGTGTGCGTCATCGTTATAATAGTAAAAAAACCCATGAATGTCCACTTAGGAATGAAATACACGTGTTTGAGGAACCTGTGTGTTCCTATAATTGATGTTTGCAATTTTATTTGGTCGTTTAACGGTGTTTTTGTACCACTATAGGTGACCAGAAGCGGTGCTGGACTGCCAGAATGTCCGGTTTCTGAGGAGTTTAGTGCGCCCGTTGAGGTGTTTGAGACCCCTCCTTCGTATGAAACCGTTAGAAGGATCGTTGAAGCGGTGTTCGCTATGACGGGTGCACAACTTGGAGGAAATGTACAACCCTGCGCCCCTGTTGTGGCTTCAATGCCGGTTGGCATGATGGAGCAGATGACCTTTGGTAGACCATCGGGGCAGCAGCTGAATATGCACTTAGTGCAGGGAGCGCACACAGTTAAGGAATATTTGCAAGCATTTCTTATGATAAGCCGCTACCCATGCTTCGAGTTGGATAATGAGCAAGCTACAGTCGATAGATTTTATAATGGCCTGCGCGCCGAGTTACGAGTTCTACTGCTAGGACCAAAGTTATTGGGATTCCAAGCCTTGGTGGAATCAGCTAGATCTTTGGAGGCAGATTTGAGGAAGACCCTCCCGATGTCAGCGACCATGGTATCGAACTATACAAGCCCCATAAGAGTTGCATCTGTTGGAATGTTGGAGAAATGGGCTATGACATCGACTAGCAAAGCTACTTACACATGTTTTACTTGTGGAAAGAAAGGGCACCTTGCCCGAGACTGTTGGAAAGGTGCTCAGAAGGCCAAGAAAGCTATGTCAAGAGCAGTCAAGGACTTTAGTGCAAAGGAGACGGCAATCAAAGTGTCGAACACCTCAAAGTCTGTATATCGAAAATGGTATAAGAAGCATAGGACTTCGGGTCCAGCTCCTTCTGTTTCTTCTGGGGCGACTACGGGTCGGACCCCGGGCACATGTTTCAACTATGGGGAGCCGGGGCATTATGCCCGTGAGTTCCTAAAGCCCTGGAGGAAGCACGCCGTCGTAAGGGCAGGTATGGTTTAAATATAGTTTTGCCTTAAATACTTGTCGCCCTTGTGCATGTTAGCTTAGACTACTTGTGCTAAGCTTTGTTACGACTTTACTTTATCTGCGAGAGCACCATTCGTTTAGGGAGCTTCGCATTCCTTTATTAGGAATTTAATTGTGCGTTAGAGTACCTCCTTCTATGGTAAGAGATAAATTGGATGCGTTATAGTCCAATGGTGCTCATTGTGCGCGGGTAGAATTTGTTGCGCTTAGTTTTGGATTGGGAATCAGGAGTTCGATATGCAAGCGTCGTTACTTTCGTTGGTGGAGTTCGACGTTATATTTGGCATGGACTGGCTCTCGGAGCAGCAAGCCTATATAGATTGCGATAGCAAGGAAGTCAAGTTGGGAGCAAGTCGTGAGACGACATTTACGGGCTCGAAGAGGTCGAGCAAGATGTTGGTGTCTACTCTTCAGGTGGTGAAGGCGGTTCGTGCTGGTGCAGAGCTGTTTTGTACACTAGTGGAGGTTGCAAAGCCGAAGCCCGCGTTGGTTAATATTTCAGTGGTATCGGAGTACCCTGATGTGTTCCCTAGAAATCTTCCTGGAGCCTCGCCTCAATGGGAGATAGATTTCATGATTGAGCTAGTACCAGGTGCAAAGCCTGTGTCACGCTCTCCATATTGGCTAGCGCCTAAGGAAATGGCGGAGCTGAAGGTGAAACTTCTAAAAGTTGTTGGAGCAAGGGTATGTGCGTCCAAGCCCTTCGCCTTGGAGCGCACCGACCCTCTTTATTAAGAAGAAAGATGGAAGCTTGAGGCTATGTATTGATTATCGAGAGCTCAACAAGTTAACGAAAAAGAACAAGTACCCAATCCCAAGGATCGATGATCTTTGTGATCAGTTGGTCGGGTCTACGGCGTACTCTAAATTAGATAAGGGAGAGTGATATCCCTAAGATAACGTTCAGTACAAGATACGGGCGTTACGAGTTTACAGTCATGCCGTTTGGGCTGACTAATGCGCCGTCAGTGTTCATGGATTTGATGAACAGGACCTTCCGGGAGTACTTGTACCATTTTGTGATCGTCTTCATCGACGATATTTTGGTGTACTCGCAGAGTAAGGAAGATCACTTCAAGCAACTTCATTTGGTTTTGGAGACGCTAAGGAGGAATCAGTTGTATGCCAAGTTCTCGAAGTGCGAGTTTTGGCTATCCTCAGTGGCGTTCCTCGGTCATATAGTGAGTGGAGAGGGTATTGCAGTGGATCCGGCGAAGATTGTTGCGATACGGGAGTGGCCTGAGCTTGCTACGGTAGCGGAAGTCCGGAGCTTTCTGGGGCTTGTCGGCTATTATAGGCGCTTCGTAGAGAACTTCTCGCGGATAGCGTTACCTCTCACTACTTTGACGCGGAAGGATCATAAGTTAGTTTGGACGCCGGAGTACGCGCGAGCTTTTGAGGAGTTGAAGTGTCGGTTGACCACAGCGCCTGTGCTGAGTTCGCCATGTGGGACCGAAGTCTATGAGATTTATAGTGATGCTTCGGGCAGCGGTTTGGGTTGCGTGCTACTGCAACACGGAAGTGTGATAGATTATGGCTCGAGACAGCTAAAAGTGCACGAGAGGAATTATCCGGTCCATGACTTGGAGTTAGCGGCCGTGATTTTTGCCTTGAAGCTGTGGAGACATTATTTGTACGGTGTGAAGATTGATATCTACACCGATCATAAGATCCTGAAGTATCTGATTGATTAGAAGGATCTGAATATGCGGCAGCGTAGATGGATGGAGTTCTTGGGAGACTATACATTCAAGATCCACTACGTGCCTGGTAAAGGGAATGCGGTTGCGGACGCGTTGAGTCGCCGAGCCCCAGCTCAAGCCAATTGGCTATCGGTGCATGATGAGCGGTTGGTGCGGGAGTTGGAGGCGTTGGAGATTGTTTGTGTGGATAGGCAAACAAGTGCTGAAGCAGTTCTGAATTGGAATGAAGTCCAATATGACCTGGCTGATCGGATTCGGCAGGCTTTGGATATGGATGTTCATATGAAGCAGTTCATGGTAGAGGCTCTGGATGGGTCAAATTCCCAATTTGTTGTGGAGGACGGATTGCTTTGGAAATACGGTCGTCTGTGCGTCCCAAGTGTGGGTAATTTGCGAGTGGAATTGTTGTACGAGGCACACCATACCAAGTACTCGATTCACCCGGGGAGCACGAAGATGTACCGCGATGTGAAGAAACTGTTTTGGTGGCCGGGTTTGAAGAAATATGTGGCGCTCTACGTGGCGAAGTGCCAAACTTGCGCCTTGGTGAACGCGGAATGTCAAAAGCCGGGAGGATTTCTTAAGTCCTTGCCTATTCCGGAGTGGAAATTCGACGACATCTCTATCGACTTTCTGCACGGTTTGCCAAGGTCGCAAAAGGGGAACGATGTCATTTGGGTGGTCGTGGATCGGTTAACGAAGGTGTCGCATTTCATTCCGCATAGGAAGGATGATCCGGTGGAGAAGTTGGCAAAACTGTATGTGGATAACATAGTACGGCTTCACGGTGTGCCCCGCAGCATCGTGAGAGACCGAGATGGGTGGTTCACATCCAAGGATTGGAGGCTTGTGCAGTAAATGTTGGGAACAAAGTTCAAATTCAGCACAACCTTCCATCCTCAAATGGATGGGCAGACCGAGAGGGTCATTAGTACCATGGAAGACATGCTCCGCATGTGTGTCTTGGATTTTGGAAAGCAATGGGAAGACCACCTTTATTTGGTGGAGTTCGCATACAACAATAGCTAACAAGCGATTATTCAAATGGCGCCCTTCGAGGCCCTATATGGTAGAAAATGTCCCACGCCGTTGTCTTAGCTAGAAACGGGTGAGTCAAAGTTGTATAAGCGATTAGAAGTGGAGGATGCTACTTCTTTGGTGAGAACCATTCGGGAGAGGTTGCTTATCGCTCAGGACTGGCAAGCGAAGTACTATAATGCCAAGCACAGGAACGTGGAGTTCGTTGTGGGCGACTATGTGTACTTAAAGATCAAGCCGTTCAAGGTTGTCTCGCGGGTGCGGCGATTGAAAAAGCTAAGCCCGAGGTACCTTTGGCCGTTTGAGGTTCTGGAGCGAGTTGGTGAAGCGGCCTATTGGTTGAAGCTTTCATTGGAGCGTGGTGGATTACATGATGTATTCCATATTTCGGTGCTTCGGAAGGCTGTGCAAGAGCGTACGCAAGTGATCGCGGTTGATCAAGTGCCGGTGGATGGTAGGGTTGACGACAAAAGTCAAGCCCGTGCGGATTGAGGACTCGGAGGTCCAGCGGCTACGCAATAAAGAGATCAGGATGGTCAAGGTCCGGTGGGACAATTGCGGTCGTGAGGAGCTCTCTTGGGAGCGAGAGCAGACTATGCTTGACGAGTATCCGGAGTTGTTCCGCTCAGGTACAAATTTTGGTTTTGTACATGTCTTTCCTTTATATAATTTCGTGGACGAAATTCTTTTAAGATGGGGAGAGTTGTAACGCCCCGAAACTCAAAGGAGCGACGGATGACGTTTTGGGCCAGTTTTGGGTTCTGGCAGGAGGCACACGGCCTGGGACACGGGCGTGTCTCAGGGCATGTCAGGCTTGTGTCGTCGAGTTGGTCGAGAGGTCGACGAATTTCACTCGACGTTGTGTCGAGATAGGGCACACGGCCTGCTATACGGGCGTGTCGCATGGCGTGTCGACCCGTGTCGACACTCAGCCCGTGAAGTCGACACTCTGCGCTTGACGAAGTATCAAGACATGGCACACGGCCTGCGACACGGGCATGTCGCAGGGCGTGTCGACCCGTGTCGACACTTGTCCCGAGGAGTCGACGAATTTTAGTCGACGATGTGTCGAGACAAGGAACACGGCCTAGGACCCGGGCGTGTCCATGGCCGTGTCGTGAGGTCGTTGAATTTCGCTCGACGAAGTGTCTAGTGTCGAGACCGTGTACACAGCCTGGAGCCCAGGCGTGTTGAGGTAGACACGGGCAAGGACATGGGCGTGTCCTAGAACCCGTGTAGTTCTCGGGTTGTTTTCGGGATAAATCGATGGGGGTACACGGCCGGCCACACGGCCATGTCAGGTGGAATACGGGCGTGTTAGGTCGAACACGAGCGTGTTCGATGCCCGTGTGTTGTTCCAGGCACGTCGATTTTGTCGGCAAATGAGGCACACGACCCTGGACACGGGCGTGTGCCAGGCCGTGTTTGGTCCAGATTGGACATTTCAGTCCCGAATCAAAGCCGTTCATTTCTTTAATTGGTGATCCAACGGCTGGGGGTTGTTCCTGATGTGATATACCCGGGATTAGGCCTTTGAAACCCTCACTTTTTCATGAGTGGTTATCTTTCTAAAGCTTAGAGAGAGAGGAGAGCCAAGGAAGGAAGAAGAAGCTAGATCCGGCCATTAGAGGAGCTTCGAAGCTCCAAATCGCGAGCCGACTCCGGATCCACAGAGGCGAAGAGAGTGCGGTGCTTTTCATCCGCTTACTTTTCCATGGCGCCAAAGAAGAACGCAAGGGTAACGATTCTCTTCTTGAGCATGTGTAGCTCTCCTTCTTTGCATAGGAGGCCCGCTCTCGCGAGTTTGCGGTGAGTTGGAGGCGTTCCTTCGTGTAGATATGTAAAGTCCCTGTTGTGTAGAGTCCGTAAGCGAGAACGGACATAGGCATGATGTGTGAAGCCTATCCGGACATGTTGGTCTGGATCGGTGATGTTGCATTGCATAATGCCGGAGAAGACTCCGTGCTATTGGTTGTTTTTTGGGTTTTCTACACGGTAGATTGCAATAGGGAGCCTTGGGGATTAACACAAAGGTGCACCCAGAAAACTGGGCGGATGCGTGATCTTGCCAACTTGGTGGCCTGAGAGCCAACTTGAACATAACCGAGTTATGTGAATTGTGATGGAAACGGTACTTGGGAGAAGTTTGACCTGCGCATATGGTTTAAATTACCGTTGCGGGCGCATATGGTTTAAATTACCGTTGCATTGTGAGCACGGGTTAGATGGAACCGTACCCATTCTATGTCATTCGGATTAGAGCCGTTGGCATAGATGAGGGTCTTCGGCGGTCTATGGTTTCAATTACCGTGACCCATGCCGGGAAGACAAACTGCTCATTGATTGGCCGTCCAAAGGGATGGTGGTGAGTCGGCAGACTTAGACTGTGTTCACCGAGAATGTGCCCTGAGTGCACGGGGTGTGTGGTCGTATGAGCCTACGCCTGTGATGAAATGAATATTATTATATTGCTCGCTTATGCTAATGAAAATGCAGGGAAGGAGCATCGCCGCCCCGAGTTGGGGGCGGGATCATTATAATTTTGTCAGCACTGCTGACCGTTGCCTTGTTTTGCCACCGTGCGGTGGTTTGTTGATTGCAGGTGCTGCTGGACCAAGCGGTCAATAGCGGGCTAAAGCCCAAATTGCGAAGCCGGCCTTTGAAGGCCTATTTGGAGTGTTTACTTCTTTATTCATGTATGACCGGCCTGCGTGCCGTGGTTTGTAAATCATGTAACATTAAGTAAACCATTTTGTAAGGCCTTAATGCCAGTACTGGTGTATGTACTTCATTCCTGGTTGGCTATTTTAGTGGACATTCATGCTTTAGTGCTGGGTTCTTTATTGCAACTTATATAAACTGCTTCCGCTAGAATTCTCTTTGTAGGACGTTATGATTAGTTGGATGGTTTCCATTGAGTAACCACCCGGTCTGTCTGTAGTATATGGCATCGGGCCCCGGCCGGACCTACTGTTATATGCTATGCGACGGATAGGGGGTGTTACAGCCGATCTAGGCGCCTCTATCAATTTAATGCATTATTGTTTAGTTAAGAAATTGGGACTAGGAGTGCTTAAACACACAAGAATGAGCATTCAATTGGCGGATCGGTCTATCAAACTCCCTATGGGGATTTTTGAGGATGTGCTTGTCAAAGTTGACAAATTTATCTTTCTGGTATCGAGGCACCACTAATTCTCGGTCGCCCTTTTCTTGCAACCTCGCGCACGATTATAGACGTTAGTAATGGTAAACTTATCCTTAGAGTCGGAGATGAGGAAATTACCTTTATTATTGACTCGTCCATGAAAAATATGCTCTCAAACGCAGACTCATGTTTCTGTTTGGAGGCTTCTCCCAAAGAAGACTCCGTTTTATTTTCTGAAAATTGTTATTCGCCTATTTTTCATGATGAAGATTATGAAAGTTTAGACTTAATTTCTCATGAAAATAGTAATAATAATTCGGTCACACACACACACCTATTTTAGAAACGCTAGAATTATATAGTGACCTCTTAAAAACTTCTTTTGATGAACCTCCCACTTTAGCATTAAAACAATTGTCGGATCACTCGCATACGAAATTTTATCAGGATAAAAAAGATTAAGCACCCGAAGGAGTTCACACCAAGAGACCAAGTCCTCCTCTATAATTCGCGTTTAAGTCTTTTTCCAGGAAAACTTAAGTCTCGCTGGTCCGGCCCCTTTATTGTAAAAGAGGTGTGACCCTACGGGGCAATTCTTCTCTCGCACCCAGAAAAAGGCGAGTTCAAGGTGAAAGGGAACTGGTTGAAATTATTTTTCTCCGACGATAATATCAATGAGTACTGGGAAGAAATTATTTTCCCTAACCCATAACAGAGTGCACCAATTTGGTCGAGCTCAACGGCCATAAACAAAGTGCTCTTGGGAGGCACCTCATGGTTATCTTTATATTTTAAATTGTTTGATTAGTTTTACAGGTTTGGAGGCATATTGATGGATGACGGTTAGCCAAGATCGGATGCCAATATTCACGTAACTACTTCAAATTCGGTAATTCTGTATTTTTCTTGTTTATTTATTTATTTAGTATGTCAAAAACCCAAAAAAAAACCTAAAAAATTTTACCCAACAAAAAAACAAAAAACAAAAAATTTTTGTTTACATGCCCCGGTAACGGGCGTGACCCGCTGGTCACGAGCGTGTACTTCCCGAAATAAGGAAACCCGATGTTGATTCCAAGGGGGATGTTTTACCCGTTCGTCTCCTGTTAATGTCACGGGACTGCCCTTTATTGGTCAAGGGTGTGACATTCACTGAACCTTCCCTCCCAAAAATAAAATTAAATAAAAAAGCTAAAAAGTTCCATTTCACCAGTCACGCCTGTGACATTCTATGTCATACCCATGACATAGGAAAGTCACGGCAGTGACTTTCCAGTGTAAAACAAAAAAATTTTATCAAAAAAATTTTCATCGTTTTCAGTTACACTCCCCACGGTCACGGGCGTGATCCCGGGCCGTGTCAAGCGAATTTGAGTCATTGCCGGGTCAATGCCTCATATTACTTCTTTTTTATTAGTATTCTATGTGAGACGCCCGAGAGTCATGGGCGTGACTCTGGGGCGTGACCTGCCAAAATTTAATTTTGGCGGTTCCCGAGAGGGAATCACCTTTTCTCCCTCGTGCAGTTTACATGCCTCCATGTCACGGGCGTGATAGTGGGGCGTGACCTCACATTTTTTTCACTATTTAAGGATTCCCCCACCCCTTTGTTTCCTCCACACCATCCAGCCCTCCTCCTTCCCTTCGCTAACCCGAAAACCTCTATTCTTTCTTCCTTCCATAATGTCTCGACACCATCCTCGCTCCACCGCTTCCCCATCTGAGCACCCTGTAGATCCCAATGTGGTGGAATCCATGCTCCTCTTTGAAAACTCTACCTAGCAGGACCAGAGTGAATGATTACACGGCAAACCATTTGGCATATTCCGGATCTTTGACTGGGCGATCCTCGCGACCTTTGGAGCGGCAGAGTTGGTTAGGGAATTTCTATCCACCCCTGGATGGAGTTCCCTCTTCTCTATTTTAGAGCCCGCTTTCCTTAATCTCACCATCGAGTTCTTGGCTTCCTTTGAGTTTCTTTGTGCGGCGAATGATGATTTCATCATTTTTTGCATGGGTGGGATGATGAATCAGCTCACCATTTTCCAACTCAATATCGTCATGGGCTTTTTCTCAGAGGTATTTTCCCATTCTCCTCCTATCCTGATCTTCGTGCTGATTTCTCTCCCGATTTCAACCTCCTCATCTTTTTTTCCAGAACTCAGTAATGACACCGCACCCTACACCCCAAAGAAATCTAAAGGCAGCCACCTCATTTCCGCCGCTTTGCGCATTCTCCAAAACCTCCTCACCTTTGCTCTTACCGGTCACGGCGACAGCCATGGCGTGGTGTCTCGGGCAGATTTTTTATATTTATATAGTATGTTTTACCGGGACCGCTCAACCTTGGTTATATGCTCGTAATTTTCTTTCGGCACCCGGCCGAAAATGCGATGTTGGGAGCGGTGCACGGCGTGAACTTCAGCACTTATTTCGCCCCAACTGAACTGTGTTCAGACGGCGCAAGTCATTCAGTTCCAGAACCTCCAGGCCCTTGGCCTAATGCGATGACGTGATGGCGAGTTTGAGGTTATCCCCCCAACTGTGAGTGGCAGGGATCTTGATCTTGATTTCGGTGCCGGTACCAGTGGTCCTCCTCACTCTCCCCAGATTCCTCCACGACCGCTGCACTCTACCCCAGTGAAGTGTCCTCAAAGCTATTGGGATAATCAATTTGGGTTGATTCACACTCAGCTAGACCAAATGCAGACTCATTTTGACAGCTGTTTTACTCATTTTGATGGATGCTTTACCGTTCTGGAGCAGAGTCACGCTTCTTTTGTGGCGCATATTACACGTGAGTTCACGGATCTGCAAACTCATTATCCGCCACAAGGGGGGTGCTATGGATGAGGAGTAGTTATTTCTTTGGATTTGTAGTAGGTTGAATATTTCTATATCTTTCCATTGCACTTTCTATGTATACTTTATCTTTATTAAAAATATATATCAAAATTATGTTTTTCTTTAGCCATGTCTTTCAGGTCGAACTTGGTGCAGATTTGGACTTTTAAGGAAAGTTTTCTTTTCCTTTGCTCTTTATTTTTACATATTAGGGACAATGTTTCGTTTAAGTATAAGGGGATATTTCTCACTACTTTAACTTCTTTTTAGCAAAACATACAAAAAAATTAAAAAAAATTAAAATTTCAAATTTTATTTTTACTTATTGTTTACAAAAAAATTAAAAAAAATATATCAAAAATTTCAAAAAAAAAACAGAAAATCGAAAATTAAATTTCTTAGAAATGGATGTTTGGGATAGCACCCCATCTTACCTCCAAGTACAGGTGAGAGCCCTTCACAGGGAATACCTCGGGAAGTCTAAAAATAAAAAATTATATTTAGGATTAACTTTTAATTAGAGAAGTCATTATTTATATATCTATTCACGTGCGAAATACATAGTATTCAACTTTTACATAGTGATTAGAGATTTTTCATGCTTTAATTGAATTTTGAATTTTGGAGTAAAATTATTGGTCATGATGTGTTTCTAGTTAAGTGCACGTGTAAGTAGAATTTTATGTAGGATTAAAAATTCAGCATACAATTAGAGTTTTGTTTTTCTAAATGCATGGAAACAAGTTTATTTTACTTTCATTTTGAAACCGGTAAAATCTAAAAATAATTTAGGAGAGTGTGTTGAAGTTTACTAAAGCGATATTTCGCGGATCAAGAAAGAGGTATTCTTTCTCGATCTCTAAAACTTGCCTTTTAGCTATTCTCAAGACTTTGCATAAGTTAAACTCATTAGCATAAATATGATATAGACACTTCTTTTATCAAGTTTGAGTCTTTGCACCCATACCTAACGTTTTAACTTTGCTAAGCCAATTTGAGTCTATACCGTATCTTTTGTTTTAGCTCCACCAAGCACTTTACCAAATCCTAAAAAGCATCCTAATTGCACACCTAAGAACGAGCTTGAAAATATATACATAGAAATGGTTTGTAAGTGATTAGGAGCCATTTTATGTTAGTGGCTAATTGAAAAAAAAAGTTGATTTATTTTTCTCTCCTTTTAAAAAATAGATAAAAGAACATGAAAAAGAGAGGAAGTAGAAAAATCTTCAACAGGATGAAAAATTTTTAAAAAGAAAAGAAACAGAGGGATTTGGGAATTGGCTGCATTCTTAAAGACATGACAATTTATTTTGTGCAAGCTCTCTTTAGGTTTTGCTGTGACTAACCATCATTTTTTATCTTCGATTTTCCTCACCAAAACCAAAGCTTATGTTTCAACCTAGTTAAGTCCTATTGATTTGTGCTTATAAGTTAAACTAGTGTCGTGGCGAGATTGTGAAAGGCCAAGCTTATGACCATCGACATTGATGGATTTCTTTGTAGGGCATCTCAATCATCGATTTGTGCAATGTTATCTTAGTACGCACATTACTTTCTCCCTAAATATGATTTTAAGATTTACCGGATTTTCAATTTCGAAGTAAAAATAATGAGTGAAAACAGATTATAGAAAAGTAAAAACTAATTTGTATGCTGAGTAGATTTTTCTGCTAAAATAACTACAAGCATAGGCATAAGACTTCGCATTTTACTCCTTAGGTTCAATTTTCTTTTCTAATGTTAAAATTTTTCTGCTCCCTATGGAAGGTTGTTTGCCAGTGTTGGAACGAA
>CM077165.1:71871336-72130465 GCA_039583875.1 Platanthera guangdongensis
CGGCCTCTCGGCTAGCTAGCATATGGACTACGGAAATAGGGCCCACACATCGATTATGTGGTCCTACGCGTCGTAAACCCGGGGTAAACCCTAAGTGCTTAAATTAAAATGAAAATGAAGAGCCTTAATTATATAAATCATTTTAAATGTCCCAATGCTCTTCGATGCGAGCGTAATAGCGATTAGCCACACATCGTAGCATCGGACACATCGGTATTGGGACGGCTTATAATTAGTGAGGCGTGAGTTCGAAATTAAATGCTAAACGATTATAAGAAAGGGACAAAAGAAAAATAACAATATTAGAAAGCTAAAAAGAGAACTAAACGAGAAACTCACCACACTCCAAATTATAAATTAAACAGAAACTAAGTTACACATGAATGAAATTGCATAATTTAAATTGCGAGTCCCACTCAAACGAGTGGGGGCGGAAATAAAGGCTGAAAATTGCAAGTCCTACTCAAACGATAGGACTGAAATGAAAGCGAGTCCTACTCAAATGAGTAGGAGAAATAAATGCGATTACAGGGGTAAAAAGTCCGGCCATTTAACTCAAGTGAGTAGGCGGAAAAAAAATAAAGAAAGTAAAATTGCAAGTCCTACTCAAACGAGTAGGACTGAAATAAAGGTCCGGCCATTTAAACTCAAGTGAGTAGGCGGAAAAATAAAGAAAGAAAAATTACAAGTCCTACTCGAACGAGTAGGACTGAAAAATGAAAATGATGCGCCATTTAACTCTTAACGAGTAGGCGGAAATAAATGCCACGAACACACACACTCCATATGAAATTCAAGAAAGCAATAAAGCTAACACTACACTCACACACTCTACAAAATTGAACAAAGCATTAAAAGAAAGCAATTAAAAAGAAAGCATGAAAATTATACACCTACACTCACACACTCTACATAATTTGAACAAAGCTTAAAAATTATACACCTACACTCACACACTCTACATGAAAATTAAGAAGAAACAAAAGAAAGTTTATTCTATACACTCACACACACTAATAACAAAGAAAATTAAAGTTACCTAAAAATGAAATAACAAGATTTCTACTCCTAAAACTTACCCAAAACGCATAAAAAGAACAACAAAAAAGAGAATGAGCAAAAAGTTTTACAAAATAAAATCAAAATCAAAGGTGCTCAAAAATTAAAACTTTAACTTTTTCATGCTTAGGTTTTGCCAACAATGAATAAAAAGAGAAAATTACAATTTTAGAAGACTAAAGTTTTTCAAAGCAAATTAAAAATCAAAGTTTTTGGAAAATCAAAATACCAAAATTTTCATTCTTATGATGTATGAAAGTGATAAAAAGTGAAAAAGAAGTTGAAAAGAACAAAAGGGGTTTTACAATCCTAAAAGAAAAACTAAGTAAAAAAAGGAACAAAATCACTTTTTTTAAAATCTCTTTTATAAATCATAAGGATGAAATCAAAATCCTAAGCATGAAGACAAGTTTAAGGGAAAAAAAGACCATGGAAAGTGAATACATTACACTCATACACACACACACACCTTTCATAATGAAGAACAAGTGAAGAACAAAGATAAAACCAAGGATAAAAAGGGAAAGAGGTGAGCCATCCAAATGAATTTTTCATGCCTAATAAAGAGAGAAATCTAACATTTTTATTAAAATTTTCAAACAATTACAAAGCTAAAAGGTAAAGCAAAACAAAACATGAAATAAGAAGGGAGAAATCTCCTTACATAGCAAATGTTTTGGCCAAAAGACTTCTTGATGTAATCAAATAGAAGGCAACATTTGTAATGGTTAGATTAACAAAAATAGTTTGGAATTATAAGAACTCTAGCTTATACGAGTGCTACCGGAAATAATACAATTTACTAATTATGCTCTCAAAAAGATTTTTGAATTAATTCTAGAATTGTGTAATTGGCCAGGGGCGTAGTGTGGTTTATGAAGAGGGTTTTGATATTTGAGGTGAGGTAATTTTTTCTCGAACCTCATATTTTTTTTCTTTTGGATTATTAGGAAAACGAAATCTTATTTCCTAATATGATTTTTGTTTTTCAACTTCATAAGAAAAATTAACCCAATGTATATTTGTAAGAGTAATGAATTTTATCCTTTACTCCTTATATAATCTTTTAAAATTATTGGGTGCATATGTTTACGGAACGAAATCTTGTTCCCATTGACATAAGATCTTTTAAGGATAAAATTTTTCATGCCAAGTAGGTCATGAAAAGTGAGGGGAGAAAGGAAAACTAGATTGTAATCCTAAAATTTTTGAGAGCAACCTTAATAATTTGTACGTTCCAATTTTTTTTCAGAAAGCTAAAAGTAAGTATAATGAATTCTATAGTCGTTATTTCCTAACATAATATACGTGCTCCAATCAATGAAAAATTAGAAGTAGTGCCTAAAACGAGTTCGCTATTTTTAACAAAGCATAAAGAATTCTTTAAACTTAACCCCGCTATTTAAATGTTTCAATCAATAATTAACAAACGGGTTGCAAACAGAGAATTAATAGTATTCACATATAAATAAACTCAGAACAGATTTTTGGATAGCAGAAAAGTTAAGTATGGAATATTTAATTTATTTATTTCAAAACATTTTTTTTTTTTATTTTGATTTTTATAGTTTTTGTTATCATTTTTTTGTTTGTTTTTCATTTATTATCTTTTTTTGTATTTTTGTTTTTCTCAATTTTTTGAAAATTTTTTTGAACTATTATCTTTTTTTGTATTTTTTAAGAGAATTTTCATAATATGTACAAAATAAGGGAGAAAAAGAAAAAGGTTTGTACAAGAATGAGGAAGGGGGAGAGAGAAAAAACAAAAAAATATATACAAAGTGAAACTAAACAAAATAATTTTTGTTTTGTTTTTTGAGTTTTTGGAAAAGAGAAAGAGAACAAAACAAAATTTTTTGGATTTTTGTTTTTTTCATTTAAATTTTTTTTGTTTTTTTTTTTCATTTAAAATTTTTTTTTTTTCATTTTCAGATGTTTTTTAATTGTTTTGTTTTTGTTTTGTTGTTATATGTATTTTTTGTATTTTTCTTTTTTGAGATGCAGAAAAATTGAAGTGCAGAAAGTAAAGCACGAAAATACCCCCATACTTAAGTCCAACATTGTCCCCAATGTTGTATCGTAAGTATGCGGAACAGTAATGAAAGACAATATGTACAACGAAAAGAAAGGAAGGGGGAGAAGCTTCCCTGAAACGCGGTGGGAAGGCCGATCAGAAACCCTGCGTTTATTAGAAAAAAGCAGCAAAGGTAATGAGGAAAGGGCGAAAAAGATAAGCGAGGGGTGCCTCCCAGGAGCGCTTTGTTTATAGTCGTGTAGCTTGACTTATTTTGGCGGATTTATAAATCTAGGAGGGTTATGGTTTCGTAATGCTCGATCACTGGGTCGCCCGCGATGTATAACTTAAGCCGATGACCGTTTACTTTAAACGAACCTCTTTCCGGGTGGGAGACGAGTACGGTCCCATATGGAAAGACTTCTTCAACTAAGAAGGGACCGGACCATCTAGATTTTAGTTTACCCGGAAAAAGCTTAAGGCGTGAATTATAAAGAAGGACAAGATCGCCCGGAGAAAATATTTTTGGGGACTTTAAATGTCGATCGTGATATAACTTAGAGCGCTCCTTATAGAATTTATTGCTCTCGTAAGCGTTCGCACGCCATTCATCGAGCTCGTTTAGTTGCAGTTTTCTATTCTGAGCGGCTAAGTTGGAGTCGAGGTTTAAGAGTTTTAAAGCCCAAAGTGCGCGATGTTCTAATTCTACGGGTAAATGGCACGCTTTGCCGTAGACTAATCGGAACGGCGTACATCCGATAGCGGTTTTGTATGCCGTCCGATACGCCCACAACGCATCGTCGAGTTTAACAGACCAATCTTTCCTATTTAGCGAAACGGTTTTTTCTAAAATTCGCTTAATCTCTCGATTTACTACCTCGACTTGGCCACTTGTTTGCGGGTGGTAGGGGGTGGCAAGCTTGTGCGTGACTCCGTATTTAGCTAACGTCTTAGCCATAAGAGCGTTACAGAAATGTGTTCCCCTATCACTAACAATTGCGCGAGGCGTGCCGAAGCGAGAAAATAATTTTTTAAGAAATGTAACGACGACTCGCGCATCGTTGGTGGGGAGAGCTTGCGCTTCCGCCCACCTCGATACGTAGTCGACCGCCACTAAAATATACATATTTTTGAAAGACGGAGGTAGGGGGCCAACAAAATCTATGCCCCACAAATCGAAGACTTCGCACTCTAAAAACATGTTTTGGGGCATCTCGTCGCGACGAGAGATGTTACCCGACCGCTGACAGCTATTGCATGCGCGCACAAAATTATGCGCGTCTTTGAAGAGAGTGGGCCAAAAGTAGCCCGCCTCTAGCGCCTTCCGAGCGGTCTGGTTGGCTTGATAATGCCCACCGGCTGGACCCTCGTGGCAGTGCTTAAGAATTTGCAAGCACTCCACACCCGCAACGCATCTTCGGACCGCTTGGTCCGCGCAGATACGAAAAAGAAATGGGTCCTCCCAAAAGAAATTTTTCAAGTCAGAAAAGAATTTCTTCTTTTGTTGACTGGAAAACTCTTTTGGAAGGACCCGCGCTACTAAGAAATTTGCAAAATCTGTGAACCAAGGCGAAGATGACGAAGATTTATTAATGGCAAGAAGGCGTTCCTCGGGGAATCTGTCATTTATTTCAGATTCGACGAGCGCTTCCGCACCCGGATTTTCTAAACGGGAGAGGTGGTCCGCCGCTAGATTTTCCGCTCCCCGCTTATCTCGGATCTCCAAATCAAACTCCTGTAGGAGGAGAATCCATCGAAGAAGGCGGGGTTTCGCATCATTTTTAGCTAATAAATACTTAAGCGCGGAGTGATCGGTAAAAACGATAACTTTAGATAGCGTTATATACGAGCGAAACTTATCGAAAGCGAAAACGACGGCTAAGAGTTCCTTTTCCGTTGTCGTGTAATTTACTTGTACGGAAGTGAGCGTCTTGCTAGCGTAATAAATAGGATGAAAATGTTTTTCTACGCGTTGGCCAAGAACGGCACCTAAGGCAATATCACTAGCGTCGCACATTATTTCGAACGGAAGGGACCAATTAGGGGCCACTAATATTGGTGAAGAGATAAGTTTTTTGTTTTATCAAATTAAAGGCGGACTCGCATTCGCTACTAAAGATGAAGCGTGATTCCTTTTCCAAGAGGTGAGTTAGCGGCTTTGTTATTTTTGAAAAGTCTTGAATGAAGCGTCGATAAAAGCCCGCTTGGCCTAAGAAACTCCTAATAGATTTTACGTTGGTTGGATGCGGAAGTTTTTCTATAATTTCTATCTTGGCCTTATCCACCTCTATCCCCTTAGACGAAATCATATGGCCGAGGACCAAACCTCCTCGAACCATAAAGTTGCATTTTTCCCAATTTAAAACAAGGCTTGTGTCCTCGCACCGTTGAAGGACATGATCTAAATTGTTAAGGCAATCGGGAAAAGAGCGTCCGAAAACAGAAAAGTCATCCATAAAGACTTCCATAATGTCTTCTACTAGCTCGCCAAAGATCGCTAGCATACATCTTTGGAATGTAGCTGGCGCGTTGCAGAGTCCAAATGGCATTCTTCGATAGGCGAAGGTGCCAAACGGGCAAGTAAAAGTTGTTTTCTCTTGATCATCGGGGGAAATGGGGATTTGGAAAAACCCCGATAAACCATCAAGAAAACAATAATACGGATGACCGGATAAACGCTCTAAAATCTGGTCTAGAAATGGCAGAGGGAAATGGTCCTTGCGGGTGGCGTCGTTAAGTTTCCTATAGTCGATGCACACTCGCCAACCCGTAACAGTATGAGTTGGGACAAGCTCGTTATGCTCATTCGCCACTACGGTAAGACCGCCCTTCTTGGGCACGACATGCACGGGACTAACCCATGCACTGTCCGAAATAGGGTAGATAATCCCCGCATCTAATAACTTAATGATTTCGGCTTTAACGACGTCTTTCATGTTTGGGTTAAGACGACGTTGCGGCTGAATCGTTTTGCGGCAATTATCGTTTAGGAAAATCTTATGGGTGCAAAAGGAGGGGCTAATCCCCTTTAGGTCAGAGATTTGCCACGCAATTGCGTGGCTATGTTTAAATAAAACTTCCAATAAATCGGAAGTCTCCGAATCACTCAAGTCCGAAGAAATGATAACGGGGAGCGTATCACCTTTTCCCAAAAAAGCGTACTTGAGCGAGGCGGGTAAGGGTTTGAGGTCTAGGATGGGCGGTTCTTCTAGGGAGGTTTTAATGCCTATGTCTTTCTTACCAATTGGTTCGAAAGGCAAGTCTATAGATGTATCCTCATCGCAGTTAAAATTTTCGAGCGCATAAATATCGTCATTTAAAAATACGGACTCGAAAATGGGAGAAGAACGATCTCCGAAAAAAGTATCTAAAGAATAGCAGAAATCGTCGCTCGATGACAAATTGTCCATCGAGGGATTAATAGAGAAAGTAACTTGGTCATCGCCTACTCGGAGGAGAAGGCTACCATTACTAACATCTATTAGTGCGCAGGAGGTGGCGAGAAAAGGGCGACCGAGTATTATTGGTACCTCGGCGTCCTCCTCGATATCTAAGATGACGAAGTCTACCGGGAAGGTAAACTTGTCGACTCGGACAAGGACGTCCTCCACTACCCCGATAGGGAACTTAACCGAGCGATCCGCTAATTGGATGCGCATATTCGTAGGACTAGGAGTACCCAAACCTAAACGCGAAAAGAGCGAGAACGGCATCAGATTAATGCTAGCCCCTAAATCAGCTAAGGCGTACTTTACTAATATATCGCCAAAAAGGCACGGGATGGAAAACCGTCCCGGGTCGTTTTTTTTTACGGGCAATTTATTAGTAAGGGCCTCCGAGCAGACAGCGTTGAGAGATACATGCGAAATATCCTCTAATTTGCGTTTATTTGAAAGTAGTTCTTTTAAAAATTTCGCATATTTGGGCATTTGCGAGATAGCCTCGCAAAAAGGAACATTAATGTGAATTTGTTTTAATAATAAAATAAATTTTTCATATTGCGCGTCCTTACGCTCGTTTTCTAACTTATGCGGATACGGAAGAGCCTTGTTTAAAATAATTTTTTCTTTTATAATAGGTAAAGGCGGCGTGAGCGAAGAAAGAGGAAGAGGGGTCGGAGGTGAAATATGTACCTGAGGGTCGGTCCGTTTTGGATCGACCACCTCCTTTCCGCTACGGAGGGTTTATAGCGTTGGCGTTTTCCCGCGGATTGGGCTCCGTGTTTCCCGGCAGTGCCCCGAGCGCGCGCTCGGACATCATCCTCGCTAGCTGTCCAACCTGTTGTTCGAGTGTTTTTAGCGATCCGGTGATGTTCCGGATATTTGACTCGTTGGACGCAATATACTTCGAAAAATTTTCCTCCATCGGGGAGGGTTTCGGAAGAGGAGGGGGAGGAAGAAATCTGGGCGCATAAGAAATAGGGGGACGCTGAGCATTATTCGGGTTGCTCCACGAGAAGTTGGGATGATTCCTCCAACCCGGATTATAGTTATTACTATAAGGGTTGTTGTTGGGGTTGAAGGGAGGACGACCCGAATTTCCCATGAAGTCCACGAACTCTTCAGCTACGCAGACGTTAGGGGGAATAAAACAAGGCGGAGTGGAGGAGGCAGCAGACATCTCCGCCACCTGCTTTGTTAACCTTTCAACTTGAAGGGTCAAGAGAGCAGTGGCATCCACTTCAAAAAGACCAGCCGCCGGCTTTGGCCGTCCCCGCGGGACGTTCCATTGATAGGCGTTCATAGCCATCTCTTCGAATAAAGCCTGGGCGGCCTCGGGGGTTTTGTTGTTAAGCGTACCCCCGGCAGCCGCGTCAATCATTTGACGCGTCTGAAAATTCAGCCCATTATAAAAAATTTGGACTTGCAACCACGTTGGCAGCGCGTGGTGCGGGCAACGGCGGAGGAATTCCTTAAATCGTTCCCAAGTCTCGTATAGAGACTCAGGATCATTCTGCATAAACGAAGAAATGTCCGCCCGCAACTTTGCAGTTTTGGCGGGCGGAAAGTACTTCGTTAGGAACCGTTCCGTCAACTCAGCCCACGTGGTGATACATCCTCGCGGGAGGGCATTCAACCACGCCTTGGCTTTGGACTTAAGGGAAAAAGGAAATAAAGGCAAACGAATGGCGTCATCAGTGATGCCATTGATCTTGAAGGTGTCGCATATCTCCAAGAAATTGGACAAGTGGACATTCGGGTCCTCATCCGGCAGTCCATCGAACTGCATGGCGTTTTGGACCATTTGAATGACACTTGACTTTATTTCAAAATTATTATTGGCCACCGCAGGGCGAACAATACTTGACCCAGAATCATCCAGGTTAGGCCGGGCGTAATAAGACATAGTACGCTCGGCCGCCAGGGGGAAGGTTAGGGGCGGCCATAACTACAGCAGTGGGTTCTCCGATAGATTCCTCGGGATCTAAAGAAGGATTTCGGCGATGAGATCGAATACGCGCAAGAGAGCGTTCGATCTCAGGGTCGAAGTCTAAATCTTCAGACTCTGAGGGTTGTCCTCGTGTCATACACCCAAACAAAAATAAAACAAAAATAAACCTTTTTTTTGTGTTTTTTTTTAAAATAAAGTTTTTAGTTTTTTTTTTTAGAGAAAATAAGTAAAATTAATAGACTCCGGAATTCGAAATAGCAACTCGAAAAGAGACTCCCCGGCAACGGCGCCAAAAACTTGATGGGCCCGCGGACAGACTCTTACTGTGGTTGGTTCGGTGAGTCGATCGCCGCGGGCTTGCTCGGGTAGGCAAGTGCACCTATTGCAAGTAGTACTTGATATTCGGGGGAATACCGAGGTCGTATTGTTCTCGGGGTCGCGTTGACTATTCTTACTCCTCCGGGAGGACTATTATTTTACTGAAAATAAGGTGGATTTTTTTTACTTAATAAAAGGCGAAAAAGCAAAGGAGCGAAAAAAAAAACGATTTAGAAAATATTCGATGAAGGGTTAACGCTCGGCATCGAATTGGATTAAGACTAAAACGATTTTTAATAATAAAAAGACTTAGTTTTCAAATTAATAATAAGGCAACTTGGCCGTGGAGGTTCCACAAATGTGAGCGCACTTATCTCTAGGAATATTGCTCACCTGAACGTTAAGACTATTCGACCGAACGTTAGTCCGACGAAGGATTCCTCTTAACGCCCGCTTTACGCTAAGAACCCGGCTATTGGGTGGGGGACCCAATCCGGTAGAATTACGCTAGTCCTCTCTCGAGGGTATGCACGCAACTCTATTTACCCAGGGGTGATCGGTCCATATGCACGGCCTCTCGGCTAGCTAGCATATGGACTACGGAAATAGGGCCCACACATCGATTATGTGGTCCTACGCGTCGTAAACCCGGGGTAAACCCTAAGTGCTTAAATTAAAATGAAAATGAAGAGCTTTAATTATTATAAATCATTTTAAATGTCCCAATGCTCTTCGATGCCGAGGCTAATAGCGATTAGCCACACATCGGTATGGGGACGGCTTATAATTTAGTGAGGCGTGAGTTCGAAATTAAATGCTAAACGATTATAAGAAAGGGACAAAAGAAAAATAACAATATTTAGAAAGCTAAAAAGTTAACTAAACGAGAACTCACGCACACTCCAAATTATAAATTAAACAGAAACTAAGTTACACATGAATGAAATTTGCATAATTTAAATTTGCGAGTCCCACTCAAACGAGTGGGGGCGGTAAATAAAGGCTGAAAATTGCAAGTCCTACTCAAACGAGTAGGACTGAAATGAAAGCGAGTCCTACTCAAATGAGTAGGAGAAAATAAATGCGATTACAGGGGTAAAAAGTCCGGCCATTTAACTCAAGTGAGTAGGCGGAAAAAAATAAAGAAAGTAAAATTGCAAGTCCTACTCAAACGAGTAGGACTGAAATAAAGGTCCGGCCATTTAAACTCAAGTGAGTAGGCGGAAAAATAAAGAAAGAAAAATTACAAGTCCTACTCGAACGAGTAGGACTGAAAATGAAAACGATGCGCCATTTAACTCTTAACGAGTAGGCGGAAATAAATGCACACGAACACACACACTCCATATGAAATTCAAGAAAGCAATAAAGCTAACACCTACACTCACACACTCTACAAAATTGAACAAAGCATTAAAAGAAAGCAATTAAAAAGAAAGCATGAAAATTATACACCTACACTCACACACTCTACATAATTTGAACAAAGCTTAAAAATTATACACCTACACTCACACACTCTACATGAAAATTTAAGAAGAACAAAAGAAAGTTTATTCTCATACACTCACACACACTAATAACAAAGAAAAATTAAAGTTACCTAAAAATGAAAATAACAAGATTTCTACTCCTAAAACTTACCCAAAACGCATAAAAAGAACAAACAAAAAGAGAATGAGCAAAAAGTTTTACAAAATAAAATCAAAATCAAAGGTGCTCAAAAATTAAAACTTTAACTTTTTCATGCTTAGGTTTTGCCAAAAATGAATAAAAAGAGAAAATTTCAATTTTTAGAAGACTAAAGTTTTTCAAAGCAAATTAAAAATCAAAGTTTTTGGAAAATCAAAATACCAAAATTTTCATTCTTATGATGTTATGAAAGTGGTAAAAAAGTGAAAAAGAAGTTGAAAAGAACAAAAGGGGTTTTACAATCCTAAAAGAAAACTAAGTAAAAAAAAGGAACAAAATCACTTTTTTTAAAATCTCTTTTATAAAATCATAAGGATGAAATCAAAATCCTAAGCATGAAGACAAGTTTAAGGGAAAAAAAAGACATGGAAAGTGAATACATTACACTCATACACACACACACCTTTCATAAATGAAGAACAAGTGAAGAACAAAGATAAAACCAAGGATAAAAAGGGAAAGAGGTGAGCCATCCAAATGAATTTTTCATGCTAATAAAGAGAGAAAATCTAACATTTTTATTAAAATTTTCAAACTATTACAAAGCTAAAAGGTAAAGCAAAACAAAACATGAAATAAGAAGGGAGAAATCTCCTTACATAGCACTAGAATCCACGGATTAAGCCCACAAAAAGACACTAACTTGGCCCAAAAATCTGAACCCTTGGACCTTACAGAACTGGGCTATTTATAGGAAAAAAATTTCTAAGTACACGCCCTCGGTCACGGGCGTGTAGGGGGGGCGTGACAGTACTATTCATGAAGGCGGCTGGCGATTGGACATCAAAGTTGACTTCGGGCTGAGTTCGCAGCAGTCACGCCCTAGGTCACGGGCGTGACTATGGGCGTGACAGGGAGGTAGAACCGGGCACGGGTTGCGTCAAATGTCCTAGGCAGCATCTTGTCGGGCCAGCTGGAAAGGTCACGCCACATGTCACGGGCGTGACTATGCGCGTGACAGTTGGGGTCGACACTCGACGAATGTCGAGCGGAAAGTGTCGAGTCGAAATCGTTGAGCTGAAATTGGGTCACGCCCTTGGTCACGGGCGTGACACTGGGCGTGACAGTTGGTGTCGACACTCGACGATCGTCGAGCGGAATTCGTCGAGAGGAGAGGACACGGGCTTGGGTCACGTCCCGTGTCGGGTGACACGGGCGTGTCGCCAGGCGTGTCAAGCCTTTTCTTCAGAAATTTTTCGATCTCACGGGAAATGCACAGTCACGGCTCGGTCACGGGCGTGACCCATGTGTCACGGGCGTGTACTTCCCAAATTTTGGCAGATTTTGGAATTTTTCTGCAAAATCAAATAAAACAAGTTAGGAGAAAATTTACAAGAATAGGAACATTTTATTGAACAAAAATAAGTAAAAACGACGAAAATAAATGAAAATGACTAAATTAATGTGCATAAAAATACGCATATTTACAGTTCATCACCCACTTAAGGAATTTTGTCTCGAAATTAAGTAAAGGTACACAAATCTAAATGATACCTGAGTGGAATAACTCGGGGTAATCCTCCAACATAGCTTGCTCTCGCTCCCATGAAGGCTCCTCACGTCCGCAATTATCCCAACGGACTTTAACCATTCGAACTTCCTTGTTGCGGAGTCGTTTGACTTCAACATCTTCAATACGTACTTGCTTGACCCTTGTCGTCAACTCAAAATCTACCGGTACTTGATTGTCCACAATGATCTGCGAAGGCTCTTGCACCGCCTTACGTAACACTGACACGTGGAACACGTCATGTAGGCCACTGAATTCCACCGACAGCTTCAATCTATACGCCGTCTCGCCAACATGCTCCAGGATTTCAAATGGTCCAAGGTATCTCGGACTCAGCTTCTTCAAGCATCGAACCCGCGAGACACCCTTGAACGGCTTAATTTTTAAGTACACCCAGTCGCCAACATTGAACTCCACATTCCTATGTTTGGCGTTATAGTACTTTGACTGTCTGTCCTGAGCAATCTTCAACTGTTCTTGAATTATCCAAATCACTGAAGTGGCATCTTCCACTGCTTGACATTTGTAAAGCTTTGACTCGCCCGTCTCCAACCAAGACAACGGCGTGCGACACTTTCTCTCGTACAAGGCCTCGAAAGGCGCCATTCCAATACTCGCCTGAAAGCTGTTGTTATACTCAAAATCCACCATGTACAGGTGATCCTCCCACTGCTTTCCTAAATCTAGGACGCACATGCGAAGCATGTCTTCCATTGTCCGGTTGACCCTCTCGGTTTGGCCATCCGTCTGCGGATGAAAGGCAGTGCTGAACTTTATCTTAGTACCCAACAGACTATGCACCAACCTCCAATCATTCGACATGAAGCGTCCATCTCGATCACTAACAATACTGCGGGGCACACCATGCAATCGTACAATATTCTCCACATAGAGTTTGGCTAACTTTTCCACCAGATCTTCCTTCCTGACCGGGATAAAGTGCGACACCTTTGCCAACCTATCTATGACCACCCAAATGACGTCATTTCCCTTCTGCGACTTCGACAAACCATGCACAAAATCCATATATATGTCGTCAAATTTCCATTTCGGGATAGGCAAGGACTTTAGGAAACCTCCGGGCTTCTGGAACTCCACCTTAACCAAGGCACAAGTTTGGCACTTGGCCACATAGAGTGCTACATCTTTCTTCAATCCTGGCCACCAAAATAATTTCTTCATGTCTCTATACATCTTCGTGCTTCCCGGGTGGATCGATTACTTGGTATGATGAGCCTCGTACATCATCTCCTCCTGAAGATTATCCGCACTAAGAACACATAGGCGACCGTCCTTCCTTAGCAACCCACCCTCAACAGCAAACTGGGAATTTGACCCATCCAAAGATACATCCAAGATCTGCTTCATGTTGTTATACTGAATCAAAGCCCCGCCGAACTCTATCAGCTAGGTCACACTGCACCTCTATCCAAAACACTTTCCCTCAGCACTAGACTGCTTGTCGATGCAAGATATCTCCAAAGCCTCCAACTCACGGACCAATCTCTCATCATGTACCGATAACCAGTTGGCCTGCGCAGGAGTCCTGCGACTCAACGCATCTGCCACTGCATTTCCTTTCCCAGGCACATAATGAATCTTGAAGGTGTAATCCCCTAAGAACTCCATCCACCTCCGCTGCCTCATGTTCAGATCCTTTTGATCTAACAGGTACTTCAAGCTCTTAAGATCGGTGTAAATATCGACCTTCACACCGTACAGATAGTGCCTCCACAGCTTTATAGCAAATATCACGGCCGCTAATTCTAAGTCATGAACCGGATAATTCCTCTCGTGAGCCTTCAATTATCATGAACTGTAGGCTATCACACTCCCATGCTTTAGCAGAACACAACCCAAACCACTGCCCGAAGCATCACTATAGATTTTGAATCCTTTGGTTCCACTTGGGGAACATAAAATAGGCGTTGTGGTCAACCGCCTCTTCAACTCTTCAAAAGCATGCTCGCACTCCGAAGACCGCGCAAACTTCTGATTCTTCCTAGTCAAAGTCGTGAGTGGTAGCGCTATCCGCGAGAAGTTCTCTACGAAGCGCCTGTAGTAGCCAGCAAGCCCCAGAAAGCTCTGGATCTCCGCCACTGTAGTCAAAGCATGCCACTCCTGTATCGCCACTATCTTCGCCGGATCCACAGCTATCCCTTCTCCACTAACAACATGACCAAGGAATGCTATCGAGGATACCCAGAATTCACACTTGGGGAACTTAGCATACAACTGGTTTCTCCTCAATGTCTCCAACACCAAGTGCAGGTGATTGAAGTGATCCTCCTCGCACTGCGAGTACACAAGAATATCATTGATAAATACTATCACGAAACAGTCCAGGTACTCTCTGAACGTCAGGTTCATCAGATCCAGAAACACGGATGGCGCTTTGGTCAAACCAAACAGCATGACCGTGAAATCGTAATTCCCAAACCACGTACTGAATGCTGTCTTTGGGATGTCGCTCTCCCTTATCCTCAATTGGTAGTAATCGGATTTCAGATCCAACTTCGAATACACCGTTGACCCAACCAACTGATCAAATAGATCGTCAATCCTCAGAATCGGATACTTATTCTTTTCCGTAAGCTTGTTCAATTCCGATAGTCAATGCCAAGTCGCAAACTCCCATCTTTCTTATTGACGAAAAGGACCGGTGCGCTCCAAGACGACGAACTTGGACGCACATACCCTTGCTCCAGCAACTCTTGTAGTTGCACCTTTAACTCTGCCATCTCTTTTGGCGCTATCCGATACAGGGAGCGTGACATCGGTTTGGCACCCGGTACCAGCTCCATAGTGAAATCAATCTCCCACTGAGGAGGGGCTCCTGGGAGATCATCTGGGAACACATCCGGATACTCGGACACAATTGGGATACTGTCAAGATTCGGCTTATGCGTCGAAGTCTGCCCTAGAGTGACAAACAGCTCTGCCCCAGACCAAACTACCTTGATCCCCTGAGGGGTAGACGTCTACGTCTTGCTCGACCCCTTTCACGCACCCAAATGCCATCTCACGACTAGCTCCCAACTGACCTCCAAGCAATTACAACCAATGCATACTTGCTGCTCCGAGAGTCAGCCCATATCAAAGATCACATCGCACGCAACTATCAGCAATAGCCACGCTCGCAAGTCATCGACATGACTCCCATGCCTTACCCTAACGCCACAAGCTCAATCCGCATACATAGGGTACCTGTAGGTAGCAGCCCATCCAATTTGCCCCTTGACAACGAAGTAAGTACTCCGATGCACGATAGAAACTCTTCGGACAGAAAGGATGCGAACCTTCCGCACCGAACAGTGTTATCTCCAGACAATCGACCATCTAAACAAGCCAAACACAATCAGTCATAGGCTAAAATGCATAGGGAAATAAATATTTAAAGCTAACCTGCTATACATACCCATCACCACGTCAAACTGCTTTGTGGCTTCCTGCTGGCTAAGGTTGTACACTTTTGGCTGGGTTGGGGCATAGTGCGATGCGGTTGCCTCCGACCCCTTGCCCTTCTCCTCGTAGATATCTCCAGATTTCTTCTCGGACTTCCGTCGTCCGCACCAACAGTTTCGGGCAAAATATCCTGGCTTCGCACAGTTAAAACATGTAATTGCCTTCCTCCCAATGGTTGCTGTTGTCTTAGCTTTCTTTATCTTTTGTGCTCCATTACGACAATCTCGGGCAAAGTGCCCTTTCTTGCCCCAAGTATGACAGTTGTAAGTAACCTTGCCAGTCGATGATCTAACCCTCTTTTTCAGTGTTCTGCGAGATGCAGCCTTCATAGGACTTGCAGAGTTCGATACCCTACTCACTGGTATCTGGTGAATTTTCCCCATATCTACTTCCAAAGATCTAGCCGACTCCACTAAGGCTCGGAATCCCAATAGTTTTGGTCCTAGCAGTAGAATTTGCAGTTCGTCAAGCAGACCATTATAGAATCTATCAACTATAGACTGCTCGTTCTCCAACCCAAAGCATGGGTAGCGGCTTATCAAAAGAAACGCCTGCAAATACTCATCAACCGAGTGCGTACCCTACACTAAGCACATGTTCAATGGCTGACCTGATGGCCTTCTAAATGTCACTTGATCCAACACACCACCCGGCATTGAAGTCATCTCACGGACAAAGGGTTGCACATTGCTTCCCTGCTGTGTACTAGTCACAGCGAACACCACTTCAACGATCCTTCTTATGGTTTCAAACGATGGAGGGGTCTCAAGAACGTCGCTGGGTGCACTATAATCCTCAGAAACCAGATGTTCTGTCGGCTCTGCGCCACTCCCGGTCACCTATAGTCGTACAAAACACCAATAAGTGACCAAACAAAATTGCAAAAAGCAATTATAGGAACGCGCAGGTTCCTCAAACATAAGTATTTTTCATTCCTAAGTGGACATTCATGGGTTCTGTTTAATGTTATAACGATGACGCACACATGTGCTCACCACCCCTTAAAAGAATTTGCCCACGAATTCAGTTAAGCCTGACCGTAACCAAAAGTTTGATACCAAATTGTAACACCCCCATCCATCGCATGACATATAACAGAAGGTCCAGCTGGAACACGACGCCATATAGCATAGACAGTCGGAAGGGTTACATAAGAATATTCAAACTATCTAATTAAGACTACTCGTCCTACACAAAGCATTCTAGCGGAAGCTTTTAAAAGTTGAAAGAACCCAAAACTTAAATCCAATAATCATGAATGTCCACAACCACACCACTGGAATGAAAACCAAATACACTGAAAGGGTACACGGCCTTATGGTCTTACAAATGTTCACTTAACAAAATAGTGTCTTATATACATCGGCTCGCGGGCCGGCCACACATGACAAAATAAAAACAACTATTCTTTATGGCCTTCGAGGGCCAGCACAGCAACATGGGCTCCAGCCCGCTATCTAGCACTCGGCTCCGCAGCACCTACAAGCAACATTCCACCGCACGGTGACAAACAAAGCAACGGTCAGCCAAAGCCGACCAAATTATAACGACCCCGTCCCTTTCTCGGGATGGCGGTGCTCCTTCCCTGCATATCATTAGCCCAGCTAAATAATTATATAAAAACATACTTCACCACAGGTGTAGGCTCGCAAGGCCAAACACCCTGTGCACTCAGGGCACATTAACGGTGAATCCTGACACTTCAGCGTCTTCTCCACCATCCCAAAGATGGCAACAACATGAGCATTTTAGCCTTTCTGTCCCTGTCTAGTCTAAGGCTCCTGACTATGCCAACGGCCAGTCCCCTTTTCGGGTCTCTCGCACCGAACCACATAGCCTAAGTCCAATTCCACTTGCCCATTGCTCACACCACGTAGTCACTTTAAGACGTACGCACAAGCCAAGCTTCTCTCGGATCCCAAAAATTTTCCAAACAATCACATAACCCAGTTATGTTCAAGGCCGGTTCCCTGACCGCCAAGTTAGCAGAACACGTTTCCACTCAGTTTTCCTGGTGCGCCTTGGAGTTAATCCCCAAGGATCCCTACTGCAATCTACCGCGTAGAAACCCCAAAAAAACCAAAGCACTGAGTCTTCTCCGGCAAAACATATGAAATGCAACATCACCGATCCAGACAATACACGTTCGGGTAGGCTTCACACACAATGCATATGCCCGTACTTTGATTCCGAACTCTATATGCAACACAAGGGGGACTATTCACATCAACCCCATAGAACACCGTGCACTCACTGCACACTCGCGGGAGCAGGTTTCCCTAAGAAAAAAGGAAGAGAGCTTCACATGCTCAAGTAGAGAATCGTTACCCTTGTTGTCCGCTTTTGCGCCATGGAAAAAACTACACTGATAAAAGTCTTCGCAACGACCTTTCCTCCACGGATCCGCTCTCAGATCTCAAAACGGTGCTCCGATGCTCCGCCGGTGGCCGGAATCCTCCTCCTTCTTCCTCCTCTTTCTAACCCCTTGGAAAGAGAATGGCTTGGATAAAATGAAGAGTTAACTCCCCCATTCCCGGCCTTAATAGAGCAGGAAACCACCTGGGCCATTGGATCTCAATTAAAGAAAATGAACGGCTCAGATCTGCACAAAAATCCCCTGACCTGGGCCGAACATGGCCTCGCACACGGTCGTGTTCCAGGCCGTGTGCCTTGATCGAGGCACGATCGTCGAACGAAGAAAAGACACACGGGCAATGACACGCCCGTGTCTCACCTGACACGCCCGTGTCGGGTCCTCGACACGCCCGTGACCAGGGGTGTGCCACATACAACCGCCACGGCAACGGACACGACCCAACTGAACACGGGTAGGGACACGGTTATGAACACGCCCGTGTCACTCGACAATCGTCGAGCAAATATCGTCGATCATCGAATGCAGAGGGACACACACTCCCGACACGCCCGTGTCGCCTGGCGTGTTCCTCCCGAACACTTTTCGTCGAACTCAATCGGCTTGCACACGGGCACGGGTCAAGACACACCCGTGTCAAATGACACGCCCGTGTCATTCAGCCGTGTTTTTTGTCGTGTCCTTCTCAGAACACAGCCGGCCAACACACCCAGCCTGACACGGCCATGGACACGCCCGTGTCCCTGGCCATGTACCTCTATACAGAATTCAAAAATCTTATTTGGACGCTACCAGCTCAAATACAATTTTCGAGGCGTTACAACTGGCGTGACCGAGGGGCGTGATTGCAAAAGAAAAATACTATAAATTTCAGACCTTGGCAAAAGCTTCGGGAGGAGATTTTAGGAGTTAGAGTTTTGTGTTTTCTACTTAATTTCTTGCAATTTCCATTTCCTAGTCTATATCTTATATTTTGTAAACTTTAATGTAAGTTGTTTTTCATTCAATCATGTCTCTCTCCTCCCTATTTTGTAATTCCCTAATCACGATGAGCATATAAACTTCATTTAGCACTTGATCATGATGAACCTTGGAATGAAATATGCTTTTTAATTTTATCAAAAAATTCAAGTTCTTTACTTTGTTCGCTAACGATTTATCTTTGAATTTTATTGTGTTGAATTCATATTTTGCGGATATATTCTTCGATCTAAGATCCGTATCCTAAATGACCGAGAGGTGGCGGATATGAGGAGATCACTCAAAGATAAAAGGATTTGCATGCACTCCTCGAGAGAGGACGACATAAATCTTCTGGATTAGAGTCAAATCCAATAGTGGGGTTCGTCACCTAAAGCATGCTTAGGGGTTTCGACTGGCCAAGAGGTCTTAATCGATCAATCTAAGGTTAGTCAAAAACATGAGTTCGAGAGAGACACTTTCGTACTTTGTGAACCTCCACGGTCGAGTGAGTAATTTAAAAGACTTTTATACTTTATTTTCATAAGCAATAACTTCCAACAACAATATACTCAGCTTCGGGTGTAGAAGTAGAGACAAAAGTTTTCTTTTTACTACACCTAGAAACCAGTCAAACACCAAGGAATTAATAAGTTCCTAAGGTGCTTCATATCCAACCTACATCTAACATACTCTGTCTGAATATCCTACTAACTCTAATTCAGATTTTGTTGGTTACCATAAACCAAGTTCAGGAGTACCCTATAGATATTTTAGAATATTTTTTATAGAATCAATTGAGACTCTTTAGGGTCCCCCTAGAATCTAGCGCAAACACATGCGGTAAACATAATATTTGGCTTGCTTGTTGTGAGGTAGAGAAGAGAGACAATGATTGCTCTATAAGTAATCTAGTCAATGGATTGTCCTAACTCATCTCTAACAATCACAACATTGGTATCTGTGGGAATTTTCATTGTGGAGGAACTTTCCAACCAAAACTTTCTCATAAGTTCTTTAGTGTATTTTGAATGGGATATGAACATGCCTTCATCACGTTGTCTCATTTGGATAACATGGAAAAAGGATAGATCTCTCGTGCTACTCATTTTAAATATAGACTGTATTAGGTCAGCAAACATTTTACAAAGTCTTGGATTTGTATCGCTAAAGATGTTGTCATCTACATAAATTTATGATGTTTGCGATTATTATTTATGTGTTCTGGTGACATGTGTTTTATCCACCTTTTCTCATTCAAATAAGTGTTTTATATGGAATATGGATAGAGTCTCGTACTAAGTTTTTGGGGATTGCTTTATACTATACAATGTTTTATTTAATTTATAAACATAAGAAGGAATACATGGATTGACAAAACCTGGGTGGTTGATCCACATAAACCTTTTCTTGTATAGTTCCAATGGGGAAAGCACTCTTGACATCCATCTAATATACTTTCATCTTATTATGAGCAGCATAAGCAAGAAATAATTAGATTGCTTCTAATTTATCCATTGGTGTAAGGGTTTAATTCTAATATATCCCTTCTTCTTTCCTATATCCTTGTGCTACCGGTCTTACTTTATTTTAGACCATGACTCCAATAAAATACAACTTAATTCTATATACTCATTTGGTTTCAATAATTAGGAAATTTCTAAGTTTTTCAAGCTCTGCTAGCTATTCTTGCATGCCAACAATCCTGTGGGGATCATTGTCTATTTCCTCAAATTTCTTTAATTCAAATTGGGAGAGGAAGTATTGTAGCATAGACTAATTTGATAGTTGGTTCCTCGTTTTAACTCTAAGACTCATATTTTCTATCACTTGATAAGGGAATGACCCTTAAGATTCATTATCTTAGGATTATCTCTAGCTACATCAAGGATAGAAGTGACTCCATCTAGACTTCTTCTTCAACATCAATCTCTGGTTCAGCAACTTGCACATGAATTTGAATAGATTCTTATGTTGTGTCATTAATAGCTTCATTAGAGTCCTCATCATCTTAATTAATATCAGCAATGTGTAGCTGATTATTATGATCTTTAGATAAGCCTTCTCCATTTTCTTGAATACTTAATTACTCTAACTTAGCAATTGGAGGGTCTTAATCCTGTTGATGGCGACGATGTCCCGCCTAATGTCCGTGGTGTTGTTCGTGGTGTTGTTCGTGATCTGTTCGGTGGCAACGCCGACTTGATGCATTATTCTTATGGCCATCGCCACTTGACATTTGAAGACGTTGATGGACGTTGCCGCAAAATGTTTGACAAGCTTGAAGAGTTGAAGTTTGTCGCGACATCCTCCGCCAACGCCGCGTCAAGTCTCCGCCACAATTCATGAAAGTTTTATTTCAGCATTTATAAATTTCTGCAATTACGAGTTGAAGTTTGCCGCGACATCCTCTGCCAAAGCCACGTCAAATCTCCGCCATAGTTCATGAAAGTTTTATTTCAACATGTTTAAATTCCTACAATTAATTCAAGCATTTTAATTCTTGTAATTTTAATTTGGATTTTTTTTTATTTGGTGTGGATGGCCTAGATTAGATCTCATGATGGGTGGCCATGATTTGGTTTGTAAGAACTATATATATTCATATTATGCTAATGAAAAAGAGAAGATTGATTAATAAAAAAATTGAAACCTAATTTCCAAAGTGAAATTTCCCTCCGCTCCTCCTTGGTCGTCGGCCTCCCATTCTCCCTCTTGTGGAATTCGGCCACAAGCCTCCTCCCCTCTTCCCTCCTCTCATCTCCACCACCACTCCCTCACCCTCTCCCTAAATCCTTTCAACCTGAAGGTGTCCTCCCCCTTCTTGGAGTTCGGCCACCTCTGGCTTTTCCACCTATGGTTCGGCTCAACAAGTCTTCTCCCTCTTTGTGGAATTCGGTCAAGGGCAACTACTCCAGCGACGGTGAACTTTAACCCCGCGTGAAGCTTGTAAAACCCCATATCCGTCGTATAGCATATAGCAGTAGGTCCGGCCGGGGCCCGACGCTACATACCACAAACAGAACGGGTGGTTACTCAATGGAAACCATCCAACTAATCCAATGTCCTACACAGAGCATTCTAGCGGAAGCAATTTTAAGTTGCAATTAAAAGAACCCAGTACCAAGCATGAATGTCCACTAAACACCAAATAGGAATGTAGTACATACACAAGTACAGGCCTTAAGGCCTTACAAAATGGTTTACTCAATATTACATGTTTTCCATACCACGGCACGCAGGCCGGTCATACATGAATAAAAGCAAGTAAACACTCCATTTAGGCCTTCGAGGGCCGGCTTCGCAATTTGGGCTTTAGCCCGCTATTGACCGCTTGGTCCAGCAGCACCTGCAAGCAACAAACCACCGCACGGGGGGAAACAAAAGCAATGGTCAGCAATGCTGACCAAATTATAACGATCCTGCCCCCAATTCGGGGCGGTGATGCTCCTTCCCTGCACTTATTAGAAAAACCAAGCAGTATATAAATATACATTGCATCACAGGTGTTGGCTCGCACGGCCACACACCCCGTGCTCTCAGGGCACATTCTCGGTGAACCAGCCAATGTCACGTAAATTTAAGCCATAGACATTCCGGACTCACCACCGCCACTTTGACGGCCACACAATGAGCATTTTGTCTTCTTGGCATGGGTCACGTCAATTTAAGCCATAGACCGCCGAAGGCCCTCATCTATGCCAATGGCAAGTGCCACGTACCCTTAGGTCTCTTTAACCGAACGACATAGAATGGGAACGGTTCCATCTAACCCGTGCTCACATCGCAATGACAATTTAAGACATATGCGCGGGTCAAACTTCTCCCGAGTCGCGTTTCCATCACACTTCACATAACCCGGTTATGTTTCAAGTTGGCTCCCAGGCCACCAAGTTGGCAAGATCACGCATCCGCCCAGTTTTTCGGGTTCACCTTAGGGTTAATCCCCAAAACTCCCTGTTGCAATCTACCACATAGAAAACCCGAAAAACAAGCAATCGCACGGAGTCTTCTCCGGCATTTATGCAATGCAACATCACCGATCCAGACCAACATGTCCGGATAGGCTTCACACATCATGCCTATGTCCGTTCTCATTTACGGACTCTACACAACGGGGACTTTACATATCTACCCGAAGGAATGCCTCCAACTCACCGCAAACTCGGGAGAGCGGGCTTCCTATGCAAAGAAGGAGAGCTTCACAAGCTCAAGAAGAGAATCGTTACCCTAGCGTTCTTCCTTGGCTCCATGGAAATGTAAGAGGATGAAAAGCACCGCACTCTCTATTAGAACACCCTATTACTGATTTGGGCAAGGATCACTATATCTTTAGGAAACGTGTGTTGACCTCCTTGTATAGTTTTTAAGGTCAATTAGATTGAGTCTAAGGGTTAGAATTTAGGCCTGAAAGATGCCCCCAAGACCCTCAGATCAGATATTCAAGACTCAGGAGACTCAGTCATTTTCGTCGAGCTCAGGTCGACGAATCTTCGAACTCAGTTCGACTATCTCTGAACTCAGCTCAACGAGTCGTCGAACTCCGTTCGACGATCTTCGAGCTCAGATTGACGTTTCTGTCTCTAGCTGTTTTCCCAATCTCTGAGCTCAGGTCGATGATAGTTGAGCTCAGATCGATGATTTCTGTTTCCAGTCTAGTTCCAGTCTCTCAGCTCAGGTCGACGATAGTTGAGCTCAGGTCGATGATTTTCTGAAGTGATCTACGATTCTCAAGATTCAAATTCAGATAGTTATGGAATTTTAAAGGAATGTTTTCTAGGACTCTCCTCCAGAGACAAAATTCATTTAAGGAAGTCATTAATGAGTGGCTAACGGCTATCTTGGAGACAGAGAATCAATTCATTCTTTTCAGATCTAAGGAATAAAATAGCATATTCATTCTGCTTCTCCTAACAATTATTACAAACAGTCACAAAGAATTACAGAAAAAAAAGAGAACTGTGACACACAAGAAAGAGAACAATCACAGACAGAATTCTTTCAGAACACTCACCACTGAAGGAGATCAACATACAGAAAAGGAGATTTTCTAGATCTCTTTTGACTCAAGTGTTCAAAGGCTTCATCCATCAAGACTCCAGACACTACACATTTCAGCAACTACTGGAATCATCCTTTGCTGGAGATCTCAGCTACTGAAGGCCTATCACCCTAGTGCAAAGCTTCTTTTCCTGAACAACTTCCAGATCTCAGGGGGATCTTTGACAACATCATCCACTAAGTCTTCTCTCTGATTGCTGACAGAGAAGAACATCTCACTTCTTTCTTTTTCTGCTATAAAAGGGTTTCTCAAAACTCCCTTCAAAAGTTTTGTGTTGGTTTCTGAGACCTTGTCAAAACTCAGTGGTGGCAAGACACCTGATCAAAAAATCTGGTTTGGTATTTGAGCATCTTATCAAAAGCTCATTGGTGCCCAGGACACCTGATCAACTCATCCTGCAGTGGATTCCTACCAAGGGTGGTAGAAGAGTGGATGTACCCAGATTGATTGGGGAACCACTATAGCTCCTTGTGTCTTCTGGTTGCTATATTTTATTTGCTGTGTGCTGTGTTTTTATTTCTTGCTCTCATTATTTTTATTTACTGCAAGCACCTTACACATATACTTAAATTAAGTCTTCCACTACAAAATAGTTTTTAACTTGAAAATTATTTTAATAAACTTTATTCAGCCCCCCCCCCCCCCCCCCTCTAGAGTTAAGGTAGATCGTATCCCCACTTTCAATTAGTATCAGAGGGAGGTTGGTTAAATTACTTTGTTCCTACAGGCTAACACCTGAACCAAAAGATCTCTGATAAGATCAATCTTTTATAGAGGGTTTTTATTTTTATTACTTGTATTATAATTATCTTTATATAAAACCATGGCACAGGACAAAGATTATGCTAGCACCAAACCTCCAGTGTACAATCTATCTAAGTTTGCACTTTGGAAGTCAAGGATAAGATTGTACATGAATTCTATTGATGAAGATATCTTTAATTCTGTTTTGACAGTGTGTCCAAGACCCCCAGAAAATACAAGTACAAGTGTTGTTCCACCTCCTTCAGGAACAGATGCAGAAATCAAAAAATGAAGAGTTGCAGATGCCAAAGCAATGAACATTTTGGCACAAACCATGTGTGATGAAATATTTCAAAAAGTAGCTGAATTGAACTCAGCAAAGGAGATATGGGGCAAACTATCTGAAATAGTATCAGGATCTGCAGATGAAAGGAAAGATAGAAGACCCCATCTCATAACTTAGTATGAGAACTTCAAGAAAGGAAAAAGTGGGTCAGTTGTAAATATGTATAACAGACTCAGTCTTATAGTCAATGAACTGAAAACCTTGGACAAGGAGATCTCATTGAATGAACTCAATGACAAAATCCTAATGTGCTTCCCCAGCACTTGGGACTCAAGGATCTGGCCAATCAAAGATGCCAGAAGCCTAAATGAGATTACCACTGAGGCTCTTTTGGGCAAGCTTAAGTCTTATGAGCTGCTCATCAAGAACAGAGAAGAAGAGCAGAAGGCTGCTTCACCAGCAATCAGAAAAGAGAAATCAATAGCATTTAAAGCTATTGAAGATCAGCTTGAAGACAAGGTCACAGGCAATGAAGAGCTGCTAAGCTTACTGGCCAAAAGGTTTTATAAAATGGCCAGGAAGGACTTCAGGAAAAAGTCATTCAGAGTGCATGAAAAGCCAAGGTATGATAAGTCCAATAACAAAGAAATTATTTGTTTTGGATGCAGGAAACCAGGCCACATTGTGCCTGACTTTCCAAAAAAACAGAATAAGGACAAGAAGGACGGGAAAGAAAGGAGAAGAGACAAAGACTTCAAGAAACACAGCAATGACAAACCATCCTCCAACAAGAAAAAACATACCAGGAAGGGGTTTACAGCTGAAACCTGGAGTGAAACAGAAGAAGAATCAGAAGCTTCATCCAGCTCGAGTGATGATGAAGATGATGCTGAAGAAAAGGAGTTCTGCATGATGGCTATCAATGCCTCTCAACATAATACTGATGCAGAACAAGAGTCAGAGTCTGAATCAGAAACTCAATCTGAAGAGGATCAGGTAATAGACTCATTTGATTTTAATTCAGAGGACTTCAAATGTGAATTTAAGGCACTGTGTTTAGATCTATTAAAATTTGAGAAAGAAATTATTTCTCTCAGAAATCAATTGTCTGAACAAAGCACCTTAAAATCAGATAACCTCAAACTCTCTGAGGAGTTGGAATGCTGTAGGGAGCAGATTGCCTCACTGAAAAGTGAACTATCAGGGGCCAAGAAGTTTGAAGAATCCCTCAATGGGAGAAGTATCAAACTAATGGACATCACAAGCACAGTGAACTCAAGATTCAATAGTACACTGGGCTTGGGTGCTTCATCCAGCCAACCTATAGTATTAACAACCTCAATCAAGTTTATCTTAGATAAAGGTAAGGGAGTTGTAGAGGTGGCTAGGAAGAATTCTGATTTACCTAAGAAAACAACATTTCAACAGAAAACGTCGAACGGAGCTCGACGATCGCCGAATGGAGCTCAACGATCTCAGGCTGAATTGTCGAACTCAGGTCAACGATCTCTGAACCCTGAACTCTGGCATAGTCGATCTTCGAACGGAGCTCAACGATCTGACCCAAGATCGTCGAACTCAGCTTAGAGATCGTCGAACAGAGCTCAGAGTTTTGAAAAATCTTTCAAAGGTAAATCAAACTTCTATCCTAGAGGTCCTACATCTCAGAGGTTTAACTCTTATACTGAATGGATAACACCTCCTAGGAGATATCATCCTGAAGGCTATAAGAGTCAACCTGGGATGTCTTTTATTTCAGAATTCAAAGGTTATCAACCTAGGCCCAAGGTAAACTGGGTCAAAAACAAATAAATTATTTTATGTGCATGTGAAGACCTATCCAACATCAAACCAGCAATGATATCTGGATAGTGGGTGCTCAAAGTACATGACAGGAAACAAGGAGAATTTCACATCCTTCAAAGCCAAACTTGGACCCAAAGTAATATTTGGTGATTCAAACTTTGGACTAACAAAAGGATATGGTACAGTCCAGATTGGCTCAGTCACATTCAAGAAAGTAGCTTATGTGGAAGGACTGAAGCACAACTTAATCAGCATCATTCAACTGTGTGATGAAGGCTACAAAGTGACTTTCAACAAATCCTCATGCAAAATCAAATCAGAGGACAACGCAACTGTGTTGACAGGTAAAAGGAAAGGTAATATTTATCTTGTGGATTTTCTCTCAACTAAGGTAGATATATGCTTATTCAATTCCATTTGTAGACCTAATGAACTATGGCATAAAAGATTAGGACATATAAACCTTAGAACCATTGCTAGGCTATCCAAGGACAACCTTGTTAGAGGAATACCTTCTGGCCCCTACAAGAATGAAGGACTTTGCATGGCTTGTCAATTAGGAAAGCAAACCAAAAATAGCTTCAAGCCACTTAATAAGAGTGATTCACCTAGGATTTTGTATCTGTTACACATGGATCTCTTTGGACCCATTATAGTACAAAGCTTAGGGGGGAAATCTTATACTTTAGTAGTTGTAGATGACTTCTCTAGATTCACATGGGTGTTCTTTTTGAGGAAGAAGTCTGATAACTTTAAGTGTTTGACAGAGTTTCTCAAATGCATACAGAGTGAGTTCAATACTCAAATTGCCCTGATCAGAAGTGATCATGGGACAGAGTTTGATTCTCTTCTTATGCAAGAGTTCTGTCAGAGTGAAGGGATCAGACACACTTTCTCAGCTCCTAGAACTCCTCAACAAAATGGGGTAGCTGAAAGTAAAAATAGAACCCTTATTGAATCTGCTGAAATATTAAGCAAAAAAATTACGGAGATGACTGCTGTCTCCGCCCCTCAGGTATGGGAACCTGCAACTCCTCCCCCCGAACATTTGGATTATGTAAATAATATGCCTAGAACTGCTTTTAATAATTTTTCTGTTGCAAATTTTCATCCTCCTGGTTTTAATTTTCCGAATAGTTATAATCCTGCGTTAAGAAATCGTCCGAATTTTTCGTGGAGCAATCTATCGAATGATGTGCGCCCGCCACCACAAATTGATTTTTCTGCACCAACACCACCTCCTCAAAGTTTTCCAAAACCTCCATGTTTGGAGGAAATGTTTTCAAAATACATGAATGCTAATGACGCTATGATTAGAACCTTAACTGGAAGCGTTAAAAATTTAGAAAATCAGCTAGGACAGCTCGCTAAAATAATTTCCGAGCGACCCGTAGGGTCTCTTCCTTCCAACACTGAGCCCAACCCGAGAGAGAAAGCGAAAGCTATAACTCTTCGGAGTGGGAAGAAAGTTCCCGGTATGGTAAGTGAAGAGCCCGAGGCAAGCTCCGCTCCCACTTTAAAAAATCAAAGCTCCGCTCCCGCTTTAAAAAATCAAAGCTCCGCTCCCGTTTTAGAAATTTCACCCTCTACCGAAGAAGTTATCACCCCTGTTTTAAAAAAAGAACTCACTCCACCACCCACCTTTAAAAATAATCCATCCCCGTCATAGCCTTCTGAACTTAATAAACAACGACAGGATGATCAATACACCCGTTTTTTAGAAATGTTTAAACAAATCCACATAAATCTGCCTTTCCACGAAGCCATATCCCAGATGCCGAAGTACGCTAAGTACCTTAAGGACCTCCTGACCAACAAGAAGAAGTTAGAGAAGCTTTCGCATGTCACGTTAAACGTCGAGTACTCGGCGGTTTTGACAAACGGATTACCGAAGAAAATCTGTGACTCGGGTAGTTTCTCTATCCCGTGTGTCTTTGGTGATCTCTTTGTCAAACACGCTTTATCCGACCTAGGTGCGAGCATTAATCTTATGCCCCTCTCGTTGTTTAAAAAGTTAGGAATTGGTAGTCTCAACCCCACACGCATGAGTATCCAGCTCACCGACAGATCAGTCAAATACCCGTTAGGAATAGTGGAGGACGTCCTAGTCAAAGTTGACAAGTTCATATTCCCGGTGGACTTTGTCATTTTGGACATCAAAGAAGACGTTGAGGTTCCCCTGATCCTTGGCCGACCCTTCCTTGCCACCTCCCGAGCTATCATTGACGTAAGCAATGGTAAGCTCTTCCTTCGAGTAGGCGACGACGAAGAAACTTTCTCTATCACCCCCTCGATGAAGAACACACTAGCCAATGATGACTCCTGCTTTTTCATAGATACCGTAAGTGAAGAATCCTCCTCTCACACCTCTGATTTTGAAAAAGAATTTTCCAATTTTTGTTCCTCTCCTACTCCTCCAACCGAATTTCTACACCTAAGTGAAGAATCCTCCACCCGCCTTTCTGATTTTGAAAAAGAATTTTTTGATTTTTGTTCATCTTTTACTCTTCCAACTGAATTGCTGCAAGAAGCCGCCATGGCCGCTAGCCCCACCCCTTTTAATTTTACATATAAAAAAGTGTATGAGGACATAGTTTTTGAAAAATAACGAATTTCTAAAACCTCGCATGATGACCCCCCTACCCTGGAACTGAAAGAACTACCAGAGCACCTTAGATACGCTTTCTTAGAAAAGGACTCCAAGCTTCCTGTCATAGTTTCGGCCTACCTCACGGATGCACAAAAGGATAAACTTCTTTCAATTTTACGAAAGCATCGCCAAGCTATTGCTTGGTAGATATCTGATATCAAGGGAATAAGCCCATCTTTCTGCACTCATAAAATCTTAATGGAAGATAATTCATGTAACTCTATACAACCTCAGCGCCATATAAACCCAAACATGAAAGATGCAGTTAAGGGCGAGGTTATGAAATTGTTAGACGCAGGAATTATCTATCCTATATCAGATAGTAAGTGGGTTAGCCCAGTCCAGGTAGTACCAAAGAAGGGAGGGATAACGGTAGTAAGTAAAGAGAATAATGAATTAATCCCGACTCGGACGGTGACCGGTTGGCGAACGGTGACCGGTTGGCGAATGTGTATAGATTACCGTAAGTTAAATGACGCCACCCGCAAGGATCACTTCCCCTTGTCGTTTATTGATCAGATTTTAGAACGACTGTCCGGACATAGCTTTTACTGTTTTCTCGATGGCCTCTCGGGGTATTTTCAAATCCCCATCTCCCCCGAGGACTAGGAGAAAACTACGTTTACTTGTCCCTTCAGCACCTTCGCCTACCGAAGAATGCCGTTTGGATTGTGCAATGCGTCAGCTACATTCCAACGATGTATGCTCGCTATCTTTGACAAGTACGTAAAAAGCATCATGGAAGTTTTCATGGACGATTTCTCCGTGTTCGGTGATTCCTACGATAGTTGCTTAGAGAACCTTGAAAAAGTCTTAGAGCGATGCGAAGAAACTAACCTCACCTTAAATTGGGAAAAATGTCATTTTATGGTGAGGGAAGGGTTAGTTTTGGGACATAAAATTTCGGAAAGAGGTATTGAAGTAGACGTTGCGAAAATAGAAGTTATCGAGAAGCTGCCTCCACCTACGAACATAAAAGCTATAAGAAGTTTTCTAGGTCACGCGGGTTTCTACCGCCGCTTCATAAAGGACTTTTCCAAAATCACCAAGCCCCTTACCCATCTCTTAGAAAAAGACGCCCCATTCATCTTTGATGACCTCTGTCTAGCTGCCTTTAATTTAATAAAAGAAAAATTAGTTAATGCCCCAATCATGATAGCTCCAGTGTGGGAATTTTCATTTGAGATAATGTGCGATGTGAGTAGTTATGCGGTGGGATCCGTTTTAGGCCAACGTATATCTAAAAACTTCCGCCCCATCTATTATGCCAGTAAGACACTAACATCTGCATAGGAAAATTACACCACGACCGAGAAGGAGCTCCTAGTCGTAGTATTCGCTTTTGATAAATTTCGTCCTTATATTACTCTTTCGAAAATTATTGTTTTTACGGACCACTCGTCCCTCAAATATCTTCTTTCTAAAACGGATGCCAAGCCTCGCTTGATTCGCTGGGTCTTACTCCTCCAGGAGTTTGACTTAGAGATCCGTGATAAGCGAGGAGCCGAGAACTTGGCCGCTGACTACCTTTCGCGCCTAGATAATCCTTTTATAGAAAAATTAGATGAAAAATGTTTTAACGATTATTTTCCCGACGAGAAGCTATTTTTAATTAACACATCTACTTCTCCTTGGTTTGCACACATCGCTAACTATCTAGTGGCTCGAGTGCTCCCAAAGGAGTTCTCATCTCAGCAAAAGAAGAATTTTTTTTTTGAGTTGAAGAACTACTTTTGGGAGGACCCACATCTTTTTAAAGTCTGTGCAGTCCAAGTGATCAGGAGGTGTGTTTCTTTTGATGAAGGTTTAGTCATTATTAAACATCTGCATGAAGGACCGACAGGTGGGCACTATCAAGCTGCTCGCACCGCTCATAAAGTGTTAAGCGCGGGTTTTTATTGGCCTAGCCTTTTAAAGACGTGCATGCCTTTTTGAGTAGGTGTGATAGTTGCCAACAGTCGGGGAATATTTCGAATAAAAATGAAATGCCACAAAATTATTTCCTAGAGTGCGAAGTTTTCGACCTCTGGGGGATTGATTTTGTCGGCCCTTTTCCTTCTAGCTTCGAGAATAAGTACATTTTAGTTGTCGTTGATTATGTTTCGCGTTGGGCCGAAGCCCAAGCTCTTCCTACGAATGACGCCCGAGTCGTAGTTAATTTCCTAAAAAAATTATTTTCTCTCTTCGATACGCCGCGCGCTATCGTTAGTGATAGGGGTTCCCATTTCTATAACGCGCAATTTTCAAAAATCCTAACTAAATATGGCGTTACTCATAAGCTTTCCACTGCCTATCACCCCCAAACTAATGGACAAGTCGAAGTAGTGAATAGAGAAATAAAAAGAATTTTAGAAAAGACTGTTTCCACATATAGAAAAGACTGGTCAGCCAAATTAGACGATGCTCTATGGGCCTACCGAACAGTGTACAAAACCGCCCTCGGATGTACGCCATATCGGTTGGTTTATGGAAAATCGTGTCATTTACCCGTCGAGTTAGAACACCGCGCTTTTTGGGCCTTAAGACTTTTAAACTTCGATCCCCACTCTGTCGGAGATTTTAGAAAATTTCAACTTAACGAACTCGACGAGTGGCGCTCTTACGCATATGAAAATAACAGACTTTATAAAGAGCAGACGAAGCGTTTGCTCGATCAACATCTTAGGCACCCAAAAATCTTTAAGCCGGGTGACCAAGTTCTTTATAATTCTCGTTTACGTTTATTCTTGGGCAAATTAAAATCACGTTGGTCGGGGCCTTTCACTGTTTTAGATGTCTTTTCTTATGGTACTGTTTTAATTTCCCACCCTGATAAGGGTAATTTCAAAGTGAATGGTTAGCGTCTTAAACTGTATTTTTGTGATGATGTCAGTCCCAACTATGTTAACTCTATCTTTCCTGACCTGACATTTGATTAATCTGAACTTTATTTTTCTTAAAAAACTTTGAACTTTATTTGAACTTTTTTTTTGGACAATATTATTTTGATGCGTCGAGCTCAAACGACGCTTTAAACAAAGGGCGCTCTTGGGAGGCAACCCAAGTTATCTTTTTCTGTTTTCTTTATTTCACAATTTTTGCCCCGGATGGCTCCGACAAGTTGAAACTTCTGCGATCGCCTGCTCCAATGGTTCTGATTCCATGACAAAGTCCAACAGAAGACGTTTCATGAAGATCCAAAGCACAAGCATGGGGGAGCGGCATCACTCAGCCTTCACTGCAACATAAAACCGGGGAAGTACCTGTTTTTCAATCCTGTCTTTCATTTCTGTACTTTAATTTTCTCTCGTTCTCCAACCTCCTACTCCATTGAGGACAATGTAGATTTTAAGCTTGGGGGAGGACTTCCTCCTTCTTTTTGCTTTTTGTAAATATCTTTTACTTTTTATAAAAATCCAAAAAAATCCAACAATCCAAAAAAATATATAGCTGCTTTTTGGTATTTCAATAGTACCCTATGTTTGTGTTTTGTTTTTCTCAAAATTTTTTATAAACAACGTAGTTAATTATAATTTTTTCTAATCATTTTTTAATCATATTTCACAAGTAAAATGTTGGTCATGCTGTGTTTCTAATTCACGGTAGCATGTTAAGGTGAAATATTTCTCTAAAATGCGCATTTTTATTATGATTTTTCGTTCTTTATTTTCTTTTCTTTCTCTAAAATTCATCATCCACTATTTTCCTTTTCATTTTTAGATAATTTTTGCAACAACAACTTTTGAATAACGTAGTAAATATGAACGATCCAAGTCACATATTATTTTTATTTTCAAGATAATTTCATCAATCTTTTTTTATTATCTCGAACTTGCTTTTTAAAATCTTTCAAATCTATGTTTTAAATAAATTTAAAAAGCGTGAAAATGATTTAGGTCGTTTTTGTTTACGTTTGAGCTTTCCTGCCAACCTAAAATCTTTTACCACTAGTTAGCCGTTTTTGAGCCTTTTTTTTTCCAATTTCATTTGATAACTCCACATAAAAATTCATTTTCACCAAAGCCAAAATTTCTACCTATCTAATCACGCTAAATATTTTTGAGTTTCATTCAAAAATTTTCATAATCATGCTAGAAAATTTTGTGATCTTTGGAGAAATTGTTGAAAAAAGTGTACTCAAAAGCAATGTTTGATTTTATTTGGCCAATTCAACATGAAAGAAAAAATTTTATGGCCTTTGTTTTGAAAAAAGAAAAAAAAATGACGAGAAAAAAAATAAATAATAATAAAGAAGAAAAAGAAACAAAATATATATTTTTTGTTTAAAATAATTTTTTTTTTGAAACTCTTTGTTCTGGTTTAGTGTGATTTTAAGCCTCCATGTTTATCTTTGAATTCCACTCATATTCATGATCCTAAACCAAATGTTTCAGTCCTATTAAGTCCTTTTGATTCACGCCTTTTTAAATCTTATTTAACAGCTATGAAAAGAAGAAAAGTAAATCAGTTTTAGTTCTGGATTTAAACTTAGATTTTTGTTATTTAATTGATATAATTATAATGCATTGCTTGGATCTAGTAACAACTCAATACGTTCTTTTCATTTTTGTTACCTTGCTTAAATCTATTTAAAGAGTCTCGCCAAAATTCTGGATGATTTATTTTCGTTAAGTAAAGTTTATAAAAGTTAAACCATACCAAAATAATTGTTTTAGATTTACGTTTTACATTCTCCCTACCTGGAATTTCGCATAGTACTTGTGTAAGCATGATTAAAACTTTTTGAATTAGTCACTTTTTATGATTAGCTAGTTTTTATATCTTTACTTGGGGACAAACAAAACTTAAGCTTGGGGGAATTTGATAATACGGTTTATAGTCAATTTTATTAGGGTATTTTCAGGGTTTCAAAGCAAATCATGTCTTGTAAAGTGCTTATTTTAATTCTCTTTTGTATATTTTTGCCACTAATGTGTTTTTCTGCTTTTTGCAGGTTTTTCACGGCTTTCAGCAGAATTTTGCTTTTACACGCCCCAAGGTCACGCCCTACCCGGGCGTGTACCTAGGGCGTGTAACCCAGAGGAATGAAGCAATTGGTCCGAAACTGCATTCCGTGGAAACTTAGTGTACACGCCCTATGTCACGCCCGTGTCACATCCGACACGGGCGTGTTCCAGAGGCGTGTCCCCAGGTTCCGAGGAATCGCCGCAGCGCGCTCGTTTTTCCCGCTCCACCGTTGCACCGAATGAGTCACGCCCCCCGGTCACGCCCTATCAAGACGTGACATTCGGGCGTGTACTCCAGCAATACCGCCTGTCACCTCCAGCACTCAATTCCAGCTCACCAAAGTCACGCCGCAAAGAACACGCCCCAGGTACACGCCCTACCAGGGCGTGACATTTGGGCGTGTACTTCAGCTACATCGCCAGAATTAAATTCCAGCCCGAAAAAGTCTCACCGAATGTGTCACGCCCCAGGGTCACGCCCGACCCGGGAGTGACAGGAGGGCGTGACCCGACCCGAAAAAATCTATAAATAGAGCCCATCTCCAAGGGTTCAGGGCACCTTTTGGATTGAGGGGAGAGGTTCTGTCATTTGTATTTTTGAACTTTTTCAAGCATGTCTCTTCATTTTTAGCTCTTCTTATTTCTAGCTTAATGCTTTCCCTGTATTAGCTCCTAGCTTCTTTCTATAGCATAATGTTAATGATAGTGTAGTTTACTTTCCATGCACTTTTAATCTCTGGTTTTCAAGTTGTAAGATCCATGTTTCCATTAATAAAGAAGTGTTGTTTTCTTTTTCGTTTCTACTTTGTTTTCATTATTTTCTTCTACGCATCTCCTTTTCTCCATTTCACCATGAGTAACTAATCCTCCATGTACTCGATCTTGATGATCCGAGGTTCGAGTGATTTGGTTATGATGTTTTGAATATTACCTTTTCGTTTTAGGGTTTAGCCTTGAATTACTCTTGATTTATCACGGGTTGGAGGTATATCATCGATATATACTCTCCACCTTTGCTTTCATTCTGGGCTAGCCGAGAGGCGAAAGTTTGAAATGAACACTCAAGAGTAAAGGGAATTGTTCGCACCCTTGAGAGAGGCAGACGTTCAAATCTCCCAGATTGGAGTAAAATCCAATAGAGGGGTTCACCACGTAAAGCAAGTTTTAGGCCTCCGATTTAGGCGAAAGTCGGTCGGACCTTCCTAAACTCAGTTGGGCACGGCCTTCGAGAGACGCGTGTCAATATTTATGGAACCTCCACGGTCAAGGACCTTTACCTTAATTAGCTTAGGTTTATTTATCGTATTTTTCTAACCAACTCTTGCCGAGGTGATTCCTGATCGGGTGCATTTTCCTCTCATCATTACTATGCTTTAGTATAATCGCTCTTTTAGCTCTCTTTATCTTTTCATGCAAGTAGCTCTCTTTCATTACAAGTAGATCTATTTATTTAGTATGCTTAGCTTTCTTTTAAACCATAATATTTCCCTCGATAAAATAATAGATTTCGTGTGAGTAAGCTTAATTAACGGTTCTCGGATTTTAATACGACACTTGTGTCCCCTTACTACAGTTCGATAGGTATACTTGCCTAGCCGGATTGCTAGTTCGGCTGTTTGCTTTTCATAAGCATTGGCCGGGCCATCAAGATCCGTGAGTCAGATATTCCACGGACTACTTTTCGATCAAGGCATGGGCATTTTGAATTCTTAGTAATGTCGTTTGGTTTAACCAACGTGCCTTCATCCTTTATGGATATGATGAACAGAGTGTTCAAAGACTTTTCGGATAAGTTTGTGGTTGTGTTTATCGATGATGTTCTTGTCTATTCCCGCAATGCTGAGGAGCATGATCAGCATCTGCGTTTGGTTTTGTCTGCTTTGAGGGACCATAGATTGTTTGCCAAATTGAGTAAGTGCGATTTTTGGTTACCTCAGGTTTCGTTTTTAGGCCATGTGATCAACATGCATGGCATTTCAGTTGATCCAGAGAAGATAGTTGCAGTGATGGAGTGGCGAAGACCGGATACTCCCAAGGAGATCAGGAGCTTCTTGGGGTTGGCCGGCTATTACAGAAGATTTGTGGAAGGCTTTTCTACTTTGGCTGCACCTTTGACTCGGTTAACTCAGAAAAATGTGGCTTTTGATTGGAATGATAAGTGTGAGAAAGCATTCCTTGAACTCAAAAATAGATTGTGTACCGCTCCTGTTTTTACTCTGCCTACAGAGGGCTTAGGTTATGATGTTTTTGTAGATGCATCGTATGTTGGACTTGGATGTGTGTTGATGCAAGACGACAAAGTGATTGCGTATGGGTCTCAGAAATTGAAGACTCATGAGAAGAACTATCCTACACATGATTTGGAGTTTGCAGCTGTTATATTTGCGTTGAAACTGTGGAGACATCTACTGTATGGGGTGCAGTGCAAGATTTTTTTTGATCATAAAAGTTAAAAGTATGTATTCATCCAAAAGGAATTAAATCTGCGTCAGCGGCGATGGTTGGAGTATGTTGCCGACTACGATGTAGAAATCCAGTACCATCCAGGCAAGGCGAATGTGGTGGCCAATGCCCTAAGTCGGAAGACGGGAAAGATTTTTAATCTCTCTGTCGACTGATTAGTGGAAGAATTTCTGTTGATGGATATTTCTGTAGGGTGCTGCGATTTGCAGAGTAGTTTGGTGGCAGCAGAACCTTCTTTGATTGAGCTGACGCGGCTGCATCAGAAATATGATCCAGATTTGCTGCACTTATATAAGAGAACGGAGAAAGGAGAGTTACTTGATTTCTCGATTGATGTTGCGGGTACGTTGAAGTACCGCGACAGATTTTGTATCCCTGCTGTTATGGACATCTGAGATATGTTATGCCGAGAAGCTCATGATTCGAGCGTTGCTTACCATCCAGGGTCTACAAAGATGTATCATGACTTGAAGCAATTTGCCTGGTGGGATGGGATTAAGAGAGACATAGCAAAATTTGTGTCAGAATGTTATACATGCAAGCATGTGAAGGCTGATCATGGAAGGCCTGGTGGCAAGTTGACACCATTGGAAATTCCAACATGGAAATGGGAAAGTATTTCGATGGATTTCATTACCGGTCTACTGAGATCTCCTAGAGGGTATGGTTCTGTGTGGGTGATCGTGGATCGATTAACGAAGTGTGCTCACTTCGTACAGTATAAGATTAATTATCAGATGAAGAAGATAGCTGAACTGTATGTGAATGAGATTCTCCGCTTGCATGGTGTTCCCCGCAATATCATTTCCGACCGAGACTCTCGATTTACATCTCGCTTCTGGAAGAGTTTACAAGAGGGTTTGGGTATGGATTTGAGATATTCTACCTCATACCACCCGCAGACAAATGATCAAATAGAGCCAGTAAATCAGATAGTAGAGGATATGATTCGATGTTATATCTTAGACCACGGAGGAGCATGTGATGAACGTTTGCAGCTTATGGAATTTGCGTATAATAACAGCTATCAAGAAAGCTTGCAAATGTCTCCGTTTGAGGCCCTGTATGGGCGACGTTGTAGAACTCCTCTCTTTTGGGTTGAGGTTGGTGAGACACCTTTATTGGGTCCTGATGCATTAGAAGAAATGGAAGTTGCTGTAAAGCGTATTCGAGAAAAGCTTCGGATAGCGCAAGAACATTGTGAGAAGAATGCCAATCGGCGGAGATCAGATTTGGAGTTTGTTGTGGGGGACTTGGTATTCCTTAAAGTTTCCCCGATGGTTGGCATAAAGAGATTTGGGAAAGATCGGAAATTGGGCTCAAGGTTTGTGGGACCGTTCAAGATTGTTGAGCGGGTTGGTGTATCAGCTTATAAGTTGGAATTGCCCGCAACTTTTCCCGGTGTTCACGATGTTTTTCATGTAAGCCAACTCCGCAAGTGTGTGCGAAACGACAGGCAGGTGTTAGAATCTGTGCCTCAATTAGAACCAAAACTTTCTTATGTGGAGGTGCATGTCTGCATTTTGGATTCGCAATATCGTGTGTTGCGAAGAAAGAAGATTCCTATGGTGAAAGTGTTATGGAGGAACCAAGACGTGGAAAGCGCTACTTGGGAATTAGAGTCGGCTATGAGGGCGGCTCACCCTCATCTGTTTCCTTAAGCTTGTCTGGTATGGTTTCTTCCATTTACCTCTTAATTGTTATGTCCTTGTTGTGTAAAGTTTCGAGGCGAAACTTTCTTTTAGGGGGAGTGACTGTAACGCCCCCGGTTTTTTTTTATGGCTAGTGTGTAATTTTGTGGTGTTACGTTGGCCTTTACTGTTGTTAGAGCGTAATCTTCGCTCTTAGGCCTTTAGTGGCTTGGTTGATAGCCTGTTTTCAAGATTCCCTAGCAAGCCGGAGTCTGTTTTGGTGACTCGGTGATGCCTCTTCTGGAATGCTTGTGTTTTGGCTTCGGGCAAGGTTAGCCCAAGTTTTGTTTGTCGGATGCTGATTTCGACTTCGCCACTAGAGTCGTAGCGTGGGTAGTTTGTTCGAACCCGAATAGGTTGGCTCGGGAATAGCATGAGTAAGAAGTTATAACACATGGATATGTAGCTATGATCTATTGGTTGCTGGTTATTTCCCCCTAGGTGCCAAAGTTGTGGCTGCAGTTTATTATAGCAGGGGAGAGGTGTAAGAGGTCAAAGACTTGGAGCGCATTTGGGTGACACGGCCTGGGACACGGGCGTGTCCCAGGGCATGTCGGGGTACATGGATGGTGACACGGGCGTGTCACAGGGCGTGTCCCGCTCTCGACGAACTTCGCTCGACGAAATTCACTCGACGAGTGTCGAGTGTCGAGAGAAGGGGTACACGGCCTGTGACACGGGGATGTCAAAGGGCGTGTCCCGCTGGTCGACGAACTTCACTTGATGAAGTTCGCTCGACGAGTGTCGAGTATGGAGTGACACGGCTTGGGACACGGGCGTGTCCCAAGGTCGTGTCCTCCTCGGGTTGTTTGGTTGGGTGTTGTGTGCGGTGTCACGACTAATTACATGGCCGTGTAGGTAGGCGTGTCCAGTGACACGGCCTGTGACACACCCGTGTCACGGGCCGTGTACTGATTGGATGTGAGGTGGTTGCCCACCGCTTAAGTGACACGGCCGGTGACACGGGCGTGTCACAGGGCGTGTCAGGGCCGAAATGTGAAATTTCAGCAAGATTTGCTGTCGTTCAATTTCTTTATTGTTTTAATCCAAGGGACCAAACTTCTTCCCTGGGAATCAGGCCGAGATTAAAGTCTTTCTCCTTCCATTTTGTGTTCATTCTTCTTCTTCTTCTTATCATTCTCCATTTCCAAAGAGGGTGAGTACAAGAGAAAGAAAGGAAGAGGGACCAGCTGCTCTGGATTTGCCCCTTAGGTAACATTTCTTTGCTCTTGGATTAGTGAAAAAGAAGATGTGTAGTCAAATTTCTTAGTTGTTTTTCTCCTATGTGGTCACCTCAGGTTTTTCTCCTAGTTATGCTAAAGCTGTGATAGCGGTTGTAGTGCTTGAAGGTTGAGGCAAGTGGTATTCTTACCCTTGCCAAGTTTAGCTTTTCTTTCATCTCTTATGGTTATATGGCTATGGTATAGTTGAAATTAGGGTTATTCATTTTGTGTCCAAATCTTGGTTGAAGATAGACATATGAAGTAGGAACTTAGATCATGTTGCGTACTTGCTTAGGATGAACTTTCAGATTTGTGGTTACGTCGGGAGTTTGGGTTGTTGGTGTATTTCGGCGTGTTTTGCCGATTAAATCGTGAAGTATAGCATGTGGTTTGTCTGATGGATCTGTAAGGGGTGGTGTAGTGTAGATCCTGGTGGGCACTTTTTGGCCCCGCATAATGGGCTGGTTGTTTTATGGTGTAGAGAGCACCTTTTGGCCCCGGATAATGGGCTAGTTGTTTTATGGTGTCGAGAGCACCTTTTTTTGGAGGTTGTTTACTTGCTTCTGGGAATGTTTTATGCTAGGTTGCACGTTAGTTATGTTAAAACTTAAAAGTAATAGTATATGTATCTCATGCATATCATGATTTTAAAACACTAACGCACTATTTCTCGAGTACGTAAAAAAGCTATTTTCTATATATTATGAGTCACCTAGAGTCCTGCATTCCATGAGAGGTCCTTTGGGGATGATTCTACTCGTGTAGGATGTCAACTTACCTTAACTATGTATTTCCGCTGCATATAAAATTATAGTTTTTCATGTGGACTAGCTGATCCACGTTGTCAAGGGATACGACAATCAAACTGTAACTGGTTTACCTGCATAAACATATTATGATTTATTCAACGAACGCGAGTTTAGATTTTGCCTGAGCGCGTGCAGTTATCCCCTGCACGGCGTGGCATCACGACACGTATTTTCTCGTGCTCTGATATTATTTACATGTGTGAGAAAATGCGGGTTGTGATACTCTAATAGCCGGTAAGCCCCAGAAAGCTCCGGACTTCCACTACCATAGCAAGCTCGGGCCACTCCCGTATCGCAACAATCTTCACCGGATCCACTGCAATACCTTCCCCACTCACTATATGACTGAGGAACGCCACTGAGGATAACCAAAACTCGCACTTCGAGAACTTGGCATACAACTGATTCCTCCTTAGCGTCTCCAAAACCAAATGAATATGCTTGAAGTGATCTTCCTCACTCTGCGAGTACACCAAAATATCATCGATGAAGACGATCACAAAATGGTCCAAGTACTCCCTGAAGGTCCTGTTCATCAAATCCATGAACACTGACGACGCATTAGTCAGCCCAAACGGCATGACCGTAAACTCATAATGCTCGTATCTCGTACTGAACGCTGTCTTCGGTATATCACTCTCCCTTATTCGCAACTGATAGTACCCGAACTTGAGATCCAACTTCGAGTACACTGTCGACCCGACCAACTGATCAAAAAGATCATCGATCCGGGGGATCGGGTACTTGTTCTTTTCCGTCAACTTGTTGAGCTCCCGATAATCAATGCATACCCTCAAGCTTCCGTCATTCTTCTTAACAAAGAGGACCGGCACGCTCCAAGGCGAAGAACTTGGGCGCACATACCCTTGCTCCAACAACTCTTGCAGTTGAACCTTCAGCTCCGCCATTTCCTTAGGCGCTAGCCGATACGGAGATCGTGACACAGGCTTTGCACCTGGCACTAGCTCAATTGTGAAATCTATCTCCCGCTAAGGCGGGGCTCCAGGAAGATCATTAGGGAACACATCAGGGTACTCCGATACCACTGAAATACTATGCAACGCAGGCTTTGGCTTTGCAACCTCCACTATTGTAAAGAACAGTTCTGCACCGGCACGAACCGCCTTCACCACCTGAAGAGCAGACATCAACGTCTTGCTCGACCACTTCAAGCCCGTAAAAGTCGTCTCACGACTTGCTCCCAACTTGACTTCCTTGTGACTGCAATCAATATAGGCTTGCTGCTCCGAGAGCCAGTACATGCCAAATCTAACGTCAAACTCCACCAACGGTAGTAACGACGCTTGCAGATCGAACTCTTGATTCCCAATGTGAATCTTAACACCACAGATTCTATCTGCGTGCATCGAACACCCATTGGGCAACAACACATCCAACTTATCCTTTGCCATCGAAGAAGGGACTCCGATGCATGATATAAATCCTTCGGACAAGAAGGAGTGTGAAGCTCCCGTATCGAAGAGTGCTCTTGCCGGATTTTCACAAATCAAAACAAATCCTAAACAAGTAGTGGTAAGGTAACATGTGCATAACAAGTATTTCAAGAAATTAACTTGCTATAAATTAAACAGTACCTGTCACCACATCCGCCTGTTTGATGGCCTCCTGTTGGCCAATATTGTATACCCTCGGTTGGGCCGGAGCATAATGGGACGCGGTCGACTCCACCGCCTTGCCCTTCTCTTCGTAAGTTGCTCCCGGCTTTCTCTCGGACTCAGGACGTCCGCTCCAACAATCGCGGGCAAAGTGCCCCGACATTCCACAAGTAAAGCAAGCACCCGGGGTTCGACCCGTAGTCTCCCCAAAAGCACCAGAAGAAGGAGCTAGACCCGAAGTCCTAGACTTCTTAAAGAATCTTCGATAGCCGGACTTTGAAGTAGTCGGCACTTTGAATTCAGACTTCTTGTCACCCAAGATTTTCTTTGCTTGTACATTCTTCATGTCCTTCTCCAAGGACCGGGCCGTGTTGACCAAGATCAAGAAACCCTGCGTCATCGGCCCCGAGAGTTGTAACCTCAACTCATCTCTCAACCCTTTGTAGAATCGATTCGTCTTGCGCTCCTCATCCGCGATGGTGGAGCTAGCATATCGACTCAAACGAGTAAACTCGTGGAGATATTCATCCATGATATTGTCCCCTTGAACCAACTTCAGGAACTCGTTCTCCATCGAAATCCTCTGAGTCAAAGGAAGGTACCTTGCTAAGAACAAACCCGAGAACTCTTCCATCAGGACATCTGTAAGTTGTCTACCTCTCAAATGATGCAGCTCCAAACCTTCCCACCATAATCTCACTTCACCGTCCAAAAGGAACGTAGCAATGGTGGTCATTTTCCACTCCTCCGTCTCCGTTGCTGTCATGACTCTCTTCACCCTGGAGAGCCAGTCTTCAGCTTGATATGGGGTTCCCAACCCCGAGAATACCGGAGGATTAAAGCTCATGACATGTTTGAGCTGTCTCTCGTTGTCCTCCTTAGCACCAACGGCTCCACTACTACCTGCTCCATCGCAGGAGCGGGCTGCTGCATTTGCCTCGCAGGCTGCGCATTCATCATGGCCAATACTGCTTCGGCCACCAATCGTATGGTCTCAGCCGATGGAGGTGTTGCAGGAGCTACAACTGGTGCACTGCTAGCCTCAGAAACTCGACGTTCCGACGGCCCAGCAGCACTTCTGGTCACCTATAGTTGTACAAAACACCGTTAAGCGACCAAATAAAATTGTAAAAGCAATTATAGGAACGCGCAGGTTCCTCAAACACGTGTATTTCCATTCCTAAGTGGACATTCATGGGTTCTTTTACTGTTATAACGATGACGCACACACATGTGCTCACCACCCCTTAAAAAGAATTCACCCACGAATTCATGTTAAGACTGACCGAAACCAGTAGTCTGATACCAAATTGTAACACCCCCTATCCGTCGCATAGCATATAGCAGTAGGTCCGGTCGGGGCCCGACGCCATATACCACAGACAGATCGGGTGGTTACTCAATGGAAACCATCCAACTAATCTAACATCCTACACAGAGCATTCTAGCGGAAGCAATTTTAAGTTGCAATTAAAAGAACCCAGCACCAAGCATGAATGTCCACTAAACACCAAATAGGAATGTAGTACATACACAAGTACAGGCCTTAAGGCCTTACAAAATGGTTTACTCAATATTACATGTTTTCCATACCACAGCACGCAGGCCGGTCATACATGAATAAAAGCAAGTAAACACTCCAATTAGGCCTTCGAGGGCCGGCTTCGCAATTTGGGCTTTAGCCTGCTATTGACCGCTTGGTCCAGCAGTACCTGCAAGCAACAAACCACCGCACGGGGGCAAACAAAAGCAACGGTCAGCAGTGCTGACCAAATTATAATGATCTAGCCCCTAATTCGGGGCGGCGATGCTCCTTCCCTGCACTTATTAGCAAGACCAAGCAGTATATAAATATACATTGCATCACAGGCGTTGGCTCGTACGGACACACACCCCGTGCTCTCAGGGCACATTCTCGGTGAACCGGCCAATGTCACGTCAATTTAAGCCATAGACATTCTGGACTCACCACCACCACTTTGACGGCCACATAATGAAACATTTTGTCTTCTTGGCATGGGTCACGTCAATTTAAGCCATAGACAGCTGAAGACCCTCATCTATGCCAACGGTAAGTGCCACGTACCCTTAGGTCTCTTTAACCGAACGACATAGAACGGGTACGGTTCCATCTAACCCGTGCTCACATCGCAACGACAATTTAAGCCATATGTGCGGGTCAAACTTCTCCCGAGTCCCGTTTCCATCACACTTCACATAACCCGGTTATGTTTCAAGTTGGCTCCCAGGCCACCAAGTTGGCAAGATCACGCATCCGCCCAGTTTTCCGGGTGCACCTTAGGGTTAATCCCCAATGCTCCCTGTTGCAATCTACCACGTAGAAAACCCGAAAAACAAACAATCGCACGGAGTCTTCTCCGGCATTTATGAAATGCAACATCACCGATCGAGACTAACATGTCCGGATAGGCTTCACACATCATGCCTATGTCCGTTCTCATTTACGGACTCTACACAATGGGGACTTTACATATCTACCTGAAGGAACGCCTCCAACTCACTACAAACTCGGGAGAGCGGGCTTCCTATGCAAAGAAGGAGAGCTTCACAAGCTCAAGAAGAGAATCGTTACCCTAGCGTTCTTCCTTGGCGCCATGGAAATGTAAGAGGATGAAAAGCACCGCACTCTCTTTGCCTCCGTAGATCCGAAGTCGGTTCGCGATTTGGAGCTCCGAAGCTCCTCCAAAGACCGGATCTAAGCTTCTTCTTCCTCCTTGGCTCTCCTCTCTCTCTATACTTTAGAAAGAGAACCTCTCAAGTGAAATGAGGGTTTCAAGGGTCCAATCCCGTGTATATCCCATCAGTAATAACCCCCAGCCGTTGGATCCCCAATTAAAGAAATGAACGACCTTGATTCGAGCCTGAAATGCTAAAACTGGGCCGAACACGGCCTGCGACAGGCCCGTGTCCAGGGCTGTGTCCCCCATTCGCCGTAAAAATCGACGCGCCTGGAACAACACACGGGCATTCGACATGCCCGTGTTCTACCTGACATGCCCGTGTTCCAACTAACACGGCCGTGTGGTCGGCCGTGTGCCTCCAGCGACACAACCCCGAAAACAACCCGAGACTCACACGGGTCCTGGACATGCCTGTGTCCTATTTGACACGCCCGTGTCAAACCCAAACACGTCTGTGCTCCAGGTCGTGTTCACTATCTCGAAACTTCGTCGAGCGAAGTTCATCGACTACACGACACGGCCTTGGACACGCCCGTTTCCTAGGCCGTGTGCCTTGTCTCGACGCATCGTCGAGCGAAAATCGTCGACTTCCCTGGTCGATCGTCGACACGGGCTCGACACGCCCTGAGACACACCGGTGTCTCAGGACGTGTTCCCTGCTCGACGATCGTTGACTCCAAATTATTCGACATCGTGGCCAAATCGTCAACTCGAGGCTGACACGCCCTGGGACACGCCCGTGTCCCAGGCTGTGTGCCTCCTCCCAAATACCAGATTTGGCCCAAAATGCCTCCCGTCGCTCTTTTGAGTTTCGGGGCATTACAAAGCTAGTAGGGCGAACGTATTTTTCTCCATTTGGCATAACTTCGGCGGAACCAAAGCAAAGCGACCACTTTTTTCATCAGAATCATCCATTCTGATTGGGTAACGAAATTTCTACCCTTTATGAGATTCTCTCTCTAGATTATTCTTGTGGTTGTTTACTTTGCGTTATTTGCGAATTTTTGATTTTTTTTCATGGATTTAGTGTTGAAATTTGTGAAGTGAAAGTGGGTGAATGGAGCACTTGGACCTATCCGCGCGGACTATGCGGACAGGGATGGCGGACTGCTAAGTTGGCAGGGATGTTGCAGATGGTTTGCTCTATAGCGGCCTGGGCGGCCTATTCGCGCGGACTATGCAGATAGCATCGACGGTTTGCCAGGCCGGCTTGTGCTCAGCAGGCAGTTGGATCCCAGGAAATAACCGGGCGGATAGAAAAGCTAGCCGCAGAGTCCGGCATAAAGCGGACTGTAGAACTGGAGCTCAGCAGACCGGTTTGGCAGTTGCCTTGTTCTTGCTCTGGTGCAGCGGCAAGTGGAAGCCGCGGAGACTGCCAGTCAGTGCGGACTGATACTGGAGCTCGCTAGAAGAGGCGGACTGGATCCAGTGTGAAAGATATGGTACCTACACACCTAGAGGGGGGGGTGAATAGGTGACCTAAACCTTTTTAAAACTTTGTTGGCAGCAACACAGTTATTTCATAGATTTCTACAGCTAACAGCAATAATGAAATATAAACTGCTAATCCACAGCACAGCACAGCACAGCAGACACACAAATTTATAGTGGTTCCCCAATCTTTGGGTACATCCACTTTCCCCCTTCGCCTATCTAGCAGTGTACTAGATTCGGCCTAACTTCTCCACTATCTCAGAACCCAACAAGGTTCCTACACCTCAGGCCCAAAGCCTTACACTCAGCCACCAAGGCCTACACTCAGCCACCCAGGCCTACACTCAGCCAATCAAGGCCTACACTCAGCCAATTAAGGCCTACACTCAGAGTTCTTCAACTCCTACACTCAGGCAACCAAGCCTTACCCTCAGCCTTTATAAAATAGGCTTACAATTCACTCAGATCCAATGGATCCTACAAGTTAAAATTGAATTACAATAACTAACTCTACAACTCAGAAAATAAGAGAGGAGTTGAGAGTTTCTTGAAGAGTTCTTGGAAGAACTCAGCTAGATCCAAACTGACTTAGCTTTCTTCAAAGCTTCTTGAGTAGAACTGAATTAGTCTGAATCCTCTGCAGTTAATCCTTGACCTCTGCTTCTTGAGATCCAGATGATTCTGAATCCTTCTTCTCAGCCTTAGTTCCAAAGACTGAATTCTTGATTGGAGCTCTCTCTCTCCAACTTCTTAGATCTACAGTTGGACTGCCAGATCTTCTTGTGTTGATCCTCTGTGTATCACTTTTCTGATTTAATCTGATCAAACACTTCAATTATTCTCACTACTTGTAATAACAACAATCAATCCGTTTCTGTAAACTATGGGTGCCTATTTATAGGCTTCCTTCATGGTAACCGGCTGGTCCGGTTCATAACAGACTTCTGATTTCTCTGACAGTTGCTGTAGACCGGCTGGATCGGCAGCTGTCATGTCAACCAGTCACTTCTTGAAATTCTCTAACTGTCAGATAGTGTCGAGACTTTCTGTTCTTAAGTGTCGACACTTATAGACCAAGTGTCGACACATGTTGTGTAAGTGTCGACACAAGTCTACAAGATGTCGACACAATTCCTTGTATGTCTCGACCCAGATTCTTCTGCATGTGTCGACACTGAAATTGAGTGTCGACACAAGTACTTGTTCTTCATTCTTTAACTATATTCTTCTAAGTGTCGACACATCTTCTTTGTGTCGACACATCTTCATGTGTTGAAACTGTCAAGTGTCGACACTGCTTCTTGGTGTCGACACAAGTCTTCAATTTTATTTCTTCAGCTGAGTGTCGACACATTCCCTTAGTGTCGACACTTGTACTTAGAATATTTTGTAAACTTTTCTGTTCTTTGCTAAGTGTCGACACAGCTCCTTGTGTCGACACTTTCTTCAAGTGTAGACTCTTCAACTAAGTGTCGACACATTGTGCTGGGTGTCGACACTTTCTTCAAGTGTTGACTCTTCTGCATAGTGTCGACACATTGTGTTGAGTGTCGACACTTACTTCAATTACTGATTCTTCTGTTTGTGTGTCGACACATTGTGCTGAGTGTCGACACATTCTTCATATGTTGACTCTACTGATTGAGTGTCGACACATTGTGTTGAGTGTCGACACTTGTCCTTAGTCTCTGCAGAATTTTGCTGAGTGTCGACACAACTCCAAGTGTCGACACTTTCTGATGTAGACTCAGCTCTTCTAGGTGTCGACACTTCTGCTAAGTGTCGACACAGCTTTTCTGCATTCTTCTTCACTGAGTGTCGACACAGCTCCAAGTGTCGACACTTTCTGTCTGGTGTCGACTCTTCATCCCAGGTGTCGACACAATGACTCCAAGTGTCGACACTGCTTGTCTGGGTGTCGACACAAGCTTTCTCAAGTGTCGACACTTTCCCTCTGGGTGTCGACACATGGACTTAGAAACTTTTAGCTTCAGTCCAGTGAGTACCTAACCTGCACAAGTAACTCAAACAAACATCAAATACATTATGATGTATATCATTGAGTTAGGTGAGGCTTCTTCAAATCAGGTACATTTGACCAATGTACCCAACACAGTGTCCGACAGTAAGTGCGAACTGGCCCTTGTGGCCAGTGGTGTGGACTTGGTTTGTTTTGAACCAAGTCCATGTTTGGCTCAGTCCGGGGAGATTGCGTAGTGGAGCGTGGACTGCTTCTCAGTCTGCCAAGCTTGGCAGAAGTGCATGTGCCTTGGTTGCGAGTTTGGGGATAAGAGGACAAGAGATTGTGTCCGCAACTGTGTGCGGACTAGAGCTGGAGTCCGTTGAATCTGGCAGCTGCCTTGCTGGCATGACTATGGACTTGGGATATGCGGACTGGAGCAGTCTGTGGGATATGCGGACTAGAGAAGTATGCAAGGTATGCGGACTAGGATGTCTGCAAGGATATGCAGCCTAGAGCTGTCCGCAGTATGTGCGGACTGGATCGGCGTGTCCGCTGAGTCTGGCAGGTGCCTTTGTGGCAAAGCCGTGGGCTCGGGATGTACGGACTGAAGTCGGGTGACCACTGAGTCTGGTTGTTGCCTTTGTGGTGAAGTCATGGGCTCGGGATTGGCGGACTGTTGCTGTGTGTCTACTGAGTCAGGCAGGTGCCTTGGTGGCGAAGCTGCGGGCTCGGGATAAGCGGGCTAGTGATGTATCCGCGGATTGGCGGATAGTGTTACTGCAGAATCCGGTTGTGGCGGTCTTAGCTTAGCCATCGGCGACAAGGCGGATTGGTGTTGTTGTCCGGCCTTACTGAAGTCTTGCCAGTTTGGCCTTTAGCAACAAGGCAGACTGAAAATTGTGTCCGGCCTTGGAGAAGCTAGGCGGGCTGGCTATCTTGCACAGGTGCGGCGGACTTGTATGTATCTGCGGACTGCGGAGAATTCTTGCTGCAGGATGTGGCGGTAATCCTATCGGCTAGGGAAGTGACCACACTCATCATCGTGCCTATAAATAGTACCCTTGTCATATCAGGGATAAGAACCTCCATGCGTAAGTGAACAGTACCTTGAGCTCGCAACTGTTGCTGCGGACTGGACTTTTGTGTCCGCGCAGTTTTATTGAGTTGACCGGGTTGTGCTGTGCAGGTTGTGCGGATAGCGCTGGAAAGTCAGGACTTGTCTCTGATTGTGGTCAGGGGCAGTGCGGACTCTATGATTAAGCAACAGGCGGTAAACAGCAGGTCGCGGACAGCGACCAGACGGTCTTCTCTTTAGCAACTTGGTTCGGGGTTCAATAGGTCGCCTGCTTCAGGCGGACTGTTCTATTCGGCATTGCAGCTTGTGTGGTCTGGTGGCTAGGCGACCTCGCGGTCAGGCGGCTTGCAGACTGGCGGCTAGGGCAAGTATTGGAATAAGGGGTAGTCCGTGCGGCTTGGGTTGCAGTCTGGCAACCTGGCGGTTGAGCGGACTGCATAGCAGTAGACCGGCGACTTGTGTTTGAGTCCGCGCAGCTTGTTTCTCTTATCTTGTATTTGTAGTATCTGTGTTCCCTTTGGTGGTTGTTTGGTGAAGCATGTCTTGCCATGTATGTCTCGCTGTGTAGAGGAGTTAGCAGTGAATCGATAAAGATGCTTGTGCTGCTTGTGTTTGCTAGTTGACTGGCTTTGGTTGAGATAACCCCTACTCACTCCAGGTTCCAGGGAATTTTTCACGTGATTAAGGTGTGATCTTGATAGTCCTGAGAATATTAATTTGGTGTCAGACTATCTCGTTGGCCGCCTGGAGAAAATTCAACGTGGTAGAAGTGCCAAGTTGTTGAATTTTAACAAGGTATCAGAGCTGGATTGGAGTGGATAAGTAGCGATCAACTGAAGTGGTTGTTACTCTTTGAAGAGGGAACTAGTGGTAGAACCATGACAGTGAAAGATGCAAGTTATCTTGGAATTAATCTCCTTACGGAGACGAACTTTGATAGGTGGATGTCTTGTATGGAGAGCTTTCTTCTTGGCGAGGACCTTTGGGAGGCTACTGCTGGCAATGCTGAAGAGATGAGAGCTTGGAAGGAGACAAATGTGAAAGCGGAGTCTATTCTCAAGCAGGTGATCTCATTAGAGCTCTTGGACCACATCAGTGGATGTCGGTCAGCTACGGAGGTTTGGACTTCCCTTGATGGGTTGTTCAGGAAGGAGGTGAAGGTTGCTGCAGAGGATGGTCCTTCTACTTCATATCAGCAAGAGAGGAGTGGTTCTCCTAAGCATGATGGGAAGAGGAAGGAGGGACAAAGGTGCTATAAATGCAAGCAGCATGGTCACCTCAGTATGGAGTGCAAGATTACCTTGCTCTCGGCAAACGTAGCTCATTTTGGAGGCAAGGAGAAGAACTTAGTTGGGTCTTCAACAAGTTCTGGTGCTGATTGGATGAAGGCCAGTGATAGTGCAGCTATCTGGCATGAAAGACTAGGGCATGTGGGGATGGACAAGCTGAAATCAATGGAGAAAAAAAGACTCGTAAGAGGCTTGTCTAGATTGTCATTCTATGGCAATGGTCAGGGGTGTGCGGGATGTCAGCATGGTGAAGCTTATCGCTTTATGGTTGATAAGGCACAATCCAGATGTAAAGCACCTTTGGAGGTTGTCCATTGTGCTCTGGTTTGCCCGACCGTCACCGCCAGTCTTGGAGGCAGCAGGTACATGCTGATATTGGTTGATGACTATTCAAGGTATACTTGGGTATACTTCATGAAGAAGAAGTCCAACATGATGTGCCTGTTTGTGGAGTTCAAGAAGCTTGTGGAAGGCCAGCTTGGCCTATGGATCAAGAAGTTGAGGACAAGCATCGGTGGTGAGTTTGGCTCAACCGAGTTCTCAAACATTTGCAGGAAGCAAGGGATCCGGAAGGATCCTTCTTGTGGGCATACTTCACAGCAAGGTATTGTTGCAGCTCGGATGATCCGTTGGTTGACGGAGACCTGCAAGTGTTAGCTTCATAGTAAAGGCGTTCCTAAGGCTCTTTGGGCGGAAGGGATGGCCTGTGCTGCTCATATCATCAATCGGATGCCTCTTAGTCTGATCTATGTGAAGACTCCTTATGAGCTGATGTTCGAGGTGAATCACAGTGTAAAGCACCTACGGGTATTTGGATCTACCTGCTACGTACACACTCTAGTTGCTCTCAAGATGAAGCTAGTCTTTGTTGGGTATGATGAGCAAAGGAGAAGATGGAGGTGTATGGATCCTGCGACGAAGAGGCTCATCGTGTCAAGAGACGTTGTTTTTGATGAGTTGACACCGTATTGGGATAGCTCTTGTGTGGAGCTAGAGATGAGCAGGTCAGATGGTGGGCTAAAGGAGGTTGCAGCTAAGGTGCAGGTGGAGCTGCCTGAGTCACCAGGAGCTCCAGGTTATTCTAGCTCCGGGGCAAAAGCGTTAGGGTCGGGAAGTAGGGGGAGCGATGCTCCATATACTTCTGGCTCGAAGACGGAGGCTTCCGGTTCAGGAAGCAGGGAGAGTGATGTTCCAGGCAGTTCTTGTTCAAGAGGGGAGTCTTCTGGTTCAGGTAGCAGGGGAGCGTTGCTCCAGATGCTCTTGTTTCCAGTGAGGAGGCGCTTGTTAAGGAAGCAAGGGGAGCATTGTTCCGGGATTGCCCAGGAATGGAGCTGGTTTAGAAGCAGCGGAGGTGGTTAGCCGTGATTCGGTTCTTCGGAGATCGAAGAGGATCATTAAGCCACCAGCTCGATATAGTGAAGGGAACACAGCGGTCTTAATCCCATTTTTCCTTGCTATCCATCAGGTAGAGCAACTATCTTCTGGCTGTGATGAACCCACTAGAATCAAGGAGGTGGTCGACACCAAGGATGAAGAGGTGACTTCTCTCAGAGGTAACGAGGCTTGGGATTTTGTGCCCTAGGTTGTTGGTGATAGTCCTGTGATGTATGAGTGGAGGTTGAAGCTGAAGAAGAAGGCAGAGGGAAGCATGGCTCCTTTTGGGAGATGCTGTAGGGCTTCCTCATGGTCCATGATATGCGGGGCGAGAACTATGTCTTGGACATTTCTTCGTAGATGCTATCGGAGGGACCAGGTGTAAGGTTACGGGAGCTGCTGGAGTTATTCACCACTTCTCACTTCAAGGGGGAGTGTTGAAATTTGTGAAGTGAAAGTGGATGAATGGAGCACTTGGACCTATCCGCGCGAACTACGCGTACAGGGTTGGCGGACTACTAAGTTGGCAGGGATGTTGCAGATGGTTTGCTCTATAGTGGCCTGGGCGGCCTATTCGCGCGGACTACGCAGATAGCATCGATGGTTAGCCAGGCCGGCTTGTGCTCAGCTGGCAGTTGGATCCCAGGAAATAACCGGGCGGATAGAAAAGCTAGCCGTAGAGTCCGGCATAAAGCGGACTGTAGAACTGGAGCTCGGCGGACCAGTTTGGCAGTTGCCTTATTCTTACTCTGGTGCAGCGACAAGTGGAAGCCGCGGAGACCGCCAGTCAGTGCGAAGTGGTACTGGAGCTCGCTGGAAGAGGCGGACTAGATCCAGTGTCCGTCAGTAAGTGCGAACTGGCCCTTGTGGCTAGTGGTGTGGACTTGGCTGGTTCTGAACCAAGTCCATGTTTGGCTCAGTCCGGGGAGATCGCGCAGTGGAGCGCGGACTGCTTCTCAGTCCTCCAAGCTTGGCAGAAGTGCATGTGCCTTGGTTGCGAGTTTGGGGATAAGCGGACAAGAAATTATGTCTGCAACTGTGTGCACACTGGAGCTGGAGTCCGTTGAATCTGGCAGCTGCCTTGTTGGCATGACTATGGACTTGGGATATGCGGACTGGAGCAGTCTGCGGGATATGCGGACTAGAGAACTATGCAAGGAATGCAGACTGGGATGTCTGCAGGGATATGCAGCCTGGAGCTATCCGCAGTATGTGCGGACTGGATTGGCGTGTCCGCTGAGTCCGACAGGTGCCTTTGTGGCAAAGCTATGGGCTCAGGATGTGCGGACTGAAACCGGGTGCCCACTGAGTCCGGCTGTTGCCTTTGTGGCGAAGCCGTGGGCTCGGGATTGGCAGACTATTGTTGTGTATCTGCTGAGTCCGGCAGTTGCCTTGGTGGCGAATCTGCGGGCTCGGGATAAACGGGTTGGTGCTGTGTCCGAGGATTGGCGGACAATGTTGCTGCAGAGTCTGGCTATGGCAGTCCTGGCTTAGCCTTCGGCGATAAGGCGGACTGGTGTTGATGTCCGTCCTTAGTGATGTCTTGGCGGTTTGGCCTTTGGCGACAAGGCGGACTGGCAATTGTGTCCAGCCTTGTAGAAGTTAGGCAGGTTGGCTATCTTGCATAGGTGTAGCGGACTTGTGTGTATCCGCGAACTACGGAGAAGTCTTGCTACAAGATGTGGCGGTAATCCTTTCGGCTAGGGCGGTGACCACACTCATCATTGTGCCTATAAATAGAAGTCTTGTCACATCAGGGATAGGAACATCCATGTGTAAGTGAACAGTACCTTGAGCTCGCAACTGTTGCTGCGGACTGGACTTTTGTGTTTGCGCGATTTAATTGAGTTGACTGGTTGTGTTGTGTTGGTTGTGCGGATAGCGCTGGAAAGCCAGTACTTGGCTCTGATTGCGGTCATGGACAGTGCGGACTCTGCGATTAAGCAACAGGCGGTAAACAACAGGTTGCGGATAGCGACCAGACGGTCTTCTCTTTGGCAACTCGGTTCGGGGTTCAATAGGTCACCTGATTCAGGTGGATTGATCTATTCGGCATTGCAGCTTGTGTGGTCTGGCGGCCAGGCGACCTCGCTGTCAGGCTGCTTGCAGACCAGTGGCTACGGCAAGCATTGGAATAAGTGTTAGTTCGCGCGGCTTGGGTTGCGGTCTGGCGACCTGGCGGTTGAGCGGACTCCATAGCAGTAGAGCGGCAACTTGTGTTTGAGTCTGCGCGGCTTGTTTCTCTTGTCTTGTATTTGTAGTCTTTGTTTTCCCTTTGGTGGTTGTTTGGTGAAGCATGTCTCGCTATGTATGTCTCGTTGTGTAGAGAAGTTAGCTGTGAATCAATAAAGATGCTTGTGTTGCATGTGTTTGCTAGTTGGCTGGCTTTGGTTGAGATAACCCCAGCTCACTCCAGGTTCCAAGTTACTTTCCGCGTGATCAAGGTGTTATCTTGATAGTCCTAAGAATATTAATTTGGCGGCAGGCTATCTCGTTGACCACCTGGAGAAAATTCAACGTGGTAGAAGTGCCAGGTTGTTGAATTTTAACATTTAGATCCAATCGATTTTGTTGTTTCTTTGATCAATTTAAATTTGTGAGGCTTGGCGGATCTCGTTTTTTTTTATTGTGAGAGATCTACCATTTTTTGAATCGTTTATTTTCGGTGGATCTCTTTTGGTACAACACACGCTCGATCGGATCGGGTAGATCCCTTTCGCTTGAGAGGATATTAGCTTATAGCTTCTATTCGATCTCCAAGGGTGTGGTGGACCCGTACGTTAGCATTAGAATAATAAAATTGCAAAATCAGGCGTGCTGCGTTTTAGTTTGTGTGAGCGCAAATTAGAACGTGAGAGAACGATTCAGTGTCATTTTGTCCGTTGCGGTTCACCGGGAGATGTAGCCTGCATCAATTTGGTATCAGAGGTAGGTTTGTATCATTTTCCTAATTGTCACACTCCCCCTTTTCTTAGAACGCCGACACGCACTTGCACTATCCGTTGTCCAAAACAATAAAATAAATTTTTAATTATTGGTCTGCAAATAGCAACCTAAAATCTTTATTTTTCTGCAAAAAAAAAATTTAATAATCTCTTATTTATTTTCATCAAAAAATCAAAAAATTATATTTATTGCCCGAGTTATTAAACGGGAACAAATCCATCTGTTATAATTTTATTGGGTTAGGATCATTATTCATTGTATGCGCACATGATTTGAGTAGATTATTCTGTCCCGTCCCCACTAAAAATGGCCCATGACGTTTATGATTCCTGATTCGATTATTTGTGGTCTAGAGATATGGCTAACCACAACCCAACATTGCCCCGTTGGCTTAGAAAGCCCAACCGTCCCCACCCTTTTCCTCACACTAAAATTAAGGCACCCACTTATGACGGTTATGGGAATTCTCAAATTTTTAGGGACTGGCTTAAGGGAATGAAAATTTATTTTGATTGTCACGAATGGGACAAACACCAAAAGGTTATTGTCGCCCGAGAAAGATTAGTAGGTCAAGCACAGGTGTTTTGACTAAACGAAGAGCGACTTGTGGGTGGTTATCAATATGCTTGGCCGCAAATGCGTAGTCTTCTCACTTGTCAATTTGACACCGCCTAACTCCATACTACTGGCTCCAAGTCCGCGAGTGCGTACAACCCCAAGCCCGTGTGTGGTTGTAGCACCACAACCGTGAGCTAGTATAGTTATGACTCTAAACCCGTATCTTCTTATAGGAGTGACCATATGCCTCAGACTATGTAAGACCCCTTTTTGCTATGCTACCGGGTCTTATGCTCAGAACCGCTATTTTGCGGTGACACCGATACTCGGGAGGGTCACCACTATAAACACTGATTATGCCGGCAATAAAGATCATCAAGAAGTAGAAGTAAAAATGAGAGAAGACAATTAAGTCAAGTCCACAATCACATATAACATATGAAATAGAAATCACAGCAAATCCACATGATAAATATACTAACACATAATTATATCGCAGAAATATAAATGGGCTTAAGCTCGGTACAATAAATCCTCACTACAACACTCTTGCGGAAGCTAAGTAAGACTAACACTCACGGTGCCAGAGACTGGTGCTCTCGTACTAGACTGGCCCACCTCCATGTACACCATGCTCCGCTGCTGCTGCACCCACTGTTGCTGCTCCCTGTCTCCCATACGGAGTCCCTGAAATGTTTGGTCCATCGACCGTTAGTCAAAATACTAAGCCTAATTTTCCCCACCCCTCCCCTAGTGGCTCTTAGGCACCATGCGGGAGGAATGATAAGAAAGCTATGATGGTGGAGAGTAGGAACAAAGCAGGTGACGGTGGAACTATCTAGCAGGTATATTGTAATATCTATAGAGCTATAAAAGGAAAAAAAGCAAACTAGTAGTTCTATAATAAGGAAACAGTAATGTAAACAAGTAGAGTAGAGCAGTAAGTGTATGAAAAGTTAACTAAGAAATAAGTAACCTAAACTTATATGAATGCACATACACACTTATAAGTAAAGGGGTCTTTTGCAAGGCTCCCATCGTATAAAAAGTCTCATACCAATTTATACGATGGGGTGTCAAGTTATATGCAAGTATATGTGTAGTGATATGTTATTCCATGATTCATGCAAGTGCAACACACACACACGACACTATGCGCATAGACATTCAGTTCCCCTATTTTGGAAGCTAGCTTCACTCCCAGTAGCCTCCATAGTGGCCAATGGAGACAACGAGTCGAGCCACCCCAACTCTAGACGAGTATTCACACTATCAGTCCTAGCCATTACGTATGCCACTGAAGGACACACCAGAGTCTCTGTGTATTATGCTGACTAACCGCCGTCTTTTCCTTAGCTAAGTGTAAACCACACCCGCCGAGTCATTGTATCGACGTCGGTGTGAACGACCATCAAATACCGAAGACCCACCACTTTATGCACATGCACACATGAATTCCCGAGCCATCTGCTCCCCAGACTAACCTGTCTGTTACAACTACCTTCTGATCCTTCAGCTCGCCGGGCTAACCTGCACCTTTTCACAACCTACGGAGCCTACCGCTCGAATAACCTAGTCAAGAGAACGTCCCGAGTCACCGGGGTGAATGAAAGTGAAGTCCTAATATATCGCTAATTACTCTTGTATTCATTTTAGTCTTACGATTTAAGGTTAACCTCGGACTGTCCAGGACATTCCCTGTGAAGGACTATCGGGGGCACTAGGAACTACGATAGGCTGGAGACCAAAGCTCCCTTTCGCAAGGTACTTAATTTTGTTGGTATCTACCCATAGCAAATCCCATTTAATGCCATACTAAATATAACCCTAGTGTGTTTTGACTCTCTCTCTCTCTCCACAGGAAAGACGATTTCTCGTCGATCCCGGGCACCACTTAACACGAGTCAACCCAATATCCTTCCCCATCATGACTCCTAATGATGAACTCATTTTCACCTCACCAAATCAGTACACTATTAACCTCATCTCCCTATGTCCATCCTACATGCTATCACAATTCTGCAATTTTACTATATGAAGACCAACCAAAGTTATATGATGGCATGAGTGGTGACCCCTTCAGATTTTCATCCAATTGCCCTAGAATTATTACTGGGGGTCTATCAAGACATATTTAGACTAAATCCAAAAACTTGTAATTTTCCTAATTATTTTAGCATTTATTAAATTTTCCCCAAAATTAGACCATGGGTAGTTTTGAACATGAAGTACTAGATTTCCTTAAGTTATGGTCACCAAAATATTATGAACACTATAAGATGCAAAAATACCAGAGAATACCTAGTTTCACAAATTTCCATAAATTTAACAGCCCCATATTTAATTAATTCATGATAATTGTGATAAATAAAGGTAATGAAGGAGGTATCACCAAACAATATCCAAAAATTACCAGATCTTTAATATGATCATAAAACATTACTGACTAATTTTCATACAATTCCAAGATCAGCAAGCTATATAGAAAAATACTTCAAATAAATCCCTAATAGGGCACTTTGTAAATAAACATACTTGTAATCTTTTCCAAACAACATGTAATAATTTTCCAAGCTTTAAAATGCCCTAAATGGTTCTTTGACCAAGAAAACATAATTCTCCGACAAGATTTAGTATTTATCATCTATTTATCAATAAAGGTGCACTAGTTCACTTAACACATGATGTACTATGAGATAATGTCCAATCATTCTAAATTACTGACTAGTGCATATAAATGATATTTTAATCAACATTGCAAGAGTTTAAATAACATTCTAAGTTAACTTAACCATGATTACTTCATCATCATCAAAAGGGGAAACTTGAAGGTTATAACTATAAGTATGAGCTACTGCTTTTTAAATATCCTATAATAAATTCCAGAGGTTCATATTGCTATAAAAGCTCATCTGCCAAAATTTCATAAAGATCCAAGGTCATATGACCTTTCAACTTTTCCATAAAGGGTATAGGCCTAAACAATTCCCAATTGATTAAATTTGTGTGCATGTGTCTAAATGTCACTAAATTTCTTCCTAAGGCTATTCACAACCCTAAGATCACTTGGACTAAACTCCAAGTCCATAAAAGGACATGTCACCATATGTCCTTCACAACCCCCAAAGTTCAACCTTACGGTTTGAACTAGGGTCCAAGGGCAAATCCACCCTAATCCACCCCAAACTCCATGTGAGGGTGTTTTAACTGACCTTGAGGCTCTGGCCAAAGTCTCATCCCCTTTGGGTGAGAATTGGCCCCTCCATGCCCCAAGCACCCTTTTGTCCTAATTTACCCTTAAGGGACCAAACTTTGGTCACGCCAATACCCATTCAAATCAACCGAAAATGGGCTAAAATTTTTACCAGGGTCATATCATGATTCCATTGGACAACCACCAAAATTCATACCTATTTTATTAAATTCATACCCTTAATTAATTCATACCTATTTTATTAAATTTTTACAAAAACTTTAGAAAATTATTTTTCAAAAATTCCCATTTTTTGATATGATGAGTGTGACTTTATAACTAGCATATGGTCCAATGTTCAGGGCATTTGCCTAGCTAGTTTAGTGGGGGCGCTCAGATTAGTCTCTGTTCAAGCCTTTGTATAGGCTGCACCATATTGAGTGTTGTGGTGAGACCATTCACCCAAATTTGTTGAAACCAATTTTAAAATAAACTAGAATTCAAGGGCTACAACTTTCATATAGAACATATCCTCTGGAGTTATATCGAAGTATTTTTAATATTTAATTCAAAACACTGCAATTTATATAATAGAAATGAACTTAAATGAATTAATATTAATTCGGCTAGCATGAATATTAAAGCAAGTTCGACAGAATTGGCTCATCTTATACCTTGAGCCAACGGCTAGGATTGGCCCATCCTGGGAGAGGTTTGCCCGTGATTTCCCAGCAACTCGCGCCTCTTCTCGGCCGGCCACCACCACCACCTTCGTTGATGTGGTGGCTGGCGATTCACGGTGGTTGGCCGGCCGGAGGTGGCCGGAACAGTGGATGGTGATTGGAATTAACACTTGAAAAAAATCAAGCTTTCAGCTTAGCCGATTTGTGGTCAATTGATCCCAAATCGTGCGGCCAATGGATAGAGATCTATCCACTGAGGAAGAGGAGAGAGATAGGACCTTTTGGGAGTGTTGGAGTCGGGTTGACCGCCATGTCTCCATTGTCGGATTTTGATCTTTCGGGTGCTATGCAACAGTACAATAGAAGAGCTCTAATTCTTCAGGGAAAGCGTGGAAATGGCTGATGGGGGTCTAGGGAAGCTTTTAAAATAGCCAAATGGGTGAGAGGGAAGGTCATGGCTTTAATGTCATTAATGGCCATGAATAGTGATTTTCGGCCAAGAGTTGTTCATTGCACCCAGCCACGGAAAGGGCCTGGAAAGCCTCTTGATCTTCTCAGCACTGATGGGGGAGATGAATCAAGCCTTAGGGATGAACAAAGAAGGCCCTTGTCCATCCAAGACATGAATGGCCTCTCTCCCTCTCTTTCTCTCTCCTCCATTAAAGGTAAAATGGAGCTTTCTCTCTTGTAGTCATCACTTCCAGAAAATGAGTCACATTTTGGATAATACTAAACTTCATGAGGCTAGTGGACCACCTCAATTGGGCTTAGCCCAAATGTATTGGGCTAGGTTAGGCCAACTTGAGCTAGTTTGACCTAAGCCAAGATTGAATTGAATTTCATCAAATTGGCCATTTGGGTTGACCCCTTTAGGTCCTTTGTGACTCATTAGCCTCCCCTAAGGTCTAGGAAGGGTTGGGTAGGGTTGGTTGGGCACCTTGGAGACCACTTAACCCTTAGTGGGGCACTTTGTCCATTTTGGGGCTAGAGTTGACTTTGGTTAACTTGGCCTCTTTAGTTGACCCAAATGGGTACTTGGTGACCCATTGCCATCCTTTAAGGGTCTGGAGGGTGTACGTGTGGTCAATCTGGCTAAGGGAAGGTTAACTGACCCTATATATGTTAGTTTGACCCATTTAAGGTTAGGGTTGACTTTGGTCAACTTGACCACTTGGGTTGACCCCAATGGGTCCTTAGTGACCATATGGACCTCTTAAAGGGTTAGGAGTGTTGTGGTGGGGTCCTGGAGTCAAGTTGAAGCCCTAAGTTCAAACCCTTTAGGTAGTTAACAGAATGAGCTAATTTTCAAACAAAGGTGATCTCACCTTCATTCCAAGGTTTAATTAGTCTTTTTTGCTTCCTAGGATTTTATCAAGACCTAGTCATAATAAAACCATTCTCAGGGGTCTAGTAGTTTGAGGGATGTTACAAATCCCAATACACAAAATTAAAAATTTCATCCCCGAAATTACGGTCAGACCTACGGGGTTTCAATTAAAATAAAAGTATGTAACATCCCTAGGAATTTGAAGGTATACCTGACTCGGAGAGATCTACGTACCTCTGCTGCATCTGGTCCCGTGGCTCACAGGTGTGCTCATCCTTCCCATGATTCCTCCATAATACCTTAACTAGCAGAACCTTCTTACGCCGCAAGACACACACAATTGTATCATCGATTTTGACATACTCCATGCTGACTAGTCGATCTGAAGCCACCGCGCCATCTATTGCAGAGATCAGCTTCTCAGGTCGTAGTAGAGCCCTCCGAAGTGAAGAGACGTGGAAGATGTCGTGCAATCCCGGTAACTTCGGTGGCAGCTCCAGTATGTAAGACAAGGGGATGATCTGCTTCAGGATCCTGTAAGGACCAATATATCTCGAACTGAGGTTCTTCTACCTGCGAACCCTCGAGACTCTATGCCTCAATCGTATCTTCAAGAAAACCTGATCTCCCACCTGGAACCCCACCTGACGATGTTGCGCATCGTAGTATTTGGCCTTTCTACTCTGGGCCTCTAACATCCTATCCTGGATCAATCTCACCTGAGCATCTTTGTCCTCCACTAACTCCGAGCCGAGTGCCTTTGGATCCTCATCCTAGATCCAAGATAGTGGGGCCCTGCATATCCGTCGGTACAATTCCTCGTAAGGGGCCATTCCTATGCTGGACTGATGACTGTTGTTGTAGGAGAACTCGATTAACAACTACAGTCACTCCCAGGGCTCTCCGTTGTCCAAAATGCATAGGCGCAGAAGATCCTCCAGATTCTAGTTGGTGCGCTCTGTCTGTCTGTCTGTCTGAGGGTGGAAAGTAAGTCAAATGAGATCTAAGGTAGGCTTGAACTGACCTCCACTCCTTGGACATAAACCATCCATCCTGATCTAACACAATCATCCTGGGCACTCCATGGTAGCGGACAAAATGCTGCACAAATCTTCGCACAAGATCACCGACCGGAGCATCCTTCCTAACTGGAATAAACCTGGCCACCTTCATCAACCTGTCGAGGATGACCAAAATTGAGTCATACCCCGCATGAGATCGAGGCAGCACATGTATGAAATCCATGGCTATGTCCTCATACTTCAACTTCGGCACGGGAAATGGTTGCAATAATTCGGTCGGACTCTTGCACTCCACCTTTACTAGTTAGCAAGACTCGCAATGCATCACGATGTATGTAATATCATTCTTCATGCCCGACCAATACATCATCCCCTTTAGATCTGCTTCCATCTTCGTGATCCCCGGGTGCACTGAATATCTGCGACAGTATGCCTCTGTCATGATATCTTCCCAAATTTGGCCTCCTGTCGGTATATAGACTCAGCCTCTAAATAATAGTAGCCTATCTCTCAGAGAGTAATCCCCTTCCGTGTCTTCCTCCAATGCCTTGAAAATCAGCTCCATCCTCGCATCCAGCATCTACCCGTCCCTGATGCGATCTCGGATGTCGTCAGTGGTACTCATCGATGCCAGGCACTCCTCGTAAAGTTCTGGATCACCCTTAGATATCAGAGATATTTGCATCTCCTCTAACATCTGCACCCACTCCATAGCCATCAACTGAGGCCTTGCTCATGGTGCAGTGTGTAACATCTCCGTCCATCACATGAAATAAAACAGAAGGTCCGGCCGGGCCCCACACCATATTCCATAGACAGTTGGGGACATTACTTAGGAATATCAAAACCAGTATATGTGTCCTAACTCAGAGCATTCTAGCGGAAGCATTAAGGGTTAAGATAGAACGCAGCTATCATGAACGTCCACTATATATAAATAACCATATCTATATATCTCCAAGGAATGTTTACAAAATACACAAAATGTTTGGTCTTAAGGCCTTATAGTTAATCTTCACCAGTGTGGATTACATACATCGGCGCGCAGGTTGGCCACAAATGAAAACAGTAAAGTTTCACCACTCGGCATTCAAGGGCCAGCATAGCAGCAAGGCTTCAGCCCGCTATCTCCTGCTCGGCTCTCCAGCACCTACACAGAGACCATCCACCTCGATGGTGGCAAACAAAGCAACGGTCAGCATTCAGCTGACCAATTCTTAACGACCCTACCCCTTACCCGGAGCAGTGGTATTCCTTCCCTGCAAGCATAGCATTTCACAAATAGATATATCATAAGATGTGCACTTACGTATCATCAATATATCACAAATGTCGACCATACGGCCCGACGCTCAGTGCACTCAGGAAACGGAAGAGTGGCAAAACGTCACTGTGACTACCTTCTTGTTGGATGGTGAGGCAAGACTTTGGTCGGATGAGCTGGAGCTGCACCAGTTTGTTGGTCGTCCGTTGATTGAGATCTCAATGGAGGAGTTCTCAAGGTGTTTTTGGGAGAAATATATTCCATCGGCACAACGGATTGCGATGGAGAACCAATTTCAAAGATTAACTCAAGGTGAGAGGTCGGTGGATGACTACTTGCACAAGTTTACATGATTAGGAAGATATGCAGGCTTTACGTTTGCAGATGAGGAATGGAAAAGAAATCAGTTCTATGAAGGGCTGAGAGATGACCTGCGGTTGCTTCTCTCAGCACCGATGACGCAGGGTTTTCTTACCTTGGTCAATACGCCCGTTCCCTTGAGCTGGACATGAAGCGTGTGCAGCATAAGAATGATTTGGCATGGAAGAAGACAGATTTCAAGATACCTAGCTCGTCAAATTCTGGGTCTCGATGGTGGAAAAAAGCCTAAAACTTCTGCACCGGCTCCTTCTTCTCCTCCATCTGGAGCAACCTCTCGGAGAGGTCCACTCACATGTTATATATGTGGCAAGGTGGGTCATATAGCTCGAGATTATTGGATTGGTCTTCCAAAAGGGAAGAAAAAGACGGGTGTGCCTTATGCTGAAAAGGGAAAGGCAGTGGTGGATTCGACTGCATCCCAAACATAACCCCGATTCTATAATCTTGGCCAACAGGAGACCATAAAACAAAGTGACGTCGTAATAGGTATGAGTTAAGATAAAGTTTTTACTACTTTCCGTACTTAGTACCTTATGCATTGCTTGTGCATGATTGGTTTGAATTAGGCTTTGTCCTGAATTCAGAGTGTCTGGCGAGAGCACTGTTTGATACAGGAGCTACTCATTCATTTTTGCCGCAAGACTTCGTGGGGTGTATTGGAGTGCCTTCGTTTATGCCGACAGATCGAGTGAATATACTGCTACCTATCGGGTGCTTGATGTGCGGGGATCAAGCCTTTAGTGTTGAGGTGCGGATAGGAAGTCGAGACTTTGGATTGGAAGCATCAATGCTACCGATATCGTAGTTTGATGTAATCCTTTGTATGGACTGGCTCTCGGAGCAGCGTGCCTATATAGATTGCAACTCTTAAGGAAGTCACACTTTGACAAAACACTGAACGAGAGACTAAATTCGTTGGTATGCGAGGATCGAGAATTATATTGGTGTCTGCTATCCAAGTAGTCAAGGCAGTTCAGAAGGGCGCGAAGTTGTTCTTCACGCTGTTGTAGGTTGTTGAGCCGAGGTCCAGTGTGAGTGATGTTCCAATTGTATCAGAGTATGCTGATGTGTTTGCTAAAGATCTTCCAGGGTTACCGCCCCAACGAGATTGACTTCGCTATTGAGTTACTGCCAGGTGCGAAACTCGTGGCTCGCTCGACATATTATGTTGCGCCAAAGGAGATGGCGGAACTAAAGATTCAATTGTAAGAGTTGCTGGAGCAAGGCTTTATACGCCCAAGTATGTCACCTTGGAGCACTCTGATCCTATTTGTGAAAAAGAAAGATGGAAGCTTGCAGCTATGCATTGACTATCGAGAGCTAAACAAGCTGACGGAAAAGAACAAGTACCTGATCCCATCGATTGATGACTTGTTCGATCAGCTAGTAGGATCAATTGTCTACTCAAAGCTAGATTTAAAGTCTGGCTATTATCAGTTGAGGATTCAGGAATGTGATATTCTCAAGACAACGTGTGGTACACGCTATGGTCATTATGAGTTCATTGTAATGTCGTTTGGACTAACAAATGTGCAATCGGTGTTCATGGACCTAATGCACCGAACGTTCCGAGAGTACTTGGACTTGTTTGTCATCGTCTTTATTGATGACATTTTGGCGTACTCTCAGTCTGAAGAAGATCATGCGAATCAATTGGGGATGGTGTTGCACACCCTGAGAAGGAACAAACTCTATGCCAAATTCTCAAAGTGTGAGTTCTGGCTGACGTCATTGGCCTTTCTTTGTCACGTGATAAGTGGAGATCGCATTGCGGTAGATCCAGCAAAGATCGTTGCAATACGGGTGTGGTCGGTTTTGTCTTCGGTTGCTGAAGTCTGGATTTTTCTTGGACTTGCGGGCTACTATAGGCACTTCATAGAGAACTTCTCGTGGATAGCCTTGCCTCTCACCACACTAACGAGAAAAGATTAGAAGTTCATTTGCACGTCGGAGTGCGCGCGAGATTTTGAGGAGCTGAAAGGTCGTCTGACTACGGCGTCAATCCTGACGACGCCTTGTAGTTCAGACGACTATGAAATTTATAGTGATGCATCAAGGAGCAACTTAGGCTGCATTCATCATTAGTTTGGTAAAGTGATAGCTTATGGCTCACATCAGTTGAAAGTGCATGAGTGGAACTATCTCGTCCATGACTTGGAGTTGGCAGTGGTGATATTTGCACTCAAACTGTGGCGTCACTACTTATATGGCATGAAAGTTGACATCTTCATGGACCATAAGAGCCTTAAGTACCTACTGGATCAAAAGGATCTAAATATGCGACATCGGAGGTGGATGGAGTTTCTCAGGGACTACACCTTCCAGATTCATTATACTCCTGGGAATGGAAATTTGGTCGCAGATGCCTTGAGTCGTAGGACTTCAGCAAGGGCAGGTTGGTTGCAGATGCATGATGAGCATCTAATCCCGGAGTTGGAGGCCTTAAACATCTCTTATCTAGACACGAATGCTAATGTAAGTGCATGCCTGAACTGGATGGAGGTATAATATGACCTTGCGGACAGGGTTCGGCGAGCAATGGAATTTGATGAAAGTCTACAACGCTATGTAGTGGATGGGTCAAATGCCCAATTCTCCTGGGATGATGTCCTTTTGCGGAAAGATGGTTGTTTGTGCGTCCCGAATGTGGGTAAATTATGTGAAGAATTGTTGTATGAGGCACACTTTACAAAGTATTCCATTCACCCAGGGAGCACAAAAATGTACAAGGAAATGAAGAAAGTTTTCTGGTGGCCAGGTTTGAAGAAAGATATAGCACATTACGTTGCAACATATCAAACTTGTGCCTTAGTGAAAGCTGAATGCCAAAAACCTGGCGGTTTCCTGAAGTCGTTACCAATCCCGGGGTAGAAATTCGACGACATTTCTATGGATTTCGTGCATGGACTTCCGTGGTCTCAGAACAGAAATAATATGTCACAACCCGCAGTTTCACCGCATAAAATAACTTATTAGAGTAAGGGAAAATGCGTGGCATGATGCCACATCAGTAGGGGATAACTACGGACGCTCAGGCAGACACCTACTAAAACATGAAGAAAGATTCCTTCAGTTATTTTAAGGAAAAATTAGCTAAATGCAAAGGTTAGCCGTATCCCTCGGCTTGGTGGCTCACTTAGTCCACGAATCAAAATATAGTTATACGCTGTGGAAAAATACTTGTTTAGATTGACTCAAACATCCTACATGAGTATAAACGTCCTCAAAGGACAACTCATGGTATGCAAGACTCTAAATTTATAATAGTAGTAAGGATAGCTTTTACGGTCGCCAAATATAACAAGCTAGAGTTTTTAAATTATGCAGTGCATGAAGTAGTAGTAATAGATTTTATAGTTGAAAATTCCTAACGTGCATTTCTAGCATAAATCCTCTCAGAGAGCAAGTAGTACACATTCACATATAGAAAACTAAGCAGCTAGCAAGTATCTAAAAGTAACAATAATGTGGGCGTCAACAAACTGACACGAGCCCACATACATAAAAGTATGTTTGAACCAGTAACTAAATAAACAACAAACTACCTCGTTGAGACGAGGTAACAACCACGGACAACACTGCCGACCAGAAACTCGAAAACTAGCCATGTTATCTGCTACAGCTCTGAACCTGTGGCATTCCAAAGACAGAACACCTCAGCAAGAAGGAACAAATTATGGCAGAAATTAATAAGCCCAAATAAAAAAAGGTCAAAGGGGTACCAGCCCAAGACCAACAGTACTGAAATAAAGTACAAAAGAGGAACAAGTCACCATCATGAAAAAGAACTCTTACGTGATTCGTCACGTACAACAATAGTACACCAGACGCACGAGGCTATAAGGTGACAACATGAATAATTCGAAAGGAAGAAATACAAATCCTTTATTAGGCACCTGTGGTCGACTTTACCCAAAAATACGGGCGTGGTGGTCACTCGTGGACACACCACCCAAAAAAACGGGCGAGGTGGTCACTCTTGGATACACCACCCAAAAACACGGATATAAAATCCATCTAACTACGAGGGAGTCTCATACTCTCCATCATACACCGCAGACATCCAAAAGCCGGGTAGACTTTCACAGGGCACTAATGAAGGAAACAAACACTGCGGAGGTGGAATCGTCCACTAACTCCCGCAATCAAGAAAACCACTAAGAAAACACCACATATCTCACGATTTGGCTCGTCAGATTCTACTTGACATTACTATATACAAGTCGTGGTTGATCAACTCTTAGGAACGATTTACAAACCTAATTAAACTCTAATACGTTCAATTACGATAAATAAGGCAACGTTAACAAAACAAAATTTAGAAATTCTCAAGTGATCGAAAGATTAGACATAGCTATAGTTTGGAAAGAAGATAAAGGAACAAAACTCATTCGTTACCATTAAATCGGACAAGGGGAAATTAGGGGAAACCACCAATTGCCTTGGTTTTACCGGAAAAGTCCTCTGAAGCACTCCACGGCGCAGATCGGGGCAAGAGAATGCAGGAGGAGATGAAATCTAGACAAAAATGGCCGAAATAGAGATTAGGGCCGAAAAACCCTAACGAGAAATCTCAAGAAACGGGAAAGATATTACCACGATGGCGTAGCTCTCGGCGAGTGCTTTCCGGATCTATGCTCGGATGAAGATTTCGAGCACTCGAGCACCGTCGGCGGCCACCGGAAGGTTCACAAAATATTTCTCTCTCACGCTCACGCCGCTCTGGTTCGGGAAGAAAAAGAATCGGAGAATATGATGAAATTCTCTCTGATATAAATATGTATATATATATATATATACTTATTTATATACATATAAAGATATATAAATATATATGTTTATAAAATGTTCTGTCTAAAAAATGGAATATTTACGCCTGAGTGCACGAAAAATGAAAATAGGGGTCTAGGATGGCTTCAAATCGAAAAGTGGCCAACATGAAAGTTGTAGATATCGTCGAGACGCACAAATGTCTTGTTAACTATTTTTCCATACGATATCGTTTTAATGCTCAAAAAGGCTCCCGAACGTAAACTGCAACGGACTTACACGAGAACAAGCCTACGGGTACTCGAGAGGTAAAAAACGGCTACTCGAGTAGTTCAAAATGACTACTCGAGTAGTTCAGAAAGGCTACTCGAGTAGTTCAAATGACTACTCGAGTAGTTCAAAAGGCTACTCGAGTAGTTCAGAATGACTACTCGAGTATTTCAAAATGACTACTCGAGTAGTTCAAAACTACTCGAGTAGGACCAGAAACTTCACTCGTGCAGGAAAAATAATGACTCGAGTAGGTAAGTAATCACTCGAGTAAAAAGGAAGGATCACTCATGTAGGTTTAAGACGGCACTCGAGTAGGTGAAAAAGGATTACTTGAGTAATTAAAAAAATATCACACGAGTAATAAACAGGCACTCGAGTATACAAGAAATCAGAACCCGAGTACACAAAAGACAGTACTCGAGAGAATGGAACAGTACTCGAGTAAAACAACCATGACCACTCGAGTAACTGAAAGGAATCACTCGAGGATATGTATAAGCACTCGAGAGAAGAATTTAAAATTTGCACACTAGTAAAAATCTTTACAGATATATCCAAAGAAATTAAACTATACGAATGAATAGTGTTTTTCATTTTTGAATAGTACTTTAATATTAAAATATTCATATATTATATTTTGTATAAGGAAACTATGAGATCAAAACGGAGTCCCGAACGCGCGCCGAATCAAACGAAATTTGCACCGTAGGCGAATACTGACGCTATGAACACAACGACGAAGTCAAAACCAAAACCCGACGAGTCATTCCTGAGATATTAACCTTCAAAGTATACTGCGAACATAAACAATCCAAAACTCCAATCGGGCGTCGAGACTCCAAAAATACTCGGATTGCGACGAAACTTGACGAGCAAGTCCAAAATCACTTAACTTAAATTCCAAGCACAAAAATTTCCGATTACCACAAGAATTCGGCCGACTCGACCGCACAGACGCGAAAATGCCTTAACGGCATTGCGTCGTCAACTCGACATTAAAAGTAACGCCACGACATCATAAATCTGACGTCGCCCAGTCAAATAAAATCATCGAAAAAATCGGGGGTGTTACAGTCACTCCCCCTAAAAAAAGTTTCGTCCCGAAACTTAACACAACTCCTAAAACAAATTGAAACGATAAAATCAAACATAACTGGAAACATAACGACATACCCGAAACTAAGAGAAGAGGTGCGGGTGAGATTCCCTCATCGCCGATTCCAATTCCCACGTCGCACTCTCGACTTCTTGATTTCTCCAAAGAATCTTGACCATAGGAATGGTCTTTCTCCGCAACACAAGCTCTTGAGAATCCAAAATACGAATAGGTTCTTCCACATACGTAAGGTTGGGCTGAATCTGGGGTATCGAGTCGAGGACTTGACGAATATTACGAACACACTTCCGCAACTGGCTCACGTGGAACACATCATGGACACCAGGGAAGGTCGCAGGCAAAACCAGCCTATAAGCTGACACTCCGATGCGCTCTAGAATCTGGAAAGGTCCCACGTACCGGGAGTCTAACTTGTGGTTCCTTCCAAACCTTTTAACGCCAGACATCAGAGAAACCTTCAGAAAAACCAAGTCTCCAACCGCAAACTCCAGATCGAACCTTTGTTGATTAGCATACTTCTCATAGCGCTCTTGAGGCACACGGAGCTTTTCCTGAATATGAGTCACAACACAATTCATCTCTTCAAGGTCTTCCGGACCTAGCAACGGTCTCTCACCAACTTCAGCCCAAAGTAATGGAGTTCTACAATGCCTTCCATATAAGTCCTCAAACAGGGCCATCTGCAGACTCTCTTGATAACTATTATTATATGCAAACTCCATGAGTCTTAGACGCTCATCCCAAGCACCACCATGATCCAAAATATAACACCTGATCATATCTTCTACGATCTGATTTACCCTTTCCATCTGACCATTCGTCTGCGGATTATAGGCAGAGGAATACCTTAAATCGGTACCCAACCCCTCCTGTAAACTCTTCCAAAAGCGAGACGTAAATCTGGAGTCCCGATCTGATACAATGCTAACAGGCACTCCATGTAACCTGATGACCTCATCAAGATATAGCTCAGCTATCTTTTTCATCGAATACCCAATCTTAAACGGAACAAAGTGAGCACACTTTGTTAATCTATCAACTATCACCCAAACAGAGTCATGCCCACGGGGAGATTTTGCCAGACCGGTGATAAAATCCATTGAAATACCCTCCCATTTCCAACTTGGAATATCAAACGGTGTCAATTTACCACTAGGCCTTCTATGATCAGCCTTAACATGCTGACACGTATAACATTCTGATACAAACTTCGTGATATCATTCTTCATCCCTGACCATAAAAAAATTTGTTTTAGATCCTTATACATCTTAGTGGAACCAGGGTGGTAGGCTACACTGGAACCATGAGCTTCAGCACATATCTTAGCCCGAATATCGCCAAAGGCGGGGACACAAAATCTACCCCGATACTTCAAGGTGTCCTACTCATCCATAGATAAATCAGGTAGCTCTCCCTTCACGGTTCTATTCCTTAGGTGCAACAAATCAGGATCATCCTTCTGATGTGCCCGAGTAAGGGAAATCCATGAGGGTTCTTCCGCTTCCAAACTAGTAGGCACAGTACGACTTCCGACCTCAATATCCATCAACAAAAATTCTTCTACCAAGGACTGTAGCGACAGATAAAAGATTTTAGCGGTCTTTCTACTCAAAGCATCGGCTACAACATTAGCCTTTCCAGGATGATAAAGAATTTCAACTTCATAATCCGCCACATATTCTAACCACCGACGCTGGTGCAGATTTAGATCCTTCTGAGTGAAGACGTACTTCAAACTCTTATGGTTCGTATAGATCTTGCACAACGCGCCATACAATAAGTGTCTCCAAAGCTTCAGCGCATAAATTACAGCAGCAAACTCCAAATCATGCGTAGGATAGTTTCTCTCGTGAATCTTTAGTTGCCTCGATCCATACGCGATCACTTTACCATCTTGCATTAAAACACAACCAAGTCCAATGTGTGACACATCAACATACACAACATACTCAACCCTTTCAGTAGGTAAGGGTAAAATTGGAGCAGTACATAATCTCTTCTTCAACTCTTGGAAAGCATCTTCATACTTATCACTCTAAATGAATGCAGTATTCTTCTGAGTAAGTCTAGTTAGAGGAGCAGACAACACCGAAAATCCTTCCACGAATCTTCTATAATAGCCAGCCAGTCCTAAGAAGCTCCAAATACCCTTAGGTGTAGACGGTCTCTCCCATTCCATCACGACAGAAATCTTGGTCGGGTCTACAGAAATACCATCCTTGCTTACTACATGACCCAGAAAGGACACCTGAGGTAGCCAGAACTCACACTTGCTCAACTTCGCATATAACTTATGCTCCCTCAGGGTTGACAAAACCAAACGTAAATGCTGAGTATGCTCCTCAACATTGCGGGAATACACTAGGACATCATCTATAAACAGAATAACGAATCGGTCCAAGAAATCCTTAAACACCATATTCATCAAATCCATGAAAGCAGAGGGTGCATTGGTTAAACCAAAAGACATCACCAAAAACTCATGGTGTCCATGCCGCGAACGAAAAGCGATTAGGGGAATATCTGCCTCACGAATCCTCAACTGGTGGTAGCCCGAGTGAAGATCGATCTTTTGAAAATACCGAGAAACCGCGCAACTGATCAAACAGATCATCAATCCTTGGCAGGGGATATCTATTCTTAATGGATACCTTGTTCAATTCTCTGTAATCGATGCAAAGCCTCATCGATCCATCTTTCTTCTTGACGAACAAAATAGGAGCACCCCATGGAGAAGAACTTGGTCTAATAAAACCACACCTCAGCAACTCATCCAACTCACGCGGAGCCATACGGTACGGTGCTTTGGCAATAGGACGAGTACCTGGCTCGATGTCTATCACAAACTCTATCTCCCTTTCAGGAGGAAGTCTTGGAAGACTATCAGGAAAGACATCTGGAAACTCTCGTACCACCGAGACATCCTCAAGATATGGTGTAACAAAAGCTGTTTCTAGAGCAGAAATAGAAACCAAAAACGCCTCGCAACCAGACTCTATAGCACTACAAGCACGTACCGCGGAAATGACAGGGGAAACACTATCCTGAAATCCATAGACGCTCATAGGTTATCCGTCGTCCATCCTGAAATCCAGTCGCTTAGCCTTGCACTGGATGACTGCAACATACTTGGACTGCCATTCCATGCCCAAAATCACGTCGAAATCAGCCACATCTAAAATCATCAGATCCGCAAAGGCCAGAAATTGCCAAGATAAATAGGGCATCTCAGAACTCCTTGCCTAGATATCACAGAATCACCAGAGGGAAGCTTGATGTTGAAGGAATCTCCTAGTTGATCCACATTCAGGCGATGTTTATCAACAAATCTCTGGGCCACAAAGGAATGGGTGGCACCCAAATCGAAAAGAACGCGCGCCTACCTATTCCGCACCTTAAACTCCCCTAAAACTGTAACATACATAACTAAACGAACGACAACTAGGACAACAACGACAAATAATAAAAATAAATTAAACTAGGGCTAACCTGATATCACTTGCGTAGAGGTTTGAGATTCCTCACTGGTCATCATGTTCAGCTTTCCTTTATCCAGGTTCGATGGCGGTGGCAGAGCTCGAAGTGGGGCAGGCTGCAGTGGGGGCTGAGCCTGGGGGCACGAAGACTTCTGGTGTCCCTTCTGCCCGCATTGGAAGCAAATCCTTTCTTTCATCTAGCACTGACTCACATCATGACCTTTCCTTGCATAGAACGAGCACACTAGCTCTCCCTTGGGTGCACCTTGGATGGCGTGCACCTGCTGCTGCTTCAGGGTGGCAGTCCTCTTGAAACACCTTTCGTAAGGGTGGCTAGGATGACCACAGAAACTACACACTTCCTTACTTGTCTTCTTGGACGAAGGGCCAGATGCCCTGGAGCTACCATCCTCAATACCCTTCCTTTTCTCTTTCCTCGCCACAGCACCGCGGTTCTTAGCATTTTCAATCGCCTCCACTTTCAAAGCGGCTTCCACTACTTCAGCATAACTTTCAGCCCGGTAAGCGCATGACAACTGGTGGTCGCTTCTTAATCCTCCTAAGAAACGTTTCACCCTACCCTCCTTAGAAGCTACCATATCAGGAGCAAACCTACTAAGTTTGCTAAACTCAATCTTGTACTCACTCACGGTGAGTGATAATACGTTTGCAGTCAATTTTATTAGGATATTTTCGGGGTTTTAAAGCCAATCATGTCTTGTCAAGTACTTGTTTTGATTCCCCTTTGTATATATTTTTGTCGCTAATGCATTTTTTTTTGCTTTTTGCAGGTTTTCACGGCTTTCAGCCGAAGTTTGCTGTGACACGCCCCAAGGTCACGCCCTACCAGGGCGTGTACCTAGGGCGTGTACCCAGAGGAATGAAGCAATTGGTCCGAAACTGCATTCCATGGAAACTTAGTGTACACGCCCCTCGGTCACGCCCGTGACATACCAGACACGGGCGTGTACTATAGGCGTGTCCCCAGGTTCCGAGGAATCGCCGCAGCGCGCTCGTTTTTCCCGCTCCACCGTCGCACCGAAAGTGTCACGCCCCAGGGTCACGCCTGACCCGGGCGTGACATATGGGCGTGTACTTCAGCAATTCCGCCCGCCACCTCCAGCATTCAGTTCAGCCCGAAAAAGTCACGCCGCAAACAACACGCCCCAGGTACACGCCCTGCCAGGGCGTGACTTGTGGGCGTGTACCGCAACAACTCCGTCAGAATTCAATTCCTGCCCGAAAAAGTCGCTCCGAATGTGTCACGCCCCAGGGTCACGCCCGACCAGGGCGTGACAGGGGGGCGTGACCCGACCCGAAAAATTCTATAAATAGAGCCCAACTCCAGGGGTTCCAGAACAACTTTCACTTGGAGAGGGGAGGTTCTGTCCTTTGTTTTTCTGAACTTTTAAGCATGTATTTTCATTTCTAGTTCGTAGCTCTAGTTTTATGTTTTCCCTGTATTAGCTCCTAGCTTCTTTCTGTAGTATGATGCTAATGATAGTGTAGTTTCCTTTTCATGTTCTTGTAATCTCTGGTTTTCAAGCTGTAAGGTCGCTGTTTCTCTAAATAAAAAGTGTTGTTTTCTTTTTTCGTTCCTGCTCTGTTTTCAGTATTTTTCTTCTACTCATCCCCTTCTTCCACCTCACCATGATTAACTAATCCTCCATGTACTCGATCTAATTGATCCGAGGTTCGAGTGATTAGGTTATGATGCTTTGAATCTTACCTTTTCTTTTTAGGGTTTAGCTTTGAATTACTCTTGATTTATCACGGGTTGGAGGTATATTATCGATATATACTCTCCACCTTTGCTTTCATTCTGGGTTAGCCGAGAGGCCAAAAGTTTGAAATGAGCACTCAAGAGTAAAGGGAGTTGTTCGCACCCCTCGAGAGAGGCAGATGATCAAATCTCCCGGATTGGAGTAAAATCCATTAGAGGGGTTCACCGCGTAAAGCGAGTTTTAGGCCTCCGATTTAGGCGAAAGTCGGTCGGACCTTCCTAAACTCAGTTAGGCACGGCCTTCGAGAGAAGCGTGTCAATATTCATGGAACCTCCACGGTCAAAGACCTTTACCCTAATTAGCTTAGGTTTAGTTATCGTATTTTTCTAATCACTCTTGCCGAGGTGATTTCTGATCGAGTGCATTTTCCCTTCATCGTTACTAAGCTTAAGTTAATCGCTCTCTTTATCTTTTCATACAAGTAGTTCTCTTCTTTTAGTACATTTAGCCAAACTTTATTTTGCCGTCGATAAAATAATAGATTTCGTGTGAGTAAGCTTACTCAACTGTTCCCGGATTTCAATACGACACTTGTGTCCCCTAGCTGCATTTCGATAGGTATACTTGCCTTGATGAATTGTTAGTTTGGTATTTTCTCTTTGCAGATATCTCAGAGACAATCAAGTTTTTGGCGCCGTTGCCGGGGAAGCAACGCTTGTTGATAAATTGAAAACGCGAATATATTAATTTTATCACTTCTCTTTCTCAGCCTCCTTCTTAATTTTTTTCCGCCTACTCACTTGAGTCAAATGGCTGGATTTTGTTAAGTGTGCGTATTTTATTTTTCCGCCTACTCACTTGAGTTAATTGGCTGGTTTTATTTCAAGCAAGTGTGCGTATTTTATTTTTCCGCCTACTCACTTGAGTTAATTGGCTGGTTTATTTCAAGCAAGTGTGCGTATTTTATTTTTCCGCCTACTCACTTGAGTTAATTGGCAGGCTTTATTTCAGTAGAGTGTGTTTACTTTCTGTCGAGTGGGTGTGTTTTAATTTTCTGACGAGTGCGTGAGTATAGCTTTTCATTTCCGCCTACTCGCACAGAGATAAGTGGCTGGATTTTAATTACCGCATTCGTAATAGAAACTCACATCACAAAATTTTCTACACCACCTAACTCTCTCGAAAAGGGCAAAGTGGCTCTAAATGCCACTATCTTGTCTAGTACCTTGCGAACCCTTCACCGGGTAGCCCTTGGGAAGTTCGGGAGTTAAAATATAAAAAAATCTATTTCAAAAAAAATTTTCCAACTTCATTAGCTTTTGTTTTACTTTTTAGTCTTGCTTCTCCTCTTTTCTTCTAGTGTATGACCCGCGGTAGTCCGTCGGTTACTTTGGACCTGGACCACGAAATTGAGCATACTCTTCGGAGAAGATCGCGATTTCAAGGCCCTACTACCCAAGTGCCGGTTGAGGATTCCGAGTCATTTTCTACCTTAAGAATGGCAGAACCCAACGTGGAGGAAGTCGTGCAAAGGCCTATGTCCTATTATGCACGACCAAATCTCGAGGGTACAGAAACGAGTATAGTTCGCCCTGCAATAAATAATAATAATTTTGAACTGAAGCCTAGCATAATTCAAATGGTGCAGCAGTATGTGCAATTTGACGGGCTTCAAGATGAAGACCCGAACGCACACATAGCCAGCTTTCTTGAGATTTGTGACACCTTCAAGATAAATGGTGTCACAAATGATGCTATTAGGCTAAGATTATTTCCTTTCTCTCTTAGAATTAAGGCTAAGCAGTGGCTGAACACCCTTCCTAAAAATAGCATAACTACTTGGACGCAATTAACTGAAAAATTTTTGGCCAAGTATTTTCCGCCTGCTAAAACAGCTAAACTTAGGAATGACATTTCTGCCTTTGGACAGATAGACTCTGAGACCCTTTACGAAACCTGGGAAAGATTTAAAGAATTATTAAGACGATGCCCACATCACGCTCTGCCTGTATGGTTGCAGGTGCAGACGTTTTATAATGGGCTAAATCAAAGCACGAAGCAAATGATAGACGCAGCTTCTGGCGGTACTTTAAACCATAAGACCCCGGAAGCAGCTCTTGAGCTGTTTGAAGACATGGCCATGAACACTTACCAGTGGAATGTGCCTAGGTCCCGCCCAAACAAACCTGCAGGTCTCTTTGAAGTGGACAACGTCTCACAACTCGCACTGCAAGTTGAAATATTAAGCAAAAAAATTACGGAGATGACTGCTGCCTCCGCCCCTCAGGTATGGGAATCTGCAACTCCTCCCGCCGAACATTTGGATTATGTAAATAATATGCCTAGAACTGCTTTTAATAATTTTTCTGCTGCGAATTATCATCCTCCTGGTTTTAATTTTCCGAATAGTTATAATCCTGCGTTAAGAAATCATCCGAATTTTTCGTGGAGCAATCCATCGAATGCTGTGCGCCCGCCACCGCAAAGTGATTTTTCTGCTCCACCACCACCTCCTCAAAGTTTTCCAAAACCTCCAAATTTGGAGGAAGTGTTTTCAAAATACATGAATGCTAATGACGCTACGATTAGGACCTTAACCGGAAGTGTTAAAAACTTAGAAAATCAGGTAGGACAGCTCGCTAAAATGATTTCTGAGCGACCCGTAGGGTCTCTTCCTTCCAATACCGAGCCCAACCCGAGAGAGCAAGCGAAAGCTATAACTCTTCGGAGTGGGAAGAAAGTTCCTGGTATGGTAAGTGAAGAACCCGAGGCAAGCTCCGCTCCCGTTTTTGAAAATCAAAGCTCCGTTCCCCTTTTAAAAATTCCATCCTCTGCCGAAGACATTATCACCCCTATCGTAGAAAAAGAATTCACTCCACCACCCACCTTTAAAAATAATCCATCCCCGCCATACCCTTCCGAACTTAATAAACAACGACAGGATGATCAATACACCCGTTTTTTGGAAATGTTTAAACAAATCCACGTAAATCTGCCTTTCCACGAAGCCATATCCCAGATGCCGAAGTACGCAAAATACCTTAAGGACCTCCTAACTAACAAGAAGAAGTTAGAGAACCTTTCTCATGTCACGTTAAATGCCGCGTGCTCGGCGGTTTTGACAAACGGATTACCGAAAAAAATCAGTGACCCGGGTAGTTTCTCTATCCCGTGTGTCTTTGGTGATCTCTTTGTCAAACACGCTTTAGCCGACTTAGGTGCGAGTATTAATCTTATGCCCCTCTCGTTGTTTAAAAAGTTAGGAATTGGTAGTCTCAACCCCACACGAATGAGTATCCAGCTAGCCGACAGGTCAGTCAAATACCCGTTAGGAATAGTGGAGGACGTCCTAGTCAAAGTTGACAAGTTCATCTTCCCGGTGGACTTTGTCATTTTATACATTGAAGAAGACGTCGAGGTTCCCTTGATCCTTGGCCGACCCTTCCTTGCCACCTCCCGTGCTATCATTGACGTAAGCAATGGTAAGCTCTTCCTTCGAGTGGGCGACGATGAGGTAACTTTCTCCATCACCCCCTCGATGAAGAACACACTAGCTAATGATGACTCCTGTTTTTTCATGGATACCGTAAGTGAAGAATCCTTCTCTCAAACCTCTGCTTTTGAAGAAGAATTTTCCAATTTTTGTTCCTCTCCTCCTCCTCCAACTGAATCTCTACACCTAGGTGAAGAATCCTCCACCCGCCTTTCTGATTTTGAAAAAGAATTCTTTGATTTCTGTTCCTCTTCTACTTTTCCAAATGAATCGCTGCACGAAGCCGCCATGGCCGCTAGCAACACCCCTTTTACTTTTACATATAAAAAAGTGTACGAGGACATAGTTTTTGAAAAAGAACAAATTTCCAAGACCTCGTATGATGACCCCCCTACCTTGGAACTGAAAGAACTACCAGAGCACCTTCAATACGCTTTCTTAGAAAAGGACTCTAAGCTGCCTGTCATAATTTCGGCCTACCTCACAGATGCACAAAAAAATAAACTTCTTTCAATTTTACAAAAGCATCGCCAAGCTATTGCTTGGCAGATATCTGATATCAAGGGCATAAGCCCATCTTTCTGCACTCATAAAATCTTAATGGAAGATAATTCTCGTAACTCTATACAACCTCAGCGCCGTATAAACCCAAACATGAAAGACGTAGTTAAGGGCGAGGTTATGAAATTGTTAGACGCAGGAATTATCTATCCTATATCCGACAGTAAGTGGGTTAGCCCAGTACAGGTAGTACCAAAGAAGGGAGGGATAACGGTCGTAAGTAATGAAAATAATGAATTAATCCCGACTCGGACGGTGACCGGATGGCGAATGTGTATAGATTACCGTAAGTTGAATGACGCCACCCGCAAGGATCACTTCCCCTTGCCGTTCATTGATCAAATTTTAGAACGACTTTCCGGACATAGCTTTTATTGTTTTCTCGATGGCCTCTCGGGGTATCTTCAAATCCCCATCTCCCCCGAGGACCAGGAGAAAACTACGTTTACTTGTCCCTTCGGCACCTTCGCCTACCGAAGAATGCCGTTTGGATTGTGCAATGCGCCGGCTACATTCCAACGATGTATGCTCGCCATCTTTGACAAGTACGTAGAAAGCATTATGGAAGTCTTCATGGATGATTTCTCCGTCTTCGGGAATTCCTTCGATAGTTGCTTAGAGAACCTCGAAAAAGTCCTAGAGCGATGCGAAGAAACTAACCTCGCCTTAAATTGGGAAAAATGTCATTTTATGGTAAGGGAAGGGTTAGTTTTGGGACATAAAATTTCTGAAAGGGGTATTGAAGTAGACGTTGCGAAAATAGAAGTTATCGAGAAACTGCCGCCACCTACGAACATAAAAGCCATAAGAAGTTTCCTGGGTCATGCGGGTTTCTACCGCCGCTTCATAAAGGACTTTTCCAAAATCACCAAGCCTCTTACCCATCTCTTAGAAAAAGACGCCCCATTCATCTTTGATGACCTCTGTCTAGCTGCCTTCAATTTAATAAAAGAAAAATTAGTTAATGCGCCAATCATGATAGCTCCAGTGTGGGATCTTCCATTTGAAATAATGTGTGATGCGAGTAGTTATGCGGTGGGAGCCGTACTAGGTCAACGTATTTCCAAAAACTTCCACCCCATTTATTACGCTAGTAAAACACTCACATCTGCACAGGAAAATTACACCACAACCGAGAAGGAGCTCTTAGCGGTAGTATTCGCATTTGACAAATTTTGCCCTTATATTACTCTTTCGAAAATCATTGTTTTTACGGACCACTCGGCCCTCAAATATCTTCTCTCTAAAACGGATGCCAAGCCTCGCTTGATTCGCTGGGTCTTACTCCTCCAGGAGTTTGACTTAGAGATCCGTGATAAGCGAGGTGCCGAGAACTTGGCCGCCGACCACCTTTCGCGCCTAGACAACCCGTTTATCGAGCAATTAGACGAAAATTCTTTTCATTACTATTTTCCTGATGAGAAGCTGTTCATAATTAACACATCTACTTCTCCTTGGTTTGCCCACATCGCCAACTATCTAGTGGCCCGTGTGCTCCCAAAAGAGTTTTCATCTCAGCAAAAGAAGAAATTCTTTTCTGAGCTGAAGAACTACTTTTGGGAGGACCCGCATCTTTTTAAAGTCTGTGCAGACCAAGTGATCAGGAGGTGTGTTTCCTTTGATGAAGGATTAGATATTATTAAACATTTGCATGAAGGACCGACAGGTGGGCACTATCAAGCTGCTCGCACCGCTCACAAAGTGTTAAGCGCGGGTTTTTACTGGCCCAGCCTGTTTAAAGACGCGCATGCCTTTGTGAGTAGGTGTGATAGTTGCCAACGGTCGGGGAATATTTCGAATAAAAATGAAATGCCACAAAATTATTTCCTAGAGTGCGAAGTTTTCGACCTCTGGGGGATTGATTTTGTCGGCCCTTTTCCTTCTAGCTTCGGGAATAAGTATATTTTAGTTGCCGTTGATTATGTTTCACGTTGGGCCGAAGCCCAAGCTCTTCCTACGAATGACGCCCGAGTCGTAGTTAATTTCCTCAAAAAATTATTTTCTCGATTCGGTACGCCGCGCGCTATCGTTAGTGATAGGGGTTCCCATTTCTGTAACGCGCAATTTTCAAAAATCCTAACTAAATATGGCGTTACTCATAAGCTTTCCACTGCCTACCACCCCCAAACTAACGGACAAGTCGAAGTAGTGAATAGAGAAATAAAAAGAATTTTAGAAAAGACTGTTTCAACTTCTAGAAAAGACTGGTCCGCCAAATTAGACGATGCTCTATGGGCCTACCGAACAGCGTACAAAACCGCCCTCGGCTGTACGCCATATCGGTTGGTTTATGGAAAATCGTGTCATTTACCCGTAGAGTTAGAGCACCGCGCCTTTTGGGCCTTACGATTTTTAAACTTCGATCCCCACTCTGTCGGCGATTTTCGAAAATTTCAACTTAACGAACTCGACGAGTGGCGCTCTTACGCGTATGAAAATAACAGACTTTATAAAGAGCGGACGAAGCGTTTACACGACCGACATCTTAGGCACCCAAAAATCTTTAAGCCAGGCGACCAAGTGCTTCTTTATAACTCTCGTTTACGTTTATTCCCGGGTAAATTAAAATCACGTTGGTCTGGGCCTTTTACTGTTTTAGAAGTCTTTTCTTATGGTACTGTTTTAATTTCTCACCCTGATAAGGGTACTTTCAAAGTGAATGGTCAGCGTCTTAAACTGTATTTCTGTGATGATGTCAGTCTAAACCCTGTTAACTCTATCTTTCCGGTCCTGACATTTGATTAATCTGAACATTATTTTACTCACAAACTTTGACATTTATTCGAACTTATTTTGAAAACAATATTTGGGACAATCTTATTTTGATGCGTCGAGCTCAAACGACGCTTTAAACAAAGGGCGCTCTTGGGAGGCAACCCAAGTTATCTTTTTCTGTTTTCTTTCTTTTACACTTTTTGCCCCGCCTGGCTCCGGCAAGCTGAAACTTCTGCGATCGCCTGCTCCAACGGTTCTGCTTCCATGCCAACGTCCGCCCGACGACGTTTCATGAAGATCCACAGCACAAGCATGGAGGAGCGGCATCACTCCACTTGCCCTGCAAAATAAAACCGGGGAAGTACCTGCTTTTCAATTCTGTCTTTTATTTCTGTACTTTACTTTTCTCTCGTTCTCCGACCTCCTTCTCCATTGCGGACAATGTAGATTTTAAGCTTGGGGGAGGACTTCCTCCTTCTTTTGTTTTCTTTTTGTTTTGTAAATATCCCAAAAAAAAAAAAAAAAAAAAAAATCCAAAATTTCATAAAACTCTTATATATATATATAGCTGCATTTTGGTATTTCAATAAGTACCCCATGTTTATGTTTTGTTTTTCTCAAACTTCTTTATAAACAACGTAGTTAATTATAATTTTTCTAATCATTCTTTTTAATCATATTTCACAAGTAAAATGTTGGCCATGCTGTGTTTCTAATTCACGGTAGCATGTTAAGGTAAAATATTTCTCTAAACCGTGCATTTCTATTATGGTTTTTCGTTCTTTATTTTCTTTACTTTCTCTAAAAATTTATCATCCACTATTTTCCTTTTCGTCTTTAGATGATTTTTGTAAGAACATATTTTGAATAACGTAGTAGATATGAACGATCCAAGTGACATATTATTTTTATTTTCAAGATAATTTCATCAATCTTCTTTTATTATCTCGAACTTGCTTTTTGAAATTTATCGACTCTATGTTTTAAATAAATTTAAAAAAAAAATGCGTGAAAATGATTTAGGCCATTTTTGTTTACGTTTGAGCTTTCTTGCCAACCTAAACTCTTTTACCACTAGTTAGCCGCTTTTGAGCCATTTTTCCAAATTCATTTGATAAACTCCACACACATTTTCATTTTCACCAAAGCCCAAATTCCTACCTATCTAATCGCGCTAATTTTGTTTGATAGGAAATTTTGTCTTATCTGTGGAGATATTGTTGAAAAAGGTGTACTCAAAAGCAATATATTGAAAAGAAAAAAAAAACAAAAATGAATGAAAATAATAAAAAAAAAATGAGAAAAAAAAATGAGATAAATAATCATAAAGAGAAAAAAAAAAAATTTATTTATAAATATTTTGTTTAAAATAAATTTATTTTTTTTTTGAAACTCGTTGTTTTGGTTTAGTGTGATTTTTAAGCCTCCATGTTTATATTTGAATTCCACTCCTATTCATATTCCTAAACCAAACGTTTCGGTCCTATTAAGTCCTTTTGATTCACGCCCTTTTTTTAATTTTATTTAACAACTAAGAAAAGAAGAAAAGTAAATCAGTTTTAGTTTTGGATTTAAACTTAGATTTTTGTTATTTAATTGATATAATTATAATGCGTTGCTTGGATCTAGTAATAACTCAATACGTTCTTTTCATTTTCATTGCCTTGCTCAAATCTATTTAAAGAATTTCGTCAAAATTCTGGATGATTTATTTTTATTAAGTAAAGTTTATAAAAGTTAAAATCATACCTAAATAATTGTTTTAGATTTACGTTTTACATTCTCCCTGCCAAGAATTTCGCATAGTACTTGTGTGAGTATGATTAAAACTTTTTGAATTAGTCACTTTTTATGATTAGCTTGTCTTTATATCTTTGCTTGGGGACAAGCAAAACTTAAGCTTGGGGGAATTTGATAATACGTTTGCAGTCAATTTTATTAGGATATTTTCGGGGTTTTAAAGCCAATCATGTCTTGTCAAGTACTTGTTTTGATTCCCCTTTGTATATATTTTTGTCGCTAATGCATTTTTTTTGCTTTTTGCAGGTTTTCACGGCTTTCAGCCGAAGTTTGCTGTGACACGCCCCAAGGTCACGCCCTACCAGGGCGTGTACCTAGGGCGTGTACCCAGAGGAATGAAGCAATTGGTCCGAAACTGCATTCCATGGAAACTTAGTGTACACGCCCTCGGTCACGCCCGTGACATACCAGACACGGGCGTGTACTATAGGCGTGTCCCCAGGTTCCGAGGAATCGCCGCAGCGCGCTCGTTTTTCCCGCTCCACCGTCGCACCGAAAGTGTCACGCCCCAGGGTCACGCCTGACCCGGGCGTGACATATGGGCGTGTACTTCAGCAATTCCGCCCGTCACCTCCAGCATTCAGTTCAGCCCGAAAAAGTCACGCCGCAAACAACACGCCCCAGGTACACGCCCTGCCAGGGCGTGACTTGTGGGCGTGTACCGCAACAACTCCGTCAGAATTCAATTCCTGCCCGAAAAAGTCGCGCCGAATGTGTCACGCCCCAGGGTCACGCCCGACCAGGGCGTGACAGGGGGGCGTGACCCGACCCGAAAAATTCTATAAATAGAGCCCAACTCCAGGGGTTCCAGAACAACTTTCACTTGGAGAGGGGAGGTTCTGTCCTTTGTTTTTCTGAACTTTTAAGCATGTATTTTCATTTCTAGTTCGTAGCTCTAGTTTTATGCTTTCCCTGTATTAGCTCCTAGCTTCTTTCTGTAGTATGATGCTAATGATAGTGTAGTTTCCTTTTCATGTTCTTGTAATCTCTGGTTTTCAAGCTGTAAGATCGCTGTTTCTCTAAATAAAAAGTGTTGTTTTCTTTTTTCGTTCCTGCTCTGTTTTCAGTATTTTTCTTCTACTCATCCCCTTCTTCCACCTCACCATGATTAACTAATCCTCCATGTACTCGATCTAATTGATCCGAGGTTCGAGTGATTAGGTCATGATGCTTTGAATCTTACCTTTTCTTTTTAGGGTTTAGCTTTGAATTACTCTTGATTTATCACGGGTTGGAGGTATATTATCGATATATACTCTCCACCTTTGCTTTCATTCTGGGTTAGCCGAGAGGCCAAAAGTTTGAAATGAGCACTCAAGAGTAAAGGGAGTTGTTCGCACCCCTCGAGAGAGGCAGACGATCAAATCTCCCGGATTGGAGTAAAATCCATTAGAGGGGTTCACCGCGTAAAGCGAGTTTTAGGCCTCCGATTTAGGCGAAAGTCGGTCGGACCTTCCTAAACTCAGTTAGGCACGGCCTTCGAGAGAAGCATGTCAATATTCATGGAACCTCCACGGTCAAAGACCTTTACCCTAATTAGCTTAGGTTTAGTTATCGTATTTTTCTAATCACTCTTGCCGAGGTGATTTCTGATCGAGTGCATTTTCCCTTCATCGTTACTAAGCTTAAGTTAATCGCTCTCTTTATCTTTTCATACAAGTAGTTCTCTTCTTTTAGTACATTTAGCCAAGCCTTATTTTGCCGTCGATAAAATAATAGATTTCGTGTGAGTAAGCTTACTCAACTGTTCCCGGATTTCAATACGACACTTGTGTCCCCTAGCTGCATTTCGATAGGTATACTTACCTTGATGAATTGTTAGTTTGGTATTTTCTCTTTGCAGATATCTCAGAGACAATCAGTGAGCTGTCTCTGCTTCAGATGTAGGAAGTTATTCATCAGGTGGTCTAGCTCGACCGAGGGTAGAAACTTCTTCAGCAATATCTTCTTAAAAGATTCCCAGGAACAGCCTTCCTTCATACTCTCTCTTTCCCGAATCCACCAACTCTTAGCCAGGCCTTTTAACTGATAGGCTGCAATCATCACCTTCTGGGCTTCCAGAATCCTGGAATACGAAAACATCTCCTCGATGGAGATGATCCAATCGTCTATAATCAGAAAGTCAGCACTCCCGTCGTAGGTAGGGGGTCCCAATCGTTGGAAGTGCGGTATAAAATTCATTTCTATTGGTATCGCCATCGGGGGAACTAGAGGAACAGGGGTATCGGGCACGGCTTGGCCTAAGGCAGGCTCTTGTACTAAAGGTTGCTGCGCGGGAGCGGCAGACAACAAAGACTGAATTTGTGATTGCATTGAAACCACTTGCCTTGACAGAGCCTCGTTGCTCTGACGCAGACTTTTGATAATCGCATCACTTTGCGCACCTGATGACTCACCCTCCGACTGGGGAGTCGACCTCGTCGCAGGACGCTTTGGAGGCATTTCTAAAAAAGTAAACGGCCAACTCATCAAAATCCTAGCTTACAACAAAGCCACACGACTATTTCAGACCATACTTAAAAGACACTTGCTTATGCTGCAACTTGCTCTGGAATTTTATAATGATGTTATGTCCTACTTAGGATGATATCATCTCATCCTATTGACTCTTGTGCCTATGACATGAATGCATGGATTCTTTGTTCTTATTTAAAATCATGAGTGTACATGTGTCATCATGTAAACCTTAACTTAGCACGCGTGCTTATGCAATGATATGCAATGTATGTAGTGTTATGCATTCTATAAAGGCCCTAATGCATGTTATGAGCGGCATACACATGAAATGTTATGCATCCCATACTACATAACATCGCATGCAACGTGAAAATAAAACGTGCTAATGGGCACCCATGTGATGGTGGTTATGCATCCCATACTACATAACCGTCACATGTTGCCTCCTATGGTGGATCCATATGCAAACACATATTATGCATCCCATACTACATAATATGTCATGTATACTTCTTATCATGCTATGAGTGTAGTGACTATGCTTCGTGTAATACCCCTTATCCGTCGCATAGCATATAAAAGTAGTTCCGGTCGGGGCCCGACGCCATATACCCCAAACAGACCGGGTGGTTACTCAATGGAAACCATCCAACCAATCCAATGCCCTACACAGAGCATTCTAGCGGAAGCAAATTTAAAATTGTTGCAATTAAAAGAACTCAGCACAAATAGCATGCATGTCCACTAAACAATCCCAAAGGAATGAAGTACAAATACACAAGTACTAACCTTAAGGCCTTACAAATTGTTTTCTTCAAATTTACATGTTTTCAAACCTCGGCACGCAGGCCGGCCATACATGAATAAAGAAAACATCCAAAAGTTAGGCCTTCGAGGGCCGGCACAGTAACTTGGGCTTTAGCCCACTATTGACCGCTTGGTCCAGCAGCACCTGCAAGAAACAAACCACCGCACGGTGGCAAACAAAGACAACGGTCAGTAATGTTGACCAAATTATAACGATCCCGCCCCCAAAATAGGGGTGGCGATGCTCCTTCCCTGCACTTTATTAGTATAACCAAGCAGTAGCAATGTCACTACATCACAGGCGTAGGCTTATACGGCCACACACCCCGTGCACTCAGGGCACATTCTCGGTGAACCGGTCGATGTCACGTCAATTTAAGCCATAGAATTTCTGATCTCACCACCGCCACTTTGACGGCCACACTATGAGCAATTTGTCTTCCCGGCATGGGACACGTCATTTTAAGCCATAAACTGCCGAAGACCCTCATCTATGCCAAAGGCAAGTACCATGTACCTTTAGGTTGCTTTAACCGAACGACATAGAACGGGAACGGTTCCACCTAACCCGTGCTCACAACGCAACGACAATTTAAGTCATATGCGCGGGTCAAACTTCTCCCGAGTCTCATTTCCGTTACACACTTCACATAACCCGATTATGTTCAAGTTGGCTCCCATGCCTCCAAGTTGGCAGAATCACGTATCTGCCCAGTTTTTCGGGTGCAACTTGGAGTTAATCCCCAAGGCTCCCTGCTGCAATCTACCTCGTAGAAAACCCGAAAAACAAACAATCACACGGAGTCTTCTCCGATCATTTATGCAATGCAACATCACCGATCCAGACCAACTTGTCAGGGTAGGCTTCACACATCATGCTTATATCCGTTCTCGATTACGGACTCTACACAATGGGGACTTTACATATCTACCCGAAGGAACACCTCAAACTCACCGTAAACGCGCAAGAGCGGGCTTCCTATGCAAAAGAAGTAGAGCTTCACATGCTCAAGTAGAGAATCGTTACCCTAGCATTCTTCCTTGGCGCCATGGAAATGTAAGCAGATGAAAAGCACCGCACTCTCCTTGCCTCCGTAGATCCGAAGTTGGTTCGCGATTTGGAGCTCCGAAGCTCCGTCGGTAACCGGATCTAGGCTTCTTCTTCCTCCTTTGCTCTCCCTTCTCTCTTAACTTAGAAAGAGAACCACTCAAGTGAAATGAGGGTTTCAAAGGCCCAATCCTGGGTATATCCCAGTAGGAACAACCCCCAACCGTTGGATCCCAAAATAAAGAAACGAATGGCTACGATTCGTAGCTGAAAAGTAAAACCTAGGCCGAACACAGCCTGTGACATGCCCGTGTCCAGGGCCGTGTCCCTCATTCGCCGTCAAAATTAATGCGTCACAAAACTTACACGGGTCCCGACACGCCCGTGTTTAACCTGACACGCCCGTGTTCCAACTGACACGGCCGTGTGGTTGGCCGTGTGCCCCCATCGACACAGCCCCGAAAACAACCTGAGACTCACACGGGCTATAGACACACCCGTATCCTATTTGACACGCCCGTGTCAAACCCGAACACGCCTGGGCTCCAGGCCGTGTTCATTGTCTCGACACTTCGTCGAGCGAAGTTCGTCGACTACCCGACACGGCCTTGGACACGCCCGTGTCCTAGGCTGTGTGCCTTGTCTCGACACATCATCGATCAAAACTGTCGACTCTCCAGGCCGATCGTCGACAGGGCACACGGCCTGGGACACGCCCGTGTCTCAGGCCGTGTTCCCTATCTCGACACATCGTCGAGCGAAAATGTCGACTCCCCGGGCCGATCGTCGACATGGGCTCGACAAGCCCTGCGACACGCCCGTGTCCCAGGCCGTGTACCCCCTACCAAATACCAGATTTGGCCCAAAACGCCTCCCGTCGCTCTTTTGAGTTTCGGGGCATTACAATTCTCCCCCTCTTAAAAGAATTTCGTCCTCGAAATTACATATAGGACATAAAGGAAAGAAACATAAAACGTAAATGGTACCTGAGTGAAACAACTCCGGGTACTCCTCAAGCATAGTCTGCTCTCACTCCCAAGAGAGCTCCTCTCGATCGCAATTGTCCCAACGGACCTTGACCATCCTGATCTCTTTATTGCGTAGCCGCTTGACTTCCGAGCCTTCAATACATACGGGCTTGACCTTCGTCGTCAACCCACTATCAACCGGCACTTGATCGACCGCGATCACTTGTTGTGTAGGCTCTTGCACCGCCTTCCGTAGCACCGATATATGGAATACATCATGTAGACCATTAAGCTCCACTATCAGCTTCAACCGGTATGCTGCTTCACCAATCCTCTCCAGAACCTCAAATGGTCCAAGGTACCTCGGGCTTAGCTTCTTCTAGCCCCGCACCCGCGAGACACCCTTGAACGGCTTGATCTTCAAGTACACCCAATCACCAACAGCGAACTCCACGTTCCTGTGCTTGGCATTATAGTACTTAGCCTGGCGGTCCTGAGCGATTAGCAACCTCTCCCAAATGGTTCTCACCAAAGAAGTAGCATCCTCCACCTCTAATCGCTTATACAACTTTAATTCACCCGTTTCCAACCAGGACAACGGCCTGCGACATTTTCTACCATAAAGGGCCTCAAAGGGCGCCATTTGAATGCTCGCATGGTAGCTATTGTTGTAAGCGAATTCCACCAAGTATAGGTGATCTTCCCATTGCTTTCCAAAGTACAGGACACACATGCGAAGCATGTCTTCCATTGTCCTATTGACCCTCTCGGTCTGCCCATCTGTTTGTGGATGGAAGGCTGTGCTAAAACTCAGCTTTGTTCCCAACATCTGCTGTATAAGCCTCCAATCATTGGACGTGAACCGCCCATCTCGGTCACTTACGATGCTGCGGGGCATACCATGAAGCCGCACAATATTATCTACATACAACTTTGCCAATTTCTCAACCGGATCATCCTTCCTATGCGGAATGAAATGCGACACCTTCGTTAGACGATCTACGACCACCCAAATGGCGTCATTCCCCTTTTGCGACCTTGGCAACCCGTGAATAAAGTACATAGTAATGTCGTCGAAATTCCACTCCGGAATAGGCAAGGATTTCAATAATCCTCCCGGCTTTTGACATTCTTCCTTCACCAAGGCGCAAGTTTGACACTTCTCCACGTAGAGCACCACATCCTTTTTCAGTCCTGGCCACCAGAACAATTTCTTAACATCGCGGTACATCTTCGTGCTCCCTGGGTGAATTGAGTACTTGGTATGATGCGCCTCGTACAACAATTCCACCCTCAAATTGCCCACGCTTGGGACGCACAGACTACCGTCTTTCCAAAGTAATCCGTCCTCCACAACAAATTGGGAATTTGACCCATCCAGACCCTCTACCATGAGTTGCTTCATGTAGACATCCATATCCAACGCCTGCCGAATCTGATCAGCCAGGTCATATTGGACTTCAGTCCAATTCAATACTGCTTCAGCACTTGATTGATTATCAACGCAAAAGATCTCCAACGCCTCCAACTCCCAAACCAACCGTTCGTCATGGACTGACAGCCAATTGGCTTGAGCTGGGGTCCGGCGACTCAACGTGTCCGCCACCGCATTGCCCTTACCAGGCACGTAATGGATCTTGAATGTATAGTCCCCCGGGAACTCCATCCATCTACGCTGCCGCATGTTCAGGTCTTTCTGATCAATCAAATACTTCAGGCTCTTATTATCGGTGTAGATATCAATCTTCACACCGTAAAAGTAATGTCTCCACAGCTTCAAGGCAAAAATCACGGCCGCTAACTCCAAGTCATGGACCGGATAGTTCCTCTCGTGCACCTTCAGTTGTCTCGAGCCATATGTGGTAATGCTTCCATGCTGTAACAGCACACAACCCAAACCACTACCCGAAGCATCGCTATAAATCTCATAACCTTCGGTCCCACTCGGCGAACTCAACACAGGCGTCGTGGTCAACCGACATTTCAACTCCTCAAAAGCTCGCGCGCACTCCGGCATCCAAACGAACTTCTGCTCCTTCCTCGTCAAAGTAGTGAGAGGTAACACTATCCGCGAGAAGTTCTCTAAGAAGTGCCTATAATAGCCGGCAAGCCCCAGAAAGCTCCGGACTTCCGCTACCGTAGAAAGCTCAGGCCACTCTCGTATCACAACAATCTTCGTCAGATCCACTGCAATACCTTCCCCACTCACCATATGACCGAGGAACGCCACTGAGGACAACCAAAACTCGCACTTCGAGAACTTGGCGTATAATTGATTCCTCCTTAGCATCTCCAAACCAAATGAAGATGCCTGAAGTGATCTTCCTCACTATGCGAGTACACCAAAATATCGTCGATGAAGACGATCACAAAATGGTCCAAGTACTCCATGAAGGTCCTGTTCATCAAATCCATGAACACTGACGGCGCATTCGTCATCCCAAACGGCATGACCGTAAACTCGTAATGCTCGTATCTTGTACTGAACGTTGTATTAGGGATATCACTCCCCCTTATCCTCAGCTGATAGTAACCAGACTTGAGATCCAACTTAGAGTACACAGTCGACCAGACCAACTGATCAAAAAGATCATCGATCCTTGGGATTGGGTACTTGTTCTTTTCTGTTAGCTTGTTTAACTCCCGATAATCAATACAAATCCTTAAGCTCCCGTCCTTCTTCGTTACAAAGAGGACTGGTGCGCTCCAAGGTGACGAACTTGGACGCACAAACCATTGCTCCAACAACTCTTGAAGTTGCACCTTCAGCTCCGCCAATTCCTTAGGCGCTAGCCGATACGGAGATTGTGACATAGGCTTTGCACCTGGCACTAGCTCAATCGTGAAATCTATCTCCCGTTGAGGCGTGGCTCTAGGAAGATCTGCGGGGAACACATCAGGGTACTCAACTACCACTAAAATACTATCCAACGTAGGCTTTGGCTTTGAAACCTCCACTAGTGTAAAGAACAGCTCTGCACCAGCACGAACCACCTTCACCACCTAAAGAGCAGACATCAACGTCTTGCTCGACCCTTTCAAGCCCGTAAAAGTCGTCTCACGACTTGCTCCCAACTTGACTTCCTTGCGACCGCAATCAGTATAGGCTTGCTGCTCCGAGAGCCAGTCCATGCCAAATATAACGTCGAACTCCACAAACGGTAGTAACGACGCTTACAGATCGAACTCTTGATTCCCAATGCGAATCTTAACACCGCGGACTTTATCCGCGCGCATCGAACACCCATTCGGTAACAAAACATCCAACTTGTCCTTCGCCATCGAAGAAGATACTCCGATGCGCGATATGAATCCTTCGGACAAGAAGGAGTGTGAAGTTCCCGTATCAAAGAGTGCTCTCGCCGAAAACTCACAAATCAAAACAAATCCTAAACAAGCAGTGGTAAGGTAACATACGCATAACAAGTATTTAAAGAAACTTAACTTGCTACGAATTAAACCGTACCTGTCACCACATCCGCTTGTTTGATCGTCTCCTGTTGGCCAAGATTATAAACCCTTGGTTGAGCCGGAGTGTAATGGGATGCGGTTGACTCCACCGCCTTGCCCTTCTCTTCATAATTTGCTCCCGGCTTTCTCTCAGACTTGGGACGTCCGCTCCAGCAATCACGAGCAAAGTGTCCCGGCTTCCCACAAGTAAAACATGCACCCGGGGTCCGACCCGTAGTCGCCCCACAAGCACCGTAAGAAGGATTTGGACCCGAAGTCCTAGCCTTCTTATAGAACCTTCGATAGCCGGACTTAGAAGTAGTCGGCACCTTGAACTCAGACTTCTTATCACCAATGCTTTTCTTCGCTTGAACCTTCTTCATGTAGTTCCCCAAGGACCGGGCCGTGTTGACCAAGGTCAAGAAACCCTGTGTCATCGGCCCCGAGCGTAGTAGCCTAAAATCATCTCTCAACCCTTCGTAGAATCGATTCGTCTTGCGCTCCTTATCCGCGATGGTGGAGCTAGCATATCGACTCAATCGAGTAAACTCATGGAGATATTCATCCACGCTACTCTCTCCTTTAACCAACTTCAGGAACTCGTTATCCATCGAAATCCTCTGAGTAGAAGGGAGGTAGCTTGCCAAGAACAGTCCCGAGAACTCTTTCATCGGGACGTCTGTAAGTTGTCTACCTCTCAAATGATGAAGCTCCAAGCCTTCCCACCACAATTTCACTTCACCGTCAAGAAGGAACGTAGCAATAGTGGTCATTTGCCATTCTTCCATCTCCGTTGCTGTCAAGACTCTCTTCATATGGGAGAGCCAATCTTCAGCTTGAGATGGGGTTCCCAACCCCGACAATACCGGAGGATTAAAGCTCATGACATGTTTGAGCTGTCTCTCGGTTGCCCTCTTCGGCACCACCGGTTCCTCTACTACCTGATCTACCCTTCTCTGCTCAGCCTCTTGTAGTGGTACCTGCTCCATCGCAGGAGCGGGCTGCTGCACCTGCCTTACAGGCTACGCATTGATCCTTGTAAACACTGCTTCAGCCACCAGACGAATGGTTTCGACCGAAGGAGGTGTTGTAGGAGCATCATTTGGTGCACTGCTATCCTCTGAAACACGACGTTCCGACAGCCCAGCACCGCTTCTGGTCACCTATAGTGGTACAAAACATCGTTAAGCGACCAAACAAAATTGCAAACAGTAATTATAGGAACACGCAGGTTCCCCAAACATGTGTATTTTCATTCCTAAGTGGACATGCATAGGTTCTTTTGTTGTTATGACGATGACGCACACACATGTGCTCACCACCCCTTAAAAGAATTCGCCCACGAATTCATTTTAAGCCTGACCGAAACCAGTAGTCTGATCCCAAATTGTAACACCCCCTATCCGTCGCATAGCATATAGCACAGACAGACCGGGTGGTTACTCAATGGAAACCATCCAACCAATCCAACATCCTACACAGAGCATTCTAGCGAAAGCAAATTTAAAATTGTTGCGATTAAAAGAACCCAGCACAAATAGCATGCATGTCCACTAAACAATCCCAAAGGAATGAAGTACAAATACATAAGTACTGGCCTTAAGGCCTTACAGATTGTTTCCTTCAAATTTACATGTTTTCAAACCTCGGCACGTAGGTCGGCCATACATGAATAAAGAAAACACCCAAAAATTTGGCCTTCGAGGGCCGGCACGGCAACTTGGGTTTTAGCCCGCTATTGACCGCTTGGTCCAGCAGCACCTGCAAGCAACAAACCACCGCATGGTGGCAAACAAAGGCAACGGTCAGCAATGCTGACCAAATTATAACGATCCCGCCCCCCAAAATTGGGGCGGCAATGCTCCTTCCCTGCACTTTATTAGTATAACCAAGCAGTAGCAATGTCACTACATCACAGGCATAGGCTCATACGGCCACACACCCCGTGCACTCAGGGCACATTCTCAATGAACTGGTCGATGTCACGTCAATTTAATCCATAGACATTCTAATCTCACCACCGCCACTTTGACGGCCACACTATGAGCAATTTGTCTTCCCGGCATGGGTCACGTCATTTTAAGCCATAGACCGCTGAAGACCCTCATCTACGCCAACAGCAAGTACCACGTACCTTTAGGTCGCTTTAACCGAATGACATAGAACGGGTACGGTTTCATCTAACTCGTGCTCACATCGCAACGACAATTTAAGACATATGCGCGGGTCAAACTTCTCCCAAGTCCCGTTTCCGTTACACGCTTCACATAACCTGGTTATGTTCAAGTTGGCTCCCAGGCCTCCAAGTTGGCAGAATCACGTATCTGCCCAGTTTTCCGGGTGCACCTTGGAGTTAATCCCCAAGGCTCCCTGCTGCAATCTACCTCGTAGAAAACCCGAAAAACAAACAATCACACGGAGTCTTCTCCGGTCATTTATGCAATGCAACATCAACGATCCAGACCAACTTGTCCGGGTAGGCTTCACACATCATGCATATATCCATTCTCGATTACGGACTCTACACAACGGGGACTTTACATATCTACCCGAAGGAACGCCTCAAACTCACCGCAAACTCGCGAGAGCGGGCTTCCTATGCAAAAGAAGTAGAGCTTCACATGCTCAAGTAGAGAATCGTTGTCCTTGCGTTCTTCCTTGGCGCCATGGAAATGTAAGCGGATGAAAAGCACCGCACTCTCCTTGCCTCCGTAGATCCAAAGTCGGTTCGCGATTTGGAGCTCCGAAGCTCCGCCGGTAACCGGATCTAGGCTTTTTCTTCCACCTTTGCTCTCCCGTCTCTCTTAACTTAGAAAGTGAACCACTCAAGTGAAATGAGGGTTTCAAAGGCCCAATCCCGGGTATTCCCAGTAGGAACAACCCCCAACCGTCGAATCCCAAAATAAGGAAACGAATGGCTACGATTCATAGCTGAAAAGTAAAACCTGGGCCGAACACGTCCTGTGACACGCCTGTGTCCAGGTCCGTGTCCCTCATTCGCCATCAAAATCAATGCGTTACGAAACTTACACGGGTCCTGACACGCCCGTGTTTAACCTGACACGCCCGTGTTCCAACTGACACGACCGTGTGGTTGGCCGTGTGCCCCCATCGACACAGCCTCGAAAACAACCTGAGACTCACACGGGTTATGGACACGCCCGTGTCCTATTTGACATGCTCATGTCCTATTTGACACGCCCGTGTCAAACCCGAACACGCTTGGGCTCCAGGCCATGTTCACTATCTCGACACTTCGTCGAGGGAAGTTCGTCGACTACCCGACACAGCCTTGCACACGCCCGTGTCTTAGGCCGTATACCTTGTCTCAATACATCGTCGAGCGAAACTGTCGACTCTCCTGGTCGATCGTCGACACGGGCTCGACACGCCCTGAGACACACCCATGTCTCAGGTCGTGTTCCCTGTCTCGACACGTCATCGAGCGAAAATGTCGACTCCCCGGGCCGATCGTCGACACGGACGCGACACGCCCTGGGACACACCCGTGTCCCAGGCCGTGTGCCCCCTGCCAAATACCAGATTTGGCCCAAAATGCCTCTCAACGCTCTTTTGAGTTTCGTGGCATTACACTTCGGCTAAGACGTACTGATGACACATTGGTGTGTGCATGAAATGTCACTAAACAACTAATACCAACGAGAGAAGGTTGCCCGACCAATTGTCAAGCAACCTCCCTCTGATACCAACTGTCACAACCCGTATTTTCACCGCATAAAATAACTTATCAGAGTAAGGGAAAATGTGTGTCATGATGTCACGTCAGCAGGGGATAACTGTGGATGCTCAGGCAGACACCTACTAAAACATGAAGATAGATTCCTTCAGTTATTTTAAGGAAAAATTAGCTAAATGCAAAGGTTAGTCGTATCCCTCGGCTTGGTGGCTCACTTAGTCCACAAATCAAAATATAGTTATATGCTGCGGAAAAATACTTGTTTAGATTGACTCAAACATCCTACATGAGTATAAATGTCCCCAAAGGATAACTCATGATATGCAAGACTCTAAATTTATAATGGTAGTAAGGATAGCTTTTATGGTCGCCAAATATAACAAGCTAGAGTTTTAAAATTATGCAGTGCATGAAGTAGTAGTAATAGATTTTATAGTTGAAAATACCTAACGTGCATTCCTAACATAAATCCTCCCAGAGAGCAAGTAGTACACATCCACATATAGAAAACTAAACAGCTAGCAAGTATCTAAAAGTATCAATAATGTGGGCATCAACAAACTGACACGAACCCACATATAGAAAAGTATGTCTGAACCAGTAACTAAATAAACAACAAACTACCTCGTTGAGACGAGGTAACAACCACGGCGAACACTGCCGCCCAGAAACTCCAAAACTAGCTCTGATATCTGCTACAGCTCTGAACCTGAGGCATTCCAAAGACAGAACACCTCAGCAAGAAGGAACAAATTGTGGCAGAAATTAATAATCCCAAATGAACAAAGGTCAAAGGGGTACCAACCCAAGACCAACAGTACTGAAATAAAGTACAAAAGAGGAACAAGTCATCATCATGAAATCGAACTCTTACGTGATTCGTCACGTACAACAATAGTACACCAGACGCACGAGGCTATAAGGTGACAACATGAATAATTCGAAAGGAAGAAATGCAAATCCTTTCTTAGGCACCTGTGGTCGTCTTTACCCAAACACACGGGCGTGGTGGTCACTCGTGGACACACCACCCAAAAAACGAGCGAGGTGGTCACTCTTGGACACACCACCCAAAAACACGGATATAAAATCTGTCTAACTGTGAGGGAGTCTCATACTCTCCATCATACACCGCAGACATCCAAAAGCCGGGTAGACTTCCACAGGGCACTAATGAAGGAAACAAACACTGCAGTGGTGGAATCGTCCACTAACTCCCGCAATCAAGAAAACCACCAAGAAAACACCACATATCTCGAGATTTGGCTCGTCAGATTCTATTTGACATTACTATATACAAGACGTGGTTGATCAACACTTAGGAACGATTTATAGACCTAATTAAACTCTAATACGTTCAATAACGATAAATAAGGCAATGTTAACAAAACAAAATTTAGAAATTCTCAAGTGATCGAAAGATTAGACATAGTTATAAATTGGAAAGAAGATAAAGGAACAAAACTCATTCGTTACTATTAAATCGGACAAGAGGAAATGAGGGGAAACCACCACTTGCCTTGGTTTTACCGGAAAAGTCCTCTGAAGCACTCCACGTCGTAGATCGGGGCAAGAGAATGCGGGAGGAGATGAAATCTAGACAAAAATGGCCGAAATAGAGGTTGGGGCCGAAAAACCCTAACGAGAAATCTCAAGAAACGGGGAAGATATTACCATGATGGCGTAGCTCTCGGCGACAGCTTTCCGGATCTATGCTCGGAAGAAGATTTCGAGCACTGGAGCACCGTCGGCGGCCACCGGATGGTTCACAAAATATTTCTCTCTCACGCTCACGCCGCACTGGTTCGGGAAGAAAAAGAATCGGAGAAGATGATGAAATTCTCTCTGATAGAAATATGTATAAATATATACTTATATATATACATATAAAGATATATAAATATATATATATATATATATATATATGTTTATAAAATGTTCTGTCTAAAAAATGGAATATTTACGCCCGGGTGCGCGGAAGTCGAAAATAGGGGTTTAAGATGGCTTCAAATCGAAAAGTGGCCAACATGAATGTAGATCTCGTCGAGACGCACAAATGTCATGTTAACCATTTTTCCATATGACATCGTTTTGATGCTCAAAAAGGCTCCTGAACGTAAACTGCAACGGACTTACACGAGAACAAACCTACGGGTACTCGAGAGGTAGAAAACGGCTACTTGAGTAGTTCAAAATGACTACTCGAGTAGTTCAGAAAGGCTACTCGAGTAGTTCAAATGACTACTCGAGTAGTTCAGAAAGGCTACTCGAGTAGTTCAGAATGACTACTCGAGTAGTTTAAAATGACTACTCGAGTAGTTCAAAACTACTCGAGTAGGACCAGAAACTTCACTCGTGCAGGAAAAATAATCACTCGAGTAGGTAAGTAATCACTCGAGTAAAAAGGAAGGATCACTCGTGTAGGCTTAAGACGGCACTCGAGTAGGTGAAAAAGGATTACTCGAGTAATTAAAAAAATATCACACGAGTAATAAACATGCACTCGAGTATACAAGAAATCAGAACCCGAGTACACAAAAGGCAGTACTCGAGAGAATAGAACAGTACTCGAGTAAAACAACCATGACCACTCGAGTAACTGAAAGGAATCACTCGAGGATATGTATAAGCACTCGAGAGAAGAATTTAAAATTTGCACAATAGTAAAAATCTTTACAGATATATTCAAAGAAATTAAACTATAAGAATGTATAGTGTTTTTCATTTTTGAATAGTACTTTAATATTAAAATATTCGTATTTTATATATTTTTGGATAAGGAAACTATGAGATCAAAACGGAGGCCCGAACGCACGGCGAATCAAACGAAATTCGCATCGTAGGCGAATACTGACGCTACGAACACAACGACGAAGTCAAAACCAAAACCCGACGAGCCATTCCCGAGATATTAACCTTCAAAGTATACGACGAACATAAACAATCCAAAACTCCAATCGTGCGTCGAGTCTCCAAAAATGTTCGGATTGCGACGAAACTTGACGAGCAAGTCCAAAATCACTTAACTTAAATTCCAAGCACAAAAAATTCCTATTACCACAAGAATTCGGCCGACTCGACCGCACAGACGCGAAAATGTCTTAACGGCATTGCGTCGTCAACTCGACGTTAAAAGTAACGCCACGACGTCATAAATCAGACGTCGGCCAATCAAATAAAATCATCGAAAAAATCGGGGGCATTACACAATGTCTTATGGTTAATCATTGATCGGTTAACCAAAGTGTCGCACTTCATACCTAATCGAAAGGTTGATTCAGTTGAGAAACTGGCTAAGTTGTACGTGGATAATATCGTATGATTGTACGGTGTGCCCCGTAGCATCGCAAGTGATCGATATGGGCATTTTACTTCAAATGATTGGAGTCTAATCCATCAGTTGTTGGAGACTAAACTAAAATTCAGTACGGCCTTTCATCCGCAAACGGATCGCCGGACTGAGAGGACCAACAGAACAATAGAGGAAATGCTTTGTATGTGTGTCCTGGATTTCAGGAAGAGGTGGGAAGATCACCTCTATATGATTGAGTTCTCCTACAATAATAGCTATCAAGCCAGTATATAGATGGCACCCTTTGAAGCTTTATACGGTAGGAAGTGTTGTACACTGTTTGCTTGGGCGGAAACAGGCGAATCAAAGCTCTATAAATGTTAGGAGGTCAAAGATTAAAATTCGACCATATGTACTATTCGAGAGCGGCTAGTGATGACCCAAGATAGGCAGGAGAAATACTACAACGCCAGACACCGAAACGTGGAGTTTGTGGTAGGCGATTGGGTATACTTAAAGATCAAGCCATTCAAAGGCGTATCCAGGATTCGACGCTTGCAAAATCCGAGTTCAATGTATCTTGACCCATTTGAAGTGGTGGAACGAGTTGGAGAGGTCGCCTATCTATCAGCTCTATCAATGGAGCTAAGTGGTTTGCACGATGTGTTTCACATATCGGTGTTGCGAAAAGCTGTAAAAGAGTCAGCTCAAGTGGTTGTTGCGTATATCAAGTACTGGGCGATAACAGGCTAACGACGAACATTTAGCCCATTCGGATTGAGTATACGAAGATCAAACAGCTACGGAACAGGACAATTGGGATGGTGAAAGTCCGGTTGGACAACTGTGGCCATGAAGAGCTGACATGGGAGCGTGAGCAGACCATGCATAATGAATGTCCCAAGTTGTTTGTATAATGATGTTGTAGCTTAAAAGGTGGAATGTTATAACTAATAAATTGCTATTTTTCCCTTATAGTTGTATAAAAATTTTGGGACGAAATTTCTGTAAGGAGAGGAGGGTTGTAACACCCCAAAAAGGAGAAGTGATCATTGGAGGTTACCGCGCGGCGATAGTCTTATCGCAAGCGATAACTCAGTGAATTATTGGAACCAAGGCTCGGGTTGTTATCGCCAGGGCGATATATGTTAGCGCGCCGCGCTAGCCTTTCGACGAATGTCGAGAAAAATTTCTCGAGTAACCGATCTATCTCCTGGCGGTAATTGCTATCGCGACGCAGTAGTACTCAATGCTCTCGACGTGTCGTTGAGTTCTCGAGAAAGATCTTACCTCGCGACGATAAGGGTTATCACGGGGCGATACTTCTGGATAGCGGCACCGGCTTGTTGAAGAGGTCACCGCCTGTGTTACCGCGCAGCGGTAGTAGTTATCGCGCGGCGGTAGCTTTTATATAAAGGCTGGACTTGAGATTTCATTCTCATTTTTCTCACACACTCTCTTGCTGAGTTCTAGAGAGGGAAGAGGAGGAAACATCCAGGAGCTCAAGAAAGGAGATCGATCCGAGGTAAGCTTATGATTGGAATCACAAGTCTATGCTTGTTCCGCGGAGGGGAAGCTGTGACAATCAATTCCATCCGTATAGAAAAGCATCGACATGGCTCCGAAGAAAACTACAAGGGTAACGATTTTCTCCCGGACAAGTGAACTCTTCAATATACATACTTGCATAAAACCCCTCGCCAAAAGGTGAAAAAGGGTGGATTCCAATGGGTAGATCAGTATGATCCCCGTTTATTCCTACATATAGATCCAAAAATATAGAGTACGGAATAGGCATGCTGTGAGAAACCCATCTAGACAGGTTGGTCTAGATTGGTGATGTTTTATTCTTTACGTGCCGGAGAAGACTCCATGGATATGCGTGTGATGTATGTGTGAAATCTGGGGTCTAGTCATGTGCAGGATGCTGCATCAAAGAACTGGAAGCATTTCCAGGAAAATGCCCTGAAAAGATCACAGTTTGGAGAACTATGGTTGTCGCCGGGCTATAGTGAGTGTTGCCGGTGGTAGCTCCCTGAGAGCTAAAATGTTGTGAGGCATATCTCTAAGAGACTTGGGGGGCATTGTATGTAAAGTTGTGATCTAAATTGCCCAGCAGTGGTGGGTGCCATCCCGAAATGGTACAGAGCAGTGTGGCTTATAATAAGTTGAGCCATAGAGGCCAAATAGCGTGTCGTCAAGTAAGTACCTCTAAACGACTGGGTCGTCAAGTTAAGTACCTCTGAATGGGCAGTCGGTTGTCAAGTTAAGTACCTCTGAATTACATAGTCATCAAGTTAAGTATCTCTGAACGACAAAGTTACTGTAAAGTCATGGACCTCTGAACGGTGGTGGTACACGGGGAAGGCCGGTACACAAAAACGGTGCCTTGAGTGCACGGGGCGTGTGGTCATTGATCCTACGTCTGTGGTGAATGGTGCTTAAATGCACTTTTTTGTTGCCACTATATATATATATATATATATATATATATATATATATATATATATATATATATATATATATATATATATATATATATATATATATATATATATAAATATATGCTGCTATTTACAGGGAAGGAGAACTGCCGCCCCGAGTAAGTGGTGTGGTCGTTATAAATTGATCAACAAAATACTGATCGTTGCTTTGTTTGCCACATTTGTATGGACCATTTGTACAGGTGCTGGAGAGCCAAGTGGAAAATAGCGGGCCAAGGCCCTTGTGCTACAATTGGCGGGCCCTTGAAGGCCCAAAAGGCAAACTTTTTAATGTTTTTATGCGTGGCCGGCCTGCTTGCCGATGTATGAAGTCACTTGATGTAAATGAAACAGTTGTAAGGCTGAAAGGCCAAAACATTTGTTGTGTATTTTATATATATCATTTTTATTCAATCTGTTGTAGTCGACATTCCTACTGTTATGGGTTCTTAACCTAAATACTTTTGCTAGAATGCTTTGAGTTAGGACGCGTTCATAAATAAGTTTGGATTTAGAAACAATATGTAATCTCCTTAACTGTCTGTGGTATATGGCATCGGGCCCCGGCCGGACCTTCTGTCATATGCTATACGACGGATGGGGGCGTTACACAAGGGCTCCAACCGAGTCCCTTCCCATCATTACAAATTCAATGTTGTCAAGTGCACACGTACATTTAATCCTTTCACATTTTTGTACTCCAAAGCACTCAAGGTTCACCTTCAACACAGGTGGCAAACCACCTTCTACACCATGCCAATTCCTCGCTGTTACTTGTAGGGAGATGCAACACTAAGCAGTGGACTACTCTAATCATCTCTTCAATACTTGAGATCAAGATTCAACATACCACATGGCTGTGGGCGTTTTCTTATCTAGCCCCTTGTTCTAAAATTCAGCAGACACCTGCCTAACAAATCATACATATTTCCCTTATTCTAAATCATAAAATGTTCAACATGCCATTTATAGGTCTACCAGTTCACATAACTTGCAGGGAATACATCACATGTTTTCCAACGATTATAAATCACCACATTGCTATAGATTACATATTCAGGCAACATGCATCACACACTCTTCCAAAACGTATAATAATCATCACCTTGCTACTAAGTGGATCCTTATCAGATTTCAAACCATTTATACATCCAAGGTTCTTAAACCATTTACTCATCATAGTCAAATATAAATAGATTCACTCAATCGACAATATCGCTATGCTAAGACCTTCCCACCGAGTCCAAATCTGAATGTACCGCTAGACTGAAAACATCCTGCATGTATGCTATTACAGTGCAGAAACTTCGACTGGACATTTTTGGAGTTACAGAGCTCCTATGGAAACGTATAACCATCTGTTGGACAGGTCTTTCTAAGGGCTACAACTTCTGTGTTCAGCCAGGAGCCAAGAAGTTCTCTATTCATGGCTTAAATCAAGCATGAAGTCTGCTGCGTATAGAAAACAGATTTTTGCATGCACCATAAAGTCGAATGAACGACATCGGTTCATCTTCTTCCTCTATCCATTCCCACAAAATCATATTCAGCTCTTCCTCCTCCCTTATTCACCCTCAATAGACCACCATTTCTCACGAAACCAAGTCCATCGTATTCATAATGAAGAGAAGAGAGGTTGAAGATAATAAAACCCTATAACAAAGGTCCTAGCGTGGTCTCTTCCTTGGAGATTTTCATTTCTTGTCGAAGCTAAACTCTTCTGAGCCGACATATCTCCAATTGTATAACTAAAGATCTAACACCAAGGGAGAGTGTAGGAAGCTCACCTCATTTCCAGCCATGGACCTCGTTATCCTCCTTGGTGGCATGTTTGGTTTTCTTATCAATATCGTTCTTCATAGAGAGAGAGAGAGAGAGAGAGTTCTTCCTCCAGAAAATCCGACTCCGACAACTTCCTCGCTTTCTATCGGGCTCAGCCCGGGATTGACTCGGCAAGAAGAACGATGACGGCTAGGTTTTTCCGTGTATTCCTTTTAATAAGGAGTCATTATGGTTTAGGTTTCTCCGCCACGTGTCACCATGCCATTGGACCGCCCATTATTGCATTAATTAAGTCATGTTGAAAAGACCGTCCATGAACAGTCACTTGGCGCTTATCCCAAACCAGTTCGGCCCATGAGTATAAACCAGTAAACACAGTCTGGCCAAAAAATCTGCCAAGTCAAATTCGTCGAATATTGGTATACGTACTCGACGAATCAGCTAAAACTTCAAGGTTGTTCCGACAAATTAGTCGAGTCGAACTCGATGAATTCATCGAGTATTTCCAATATTAATCGACGAATACTACAAGCCCCATCGAATTTTTCAAGTAAATCTGACGAATTCGTGGAGTCCAACTCGACGAATTCGTCGAGTCCTCGAGTCCAACTCGACGAGTTTGTCGCGTCCAACTCGACGAGTTCGTCGCGTCCAACTCGACGAGTTCGTCGCGTCCAACTCGACGAGTTCGTCGCGTCCAAATCTATGATTTCGTCGCATCCAACTCGGCGAGTTCGTCGCGTCCAACTCGGCGAGTTCGTCGCGTCCAACTCGGCGAGTTCGTCGCGTCCAACTCGGCGAGTTCGTCGCGTCCAACTCGGCGAGTTCGTCGCGTCCAACTCGGCGAGTTCATCGCGTCCAACTCGGCGAGTTCGTCGCGTCCAACTCGGCGAGTTCGTCGCGTCCAACTCGGCGAGTTCGTCGCGTCCAACTCGGCGAGTTCGTCGCGTCCAACTCGGCGAGTTCGTCTCGTCCAACTCGGCGAGTTCATCGCGTCCAACTCGTCGAGTTCGTCGCGTCCAACTCGGCGAGTTCGTCGTGTCCAACTCGACAAATTCGTCGACAAATTCGTCGAGTATCGTCAACAAGTTTCTCGATCTTCCAATTCCAATTCGTCGCATGTGTCGAGTATCACTCGACGAATTCTGACAAATCTTTCAAAATTCCAACAATTCCAAGCAATGTATGCGCCGAGTACCACTCGGCGCTTCGTCGAAAGGCATCGTGAACACTCGACGAATTCCGATGAATCCCATTGGCCGAAATTATTCGAAGCCTAATTCATCTTATATACTTGACGAATTCGTCGGATATCATCGATGATATAAGACGAATTGTTCTTGCCTTCAACCCAAACTATTTTCCACGAATTCACCAGATATCCTTGATGATATCAGACGAATTACACTAGTTTTCCTTGTAACTATCCAAGTCATTCTCGACGAATTGAGTCCAGTCGACGCACTCGATGCTTCCCAAATCCAGCGCACCCCGAGCCCGAGTCAACTCTCTTGACTCAAAACACGTGTGAGGGGACTAGCACGAAATGGGACATTACAGTTCAAGGCCTTAGCCCATTAGGAATGGGCTTGGTTCTTAAATTCCCCATTTAGGCCAAAGTTTGACCAGGTTTGACTTTAAGGTTGACTTGGTCTATTTGATGAGTGGCCTGGCCCCACCTGATGGTCATGAGCCCAATGACACCACTCAACATGGGTTGAGCCATGGTGATGCCCTACTTGGGCTAATTGGACCTATGTATGTGGTTTTGACCAAATTAGGGTTAGGTTGACTTGTGTCAAATTGGGTCAATGGGTGACCCTATGATAGGTCTTTTGGGTCACTTAGATTTCTTTTAGGGTTTGGGGTATAGTGGCAAGGTCAAGTTATACTTATGGTTCCAATTTGGGCTAGTTTGACCTAAGTTGACTTGAACCCTATAGTGGGCCCCATGTGAGACCACCCTACTCCATGGGCCCTAAGGTCAATACCTAGACAAATTTCTTCTCACTCACCACATGTCCTACCCCTAATCTAAGTTAAGGGGTTTAAAATAAAATGAGATGTTACACTTTGTAATCTAGTTTGTTTGAAGTAAAGTTTCCATTGTACGTCCTTTAGCAACAAGATAACTGAAGGAACTAATTCTTTGAAGCACAGTGTGGACTGAGTTGAGAAGAGATAGTATCAACTTCTTTTTATTGAACAAGACTCTGGAGGAGAAGGTTGAGTTTTGAACTTCAGTAATGGCCTCTAAGACAGACTGCATTGTTTGAATCTTTACATAGAAGGGAAGATTCTTCTTGAACAATAGCTATATTTTTCATGAGGAATACTCCATAACATTGAGAGAGAATTGATTTTGTTGTTCTCCATAACTATCTGTTGTTATTATTTCGCACTTTTCTTAATGACCATCCATTATCATTTTTCTTTATTATGTGATGCTCTTATTCTTGTTTATGAATACTCTTATATACATCTTTTGTTTTTGAACTCATTCCGAAATAGCAGCATTGAATGCTTTGTATACTACTTCTCATAGGCAGGGATATCTTGCTCAAAACTAAAGTTTAACGTCAATATTCTATTCGTCGTGATAAGTTCTGAAAAACGAACGTTGAAGGTCTTCTAAAAATATCGACACACCTTTTGTTGTTTAGAGACTTCTCAATGTTATTCTTTTGAATATAGCACTGCTTGGTGATTTTGACGTTGCTCTGATGAATTCCACAGCCTAGACACTTCGATGTTACTTTGCCAAATTCAGCACCGCATGGATATTTTAACGCTACTTAGGGGAGTTTATTTTCACTTGAAGATTTTAGCACTATTTTTGATGAACTCGACGCAACTTTGAGAAATACAGAGATTTAACTCAAATTATCCTTATATACAACATGCGTAATATCATAAGCAATCACTCTTAAAACCGTGTAACAAATCAAGATGTCAGTTTTTCCCATTGGCGATCACTTTTTCTCGTCATTTCTGTCAGACGGGAGTACTTCGCGAAGCGAGTATGCTCTTGAGAAGTTCTCCAAATATTTAGGAAAACATTCCCACAAATGGCCCCAAAACATTATGGGTGGCTTAGCGCTCCCACTAACTAGGAAAATTGGATGGCCTTATCTTGAGAGTGAGCAAGTGTGTAAACAGTCAAAAGAGAACCAACAATAGAACAACGAAACATTTTATGTGGAAAACCCCAAAAAGGGATAAAACAACGGGACAGGATGCCCAACTATGACAAAACCCACTAGTTGCAGGTAATTACAAGAGTTAGAGTTCATGGGAGGGCGACAAATCACCGCTCCTTTTATAAGCATCTTGAGAAAAAAATGAAGTCTTCAGCACTGCTCGCGGGAATGTAATCTGTAACAAACTATACAGTAGTCTCTGTAGCATATTTTGTAACAGTCTCTGCTGAAGGCAAAGAGAATATTGAGCAGGAGAGTGAATAGGGAACCAAACTTTCATTGAAAAATCTCAGAGCTCTCCCTTCTCTCCTTGTTTCAATGTCCTCGAAGATGAAGGCATGAGCACTTTAAAAAAATAAAAAAAAAATTGGGGGTGGGGGGCACTGAAAAGTGTGCCCTTCTGTAATTGAATGAGAAAATAGGAATACACGATTCTGGTCACCTGGATCACTAATTTTAGAAAATAACGACCATGCCCTCAGGTGGCCCGGGCAGTTCGCCGGTGAGACGTCATTGGTGACGGCGTCTGCGACAACAGAGGTGCGCAGGAAGAGGAGTGTGTGGAATGGCGTACAAGGAGGGGCGCATGAGCTTTCTTATGGTCAAGGATTGCGTATGGTAGTGTACGCTCGTGCGCCCCAGACGGGCTCATGTGGGGTGTTTTTTGCCACTGGACTTTCTTCGATTGGGCCGAGGCTCGTTGTGGTCGAAGCAACCCTCATTGACGATCCGGTCAGGGTTATGATCTGGAAATACTAGTCTAAATCTAATGAATTTTAGGAGAACCCTGTTATAGCCCGTAGGCATTGCTCCTGTTGAAAATTGTGAAGTGAAAGTGGGTAATTGGACAACTTGGGAGACCTGTCTGCGCGAACTACGCGGATAGGATTGGCGGATAGCCAGGTCGGCATAGCTGTTACAGACAGCTTGTTCTTTGGCAGCCTGGGCAGTTTGTTCACGCAGACTAAGCGAACAGAAGCGGCGGCCTGTCAGGCCGGGTCATGCTCAGCATGCAGTTGGATCCCAGAAGGTAACCGGGCAGATAGCGATTCTATCCGCGGAGTCCAGCAAGGAGCGGACTGGACTGGATGTTGGGTACATTGGAATACATGTACCTGATTTGAAGAAGCCTCGCCTTACTCAATGATATACATCAAGGTGTATTTGATGTATTTTGAGTTTATTTGTGCAGGTTAAGTAATTGCAGGGAAAGCTTAAAAGTTTTTAAGTCCATGTGTCGACACCTAGAAGAAAAGTGTCGACACTTAAGAAGGTTTGTGTCGACACCCAGAGAAGCAGTGTCGACACTTGGAGTGATTGTGTCGACACCAGGAATGCAGAGTCGACACCAGAAGGAAAGTGTCGACACATATAGGCAGTGTCGACACACAATGAAGAAATGTCTAAAGAATCAGTGTCGACACTTAGAAGCAATGTCGACACCCAGAGGAATTTTGTCGACATCAAAAGTGTCGACACTAAGAGGCTGTGTCGACACTCAGCAAAACATCAACAAAGTTCAAGTACAAGTGTCGACACTAGGAGGCTGTGTCGACACTCAGCAAACTTCAACAAAGTTCAAGTACAAGTGTCGACACTAGGAGGCTGTGTCGACACACAGCAAACTTCAACAGAGTTTAAGTACAAGTGTCGACATAATGAAGAATGTGTCAACACACAGCAAAAGTCTCAACACATGAAGAATGTGTCGACACAAAGGAGATGTGTCGACACTCAGCAAAAGTCTCAACACATGAAGAATGTGTCGACATAAAGAAGATGTGTCGACACTCAGCAAAAGGTTCAACACAGAAGGCATGTGTCGACACAAAGAAGATGTGTCGACACTTAACAAGTTTCAACACAAGAAGATGTGTCGACACAAAGGAGTTGTGTTGACACTTTGTAGAAATCAACTAAGTATTGAAGAAGAAGGACTTGTGTCGACACACATGATCTGTGTCGACACATGTTGAAGAAGCAGTGTCGAGAAGCAGATTCTACAACACAAGGAGTTGTGTCGACACCATGAAGGCTAGTGTCGACACTTAGTCTACTTGTGCCGACACTTAGTCTATCAGTATTGACACTTAAAGACTGACTGTCTCGACACTTTCAGACAGTTACAGAAAATTGAAGAAGTGACTGGATGATTTGACAGCTACCATTCCAGCCGGTCTACTGCAACTGTCAGAGCTGTCAGAAAGTTGTTAGAAACCGGAACAGCCGGTTACCTTGGAGAAAGTCTATATAAAGACCCTTCTCCTTCGACAGGATTGACATATAGATGAAGCAAAAAAAAATGAATTGAAGATTGAGTATTGGATTCATTGAAGATATAACAACACTAAAAGAAGAAGACCTTCAAGTGAAGATCTAAGAAGTTGGAGGGAGAGAGCTCCTTCTAAGAAGACAGCTGTTGAACCAGGCTGTGAAGAAAGTTTCAGATTGAGATCTAATTCTTAAGTCAACAGTGATTGAAGATCATCTGCATAGAGTTTCAACCCTACTGTGTTCTAATTCAAGAAGCTTTGAAGAAAGCCAAGGGAGGTTGATCTCAGCAAAGTTCTTCCAAGAACTCATCAAGAAACCAGTCAACTCTTCTCTCTCATTCTGAGTTGTGGGTATATACTTTGTAATTTTAATTTCTTGTAGGATCCTAATGGATCTGAGTTGTAAGCCTGAAATTATAAAGGCTGAGTGGTAGGGCCTGTGTGCCTGAGTGTAGGAGATTCATTTCTCTGAGTGTAGGCCTTGTTGAGGGCTGAGTGTAGGCCTTGTAGAAGGCTGAGTGTAGGTCTTTGTGAAGACTGAGTGGTAGGGCTGTGTGTATGAGTTGTAGGAGTGGGATCACTCTGAGTTGTAGGAACCTGTTTGGGGTTCTGAGCTGTAAGATCTGAGGATCTGAGGAGTAGTGGAGAAGTTTGGCCGAATCTAGTACACTAATAGATAGGCGAAGGGGGAAAGTGGATGTACCCAGACCTTGGAGAACCACTATAAAAACTGTGTGTACTCTGTGTATGACTGATTCTGTGTTTGCTGTTTAAAGTTCTGTGAATTCTGTGATTAATTCTGCCTAAAAGTTTAAAAAGATTAAGGTCACCTATTCACCCCCCCCCCCCCCTCTAAGTGATTAGGTGCAATTTCTTTCAAGTGGTATTAGAGCCAGGTTACTCAAAAAAGGACATAATAGTCTGAGTAAAGATCTTGTTGGCAGATTCAGTATAATCAAGAATCAAGAAAATGGGTTCAACTGAGAATCACAAAGAGCTAGGATCCATGAAGTTGACAATCTATAGAAAGGAAATTTTTGGCATTTGGAAAGAAAGGGTTAAACTTTTATGGAAGCCTCTGACCCTAGAATCTATATCACAGTCAAAAAAGGGACATATGTGCCAATTAAAGTATCTGTCCTGCCTTGAATCAAGAATATGAAAGCTTTAGAAAAGACAGGAAGTCTTTATTGAATCAAGAATATGAAAGCTTCAGACAAGGCAGGTCTGATAGCATAACTGAGTGCTACAAGAAATTCTATAGGATTGTCAATGAGTTGATGTCTTATGGAAGAGAATTCAGCAACTATGAATTGAATGATAAGTTCTTGAGATCCCTGACTAAGGACTGGGATAACAAGATTTGTGTCATAAGGGAAATGGCCAAATTAGCAGACATTCCTCCTCCAACATTGTTTGGAAAACAGTTATCATATGAGCTGTAAGATCTGAGGATCTGAGGAGTAGTGGAGAAGTTTGGCCAAATCTAGTACACTACTAGATAGGCGAAGGGGGAAAGTGGATGTATCCAGACCTTGGGGAACCACTATAAAAACTGTGTGTACTCTGTGTATGACTGATTCTGTGTTTGCTGTTTAAAGTTCTGTGAATTCTGTGATTAATTCTGCCTAAAAGTTTAAAAAGATTAAGGTCACCTATTCACCCCCCCCCCTCTAAGTGATTAGGTACAATTTCTTTCAAGTGGTATCAGAGCCAGGTTACTCAAAAAAGGACATAACAGTCTGAGTAAAGATCCTGTTGGCAGATTCAGTATAATCAAGAATCAAGAAAATGGGTTCAACTGAGAATCACAAAGAGCTAGGATCCATGAAGTTGCCAATCTATAGAAAGGAAATTTTTGGCATTTGGAAAGAAAGGGTTAGACTTTTTATGGAAGCCTCTGACCCTAGAATCTATATCACAGTCAAAAAAGGGTCATATGTGCCAATGAGAGTATCTGTCCTGGATGCAAATCAGAGAACTCCTAAGGACTATTCAGAGATGACTAAAGATGAGATTATTCTGGCCACTATGGACAAGAGGGCCCAGAATATTATAGTAAGTGCAATAGATGATGCAACATTTCAAAATTTGATTCACTGTAAAACTTCTAAAGAAATGTGGGATACACTGATAGTCTATATGGAGGGATCAGAAGAGGTAAGACAAGACAAGAAGTTTTTATTGAATCAAGAATATGAAAGCTTCAGACAAGGCAGGTCTGATAGCATAACTAAGTGCTACAAGAAATTCTATAGGATTGTCAATGAGTTGATGTCTTATGGAAGAGAATTCAGCAACTATGAATTGAATGATAAGTTCTTGAGATCCCTGACTAAGGACTGGGATACGAAGACTTGTGCCATAAGGGAAATAGCCAAATTAGCAGACATTCCTCCTCCAACATTATTTGGAAAATATTTATCATATGAGATGCAGTTAATGGTAAGAAAGGAGGAAGAGAAGACTACCAGAGTTGAGCACAAAGAAAGAGCTGTGGCTTTCAAGACAGAAGCCACTAGGAAATATAAAAGTAAGTCTCCATCTCCACCTCCAAAAGTTGCTAAGACTGAGACAGATGAGTCAGAAAGCAAGAATTCTGAAAGCAGTGAGAGTGATGAAGATTTTGCTGCTTTCACTAGACATTTTCAGAAGTTTCTTAAGAAGAAACAGTGGAGGTCTAAGCCATCCACTTCACAGAAGTCATCAAAGAATGAAAGAAGAAAGTCCAGGCAAAGTAAAACTACATCCTCAAAGATAGTTTGCTATTGTTGTAACAGACAGGGACATGTTGTTGATGACTATCCAGAGAAGAGGAAAGAGTCAACTGATAAGAAGAATACTCAAATCAAGGGCAAAAAGGAAAGGTCTTTTATTACTAAGAAGGACAAAAGTCTGTCTGATATGTCATCTTCAGAATCAGATTCAGAAGCTGAAGCTTATATTGGACTGTTTGCTGAAGAAGAGGAAGATGAGTTCATACAATTAATGAACTCAATATATGAGCATGAGGACAATCAGTGCCAGGTACTGATGGCCTTATCAGAAGGAGACAAAATCCAGGATCAGCATGGACCAAGTCAGGTACAAAATTGTTCTGTTAGTTCAATTTCTAGTACTGAGTCAGATTCAGATACATCAGCATCAAGTGAAGTTAGTGGATCTGAATTTGAAGGAGATATTCATCAGTTGATTGATCAATATAGAGTAGTGCTGCAAGCTTTGAAGAAAAGCAAATCCTTGGTCAAGAGTCAGGCTAAGAAGATTGCCAGTCTTAAAGTTGCTGCAACAGATTTTGATAAGTTGCTTGATCAGAAATTAAATGAAATAGCCAGACTGAAGCACATTACTATTATTCAGATGGGGACTATAACATTTAAAAATGATCAAATCAGAAATCTGGAGATTAGTCTTTAGAAAGAGAGAGATATAGTAGCAAGTTTTTCTAAACCAAAGTCTGTTCCACCTTTGATAGATGAGTTTGCACCTCATAAGGGTAAAACTGGATTGGGGTTTGCAAAACCTACTTGGACAGTCAAGTCCAAATCTAAGGGAAAAGCCCCAGTACTCAACAAGAAGCCTGCTGTAGACAAAACAGCCAGGGGTGTACCTAAACAAAGGTACAACAGATTTGAGTGTTGGTGTTGTGGCAAGGTAGACCACTTTGCCATAGATTGTTGGCATAATTCAAATGCCAAGGTGAGTAGCAAACTGCCTGCTAGAAATGCTACAGGTAGTTTTGTTAAAAGTAAGACTAACTTGCACCAAGGACCCAAGAATTATTTGGGTTCTAAGGTAAAGTAATCTGTTTTGCAGGTGAGTCCAAGTGGCCATGCCCCAATATGGTACTTGGACAGTGGATGTTCCAGGCACATGACTGGAACTAGGGGTTTTCTGAAGGACTATACACCAATCAAGGATGGTCCTAAAGTCACCTTTGGTGGTTCTGAAAAAGGAATCATCAAAGGCTTTGGTAACATTTCTAGCAACCTTATTACAATTACTCAAGTGGCTTATGTTAAAGGTTTGAAACACAACCTCATTAGTATAAGTCAGCTGAGTGATTTAGGATATGACATCTCATTTGTCAAAGATGGTTATCATATCAGGAGGTCAAATGATCAAAAGATCATTCTGACAGGTTATAGGAAGAGAAATGTCAATTGTCTAGACATTATGTGTGAGAACAATGTTTCTCCTGTATGTCTTGTAGCTGATGAGAAAGTCTCTCATTGTGTCAAATGGCACAAGAGGCTAGCCCATCTTAAGTATAAGACAATTGGTCAAATCTATAGTAAAGAGTTAGTGAGGAATGGTCCTCAGGTTAAGTGTATTAAGAATGGGATATGCTCAGCTTGTCAAAAGGGCAAGCAGACTAGATCCACCTTTAATAGCATTGAGAACAAAGATGCTGTGAGGTGCTTATACCTCTTGCATATGAATCTCTTTGGTCCTATGCCAGTTCACAGCCTAGGTAGGAAGGTCTACACATTTGTGGTTGTAGATGACTACTCAAGGTTTTCCTGGGTGTTCTTCCTTAGACAGAAATCTGAAACTCCAAGTATCTTATACAGCTTTGTTAAACAAATTCAGAATGAATTGGACAGTACAGTGGTCAAAATCAGAAGTGACCATGGTACTGAATTTCAGTCTGACAGTATGACAAAACTGTGTGAAGAATTTGGAATTTTTTAGGAATTTTCTTCACCAAGAACACCTCAGCAAAATGGCATTGCTGAAAGGAAAAATAGAACCTTGATTGAGGCTGGTAGAACCCTATTAAGTGACACATCTCTCCCTGAATATTTCTGGGCTGAGGCAGTAAACACTGCATGTCATGTAATTAATATGGCTACTATCACCAAGAGCCACAATAAGACCCCCTATGAGATTGTGAAAGGCAGAAAACCAAATCTATCCTATTTTAGGATCTTTGGTTGTAAATGTTATATACTTAACAATGGTAAGTCTTACTTAACCAAGTTTACTGCCAAATACCAAGAGGGGATCTTTGTTGGGTACAACAACAACAGTAAGGCTTATAGGGTCTACAACCTGACTACTCAAGTTGTAGAAGAGTCTGTTCATATAGTTTTTGATGAAGCCAGACTCATTAACAATTAATTGTCTAGGAGTATTTGCAGCTCCACAGGTGTGACTGAGAAGATGGACAAGCTTACTATTTAAGAAGGTTCTACTGCAAGTCAGCAAGTGGATGATAGTGGCTGTTGTCCAGGGGGAGTACTAGATACACCTGATGCAGAAGAAGACTAGGGGGTGCAGCAAGTTGAAGTGAATGAAGGTGTACAACCTGAAGACAGGCTGCCTCCAGCAAATAGACATCTAAAAGATCATCCAGCCAATCAAATTATTGGTGATCTCAGACAAGGGGTACAAACAAGGAGCAGGAATCTAAGTTCAGTTCTCTACTCCAGCTTTCTATCCCAAGTAGAGCCAAAGAAATTTGAAGAAGCAATCCTAGACCCTCATTGGATTGAGGCTATGCAAGAGGAGCTGAACCAGTTCAAAAGATACAATGTCTGGGAGCTAGTTCCTAAACCCAAGGACCACAACATTATAGGAACTAAGTGGATCTTTAGGAACAAGATGGATGAACATGGAGTTATTGTGAATAACAAAGCTAGACTGGTTGCTAAGGGATATGGGCAGGAAGAAGGTATTGACTTTGATCAAACCTTTGCTCCAGTAGCCAGACTGGAGGCCATAAGGATGTTTCTTGCCTATGCAACCTATCAAGGGTTTAAAGTATACCAAATGGATGTTAAGCCAGCTTTTCTGAATGGAAATCTGAAGGAAGAAGTCTATGTAGAACAACCTTCAGTTTTTGTTGATTCTATCAAACTTAATTATATTTATAGACTTAGGAAAGCTTTGTATGGGTTAAAACAAGCCCCTAGGGCTTGGTATGAAACCCTATCTAGTTTCCTCATTGAGAACAAATTCTCAAGGGGAAAATAGACAAGACTCTATTCCTTAGGGAATCCAGAGGCAAGATTATCTTAGTCTAAATATATATAGATGACATTATATTTGGGTCTACAGAAAGTGGTCTTTGCAGAAAGTTTGCAAAACGTATGCAAGGACAATTTGAAATGAGCAGTATGGGGGAACTTAAGTTCTTCTTGGGTCTCCAAGTTAGACAGACTGAGGATTGTTTATCCATATGCCAGTCTAAGTTCACCCTAGAGTTGATAAGGAAGTATGGTATGGAATCATCCAGTACCATGAAAACTCCTATGGGGTCAAGCATGTCTCTAAGCAAATATGATGCAAGGAAACCTGTAGATGAGACTTTGTATAGAGGGATAGTTGGCTCCCTATTGTATTTGACTGCTAGTAGACCAGATATCATGTATGCTACATGTGTCTGTGCTAGGCACCAAGCTTGCCCTAAAGAATCTCATTTGACAGCAGTCAAAAGAATTTTGAGATATCTAAAGGGCACACCTTATCTGGGCCTTTGGTACCCTAGGAATGGAGACTTTGTACTGACAGGTTATTCAGATGCAGATTTTGCAGGCTGCAAGGAAGATAGGAAGAGTACAACTGGTACCTGTCAATTTCTAGGTGGAAGGCTGGTGTCATGGAGTAGTAAGAAGCAAACCAGTGTGGCTATCTCCACAGCAGAGTCAGAGTATGTGGCTGCAGGAAGTTTCTGTGCTCAACTTTTATGGATACAACATCAATTAGAAGATTATGGTATTCAAGTAAGTAGAACACCTCTATTTTGTGATTCTACTGGTGTCATTTCTATTGCAAATAATCCTGTCTCCCATAGTAGGACTAAGCACATAGAAATAAAATACCATTTTCTAAGAGAACATGTGGAAAAAGGAGATATTTCCCTAGAGTATGTTAAGACAGATAATTAGTTAGCTGATATGTATACTAAGCCCTTAGATGATACCAAATTCAATAAATTTAAAATTGAATTAGGTATGATAAACTTAGAATAGTTTACAAAAAATTGGCCAAGTAAAATGATGTCGACACACAGAGTTATCTGTGTCGACACAGAAAAGTGGTGTCGACATTTCAGAGAAATGGTGTCGACACATCTAGACAGTGTGTGTCGACACTTAAGAGAATTAGTGTCGACACATGAAAAGTAGGTGTCGACACATCCAGGGTGTTGTCGACACTTAGGATTTAGTTAGAATTCGTCGAGTAAGGTCTCGACTAATCGTCGAGCTGAGATATATAAGTGTCGACATATATATTCTGTCGACTATATTGGTGTCGACACATAGGTGTCGAGACATTAGGAGTAAGTGTCGACACTTTTCAACAGTGTCGACACATTTCAAGTCTGTTAGCGCGCCTTTTCACCTTCGATTCAAGAAAGTTATAAATAGGATTTCCCCATTGTTTGTCGACACGCACACCAGAGTTTCGAGACCAAACTTGTGTGTCGACATCTCTCTTCTCTAAATTCGAATTTCTTCAAACCCTAATGGTGCCCAAGCTAGAAGAGAACATTAACGAAGGATATGAACTCGTGCGACACGCTTTTGATGAGGCGGAACCTGAAATCAAAGGAGTGGTAACCATAATAGCAGAGACTGGGTTAGAATTTCTTGTTTTAGAACCGATCAAGATCTGGAAGAAGGAGGTCCTGGAGTTTCTGAATGCAGCAACACTAGATGAATCAGGACTCAAGATTAAGTCAAGAGTTCACGGGGAAAACGTGAAGGTCTCTCCTAAAAGTCTAAGAAAGGTACTTCAACTACCAAGAACTAAGGTAGAAGAAGATGTTTCTGCTTCTAAGACTAGAGAAGCGTTGACATGGTGTGGTTTGGACTCAAACTTGAAGATAGGATCTGTGTTCAATAGAAAGGGAATGAATATGCAAGGCAAGTTTCTATCTGAGATTGTGGGCAAGGTCATACTGAGCAAGCCTGGTGGGCATGACAGAATTTCAGCTCACATGTTCAGTCTAATGACAAGGATAATCTTCCAACTTAATACTGATTGGTCTGCAGTATTGTTTGATAAGATTAAAGAGAGCCTGAATAAACCCAATATGGGTAGAATTCTAAGTCTTTACCTATCTGGGAGCATACCAGAAGTGATGAACCAAGCTGCTGGTTCAAAGATAAACCACATGAGGAGAATGGATTTGAGAATCTTCTCTAGGTGGGATAGAGTATTGACCAAGGAGCTGCCAACTCCAGAAAAGGACACATCTTAGAGGAAGAAGAAGAAGAAAGCCATAGTGGCTCCTGAATCATCAAGTAGCTCTGAAGAACATGTAGAATTTAGTTCTGATGAAGAGGGAAGGAATGCTGGAAAGTCTCCAGCAAGATAAGAAGAAGCTCAGAGGCAGGGGGAGCTCCCTCAGCTAGCCCAGTTCACCTGGATCCACTCCAGGGGGAGCCTCTACTGGTGGATGAGCCAACTCCCTTAGAGAGTGAAAGGGCTACCCAAACTATACTTGAGGTAATAATTGAAATCAACCAATTAGATTTCCCTATTGAGAATGAAGTTATGACTGACACATTATATGATGTTAATCAGCAACCTCAGATTCTTATTCAACCTCAGGATGTTGTTATGGAGGATACATCTGTAGCTGATAAAGAAGTATTAGATGCTCCTGAGCAAAGAGATTCACCAAGTCAACCTCAACAAGAGTTTACACTGGAAGAGTTGTTCCCAGACTTAATACAGACTGACTTTGAAGTGGAAAAAGCATCTGTTGAGGGGGGGCAGGTAGATCTTCAGGGGGAGCAAGTTAGGTCTCAAGAAAAGACAACAAGACAAGAACCTGAGATGCAACGGAATGCTGAGGAGTTACCTAGGAAGGATTTACCACCTAGCCCAAAGGAAAGAGTAGATATAGCTAGCACATCTGCTTCTAAAGATGAAGAGGCTGTTAGAGCCAAGAAGAGGAAGTTTCAGGTCTTCAAAAGAAGAAGCCAGACTTACAAAAAGGCTTTACAAATAATTGCACCACGGCCTGCACCATCTACTGATTATAGTTCACTGATGGTAGCTTTACAGATCAAGCTAGATGAGCAAAGAAAGGCTTTGCAAACTTATATGGATGAAGGGCATAAGTCACTGCAGTTTGATCTGGCCCAAGACATTAAGTCAATCAGATTTGAAGTGAATCTGGACAAGAAGGAAATGACTGATTGTTTCCATAAGGGAGGCAATGCAGTAGTCTATCTGGCCACACATCAAGAGAAAATAAAGAAAACACTTGATGAGCTAGAAGTGAAGCAAGGTTATGTCCTGGAGAAGCAGATAAGAATGAATGATAATTTGACTGCTTCACATAATGCAATAGTAACTGAAATGATGAATATGGCTACTGGTCAGACTACAGCAAGTGCTACTACCAAGGCTGAATTTGACAAACAATTGCAAGAGAGCCTAACTGCTGTTAAAACTACTATTGAAGACTCTCAGAAGGCAATTACTGACAAGCTCCAAAGATTAAAACCCTTCTATAAAGATGGAGTAAACTATCTGAATGCACAGATAACGTTTCAGAAAGATGATCTTGGAGATCACATTGAGACAGAAGTCATAAAGGGGGAGAGGGTATTAGTCAAGGCAGACTCTGATCATGCCAAATGGATTTCAAATTCCATCAGAGCCACCCTTGGATATCCACCCTTATGTGATGATGACAATGTTGCAGAGTCTGGAATCAATCCTGCATATCTTGGAGGAGAGCAAGCTGAAGTAGCTCAGGTGATATACCCTCCACCAGACTTTGATATGATACATCAAGAGATACAGTCAATGTATAGCCCTCCTGAGGGAAATCAGAATGTCATCATAGAGAAAGTTGTCCAGCCTGTGCCAGAGGCAACACTGAAAGAACAAGAGGCCTTATTAAAGGAACAAGAAGCTCAATTGTCTAAGAAAAGATTCAGAGAGCAAGCTGAACTAAGGCCTGATTTTGAACAATGGAGCCCCACTTCCAGGAATATCATCTTGACTGCATGGAAGGCTACTAAGGACAATGTCCTGGATAGAGGCAAATGGTATTCTGACCTGGAGTGGAGGAAACATGAGAACAAGCAAGAGGCTATTGTTCAATATAGAAGAAAGGCTAAGATGGGAAAGCTACCTCCTACTGCACAGGAGCCTAGCAAGTACTTCCCAAAGCCTTATCATTATTTTGAAAGGCAGAAGATCAAGGCTGAAGAGCAGAAAAAGATAGATCTTAAAGGGAAGAAGTCTGCTGATGACAAAGATGCTCAAGTTCAAGCAAAGATTCAATCTGGAAAGGGCATAGTTATCAAGGAGCCTGAGCTGCCTTAGGATAGAAATTTTTCTTAAGAATACTATGTGTAATCAGTTGCATTCAACTCTCTGTAAACTTTTGAATAATGAAAATGTTGAAGTTGTTAGAACAATGTGATATGTGTTAAATCTATTACATTACTATTCTGAGATATTTGTGTCTACATGTTTTGTTTATACATGTTTATGTACTTACCCTGTCATTTAATATTGTTTTACATCATACTGAGAATTTGTTATGTATGGTGTATATCATTGACTAAGGGTTATGACTTCTCCAAATAGGGGGAGATTGTTGGGTACATTGGAATACATGTACCTGATTTGAAGAAGCCTCGCCTTACTCAATGATATACATCAAGGTGTATTTTATGTATTTTGAGTTTATTTGTGCAGGTTAAGTAATTGCAGGGAAAGCTTAAAAGTTTCTAAGTCCATGTGTTGACACCTAGAAGAAAAGTGTCGACACTTAAGAAGGCTTGTGTCGACACCCAGAGAAGCAGTGTCGACACTTGGAGTGATTGTGTCGACACCAGGAATGCAGAGTCGATACCAGAAGGAAAGTGTCGACACATACAGGCAGTGTCGACACACAATGAAGAAATGTCTAAAGAATCAGTGTCGACACTTAGAAGCAGTGTCGACACCCAGAGGAACTTTGTCGACATCAAAAGTGTCGACACTAGGAGGCTGTATCGACACTCAACAAGACATCAACAAAGTTCAAGTACAAGTGTCGACACTAGGAGGCTGTGTCGACACTCAGCAAACTTCAACAAAGTTCAAGTACAAGTGTCGACACTAGGAGGCTGTGTCGACACTCAGCAAACTTCAACAGAGTTTAAGTACAAGTGTCGACATAATGAAGAATGTGTCGACACACAGCAAAAGTCTCAACACATGAAGAATGTGTCGACACAAAGGAGATGTGTCGACACTCAACAAAAGTCTCAACACATGAAGAATGTGTCGACACAAAGGAGATGTGTCGACACTCAGCAAAAGGTTCAACACAGAAGGCATGTATCGACACAAAGAAGATGTGTCGACACTTAACAAGTTTCAACACAAGAAGATGTGTCGACACAAAGGAGTTGTGTTTGACACTTTGTAGAAATCAACTAAGTATTGAAGAAGAAGGACTTGTGTTGGGTATTGTATCCACAATCACCTGGATTTGAGGAAGCCACCTGTCAAGCTAAGATGAATTCACAATGTATTTGATGAAACTTCTTAAGTTGTGCTTGTAGTTATTCCACGCTAAGTGCACACCAATGTCAGGGTGCAGTAGGTCAATATACACGGGTCTGCACGACGTAATCCCTCGTTGAGCAGATCAGTGTGTTGGCCTACGTGTACTCTCTCTATTGGAGTGCACTCACTTTCAAGTACAGGGCTGTAATCTTGCAAGAGCAGACAAGGAGCAAGGATAGGTCAAGGAGCTCATCATGGGTGGAAAGACGAAAATTTGTCTAAGTACAATTCGACGAGAATCACCAAGTGATTCTCGCCGATTCGGCGAGAATCACTGGTGATTCTCGCCGAATCGTCGAGAATCATTAGTGATTCTCGCCGACTCTTTCCGGCTACCTCAAAACGGTGCCAAGTAAGATTCGGCGAGAATCACTAGTGATTCTCGCCGAACCCATCGCAGAGCAGATCATGAATTCCAAGTAATATTCATTGAGAATCAAAAAGTGATTCGGCGAGAATCACTAGTGATTCTCGACGAATTGTCGAGAATCACTAACTGATTCTCGCCGATTCATCGAGAATCACCTGCAATTCTCGCCGATTTTTACTTGGCGTTTTCACTGGAAGCTGCTGGACCGGATTCTGCCGCTGGACTATTTTGAACCGGATTTCGAGTTTCTACGTATGGGACCCACAACGGTCATATTGTAAGTGTCTACAGTGTATAAATACACGGGTATTTTTGAACAGTGGAGGCAGCGAAGAAGATAAGAAATACGCGAGCACGGACGAACCCTAAAATCGCCGCTTTCGCTCCGTCGCCGCCGCCGCCGCTCGCGACAAGTTGTTCGCCGGTTGATCGTGGTTTCGCCCAGATCCTCCTACGACAGAAGCCTAGCTAAGCTCAGCGTTTCACGAGTCTAACCGGAGATCTCTTGTCTCTCGATTTGTAGATCGGGAAAGTCTTCCCCATCCGAATCGATCGAGACGATTGATCCTAGTGTGACTGTTGGTAGACCTAGCTAGCTTCGCTACGAAGTTTGGATCTCTAAAGAAGTGCAGCCGCACATCGTCGTCGTCGCCGATCCCGTGAACCTTGCCGCCGCCCATCTTGCCGCCGCCGGTTCCGGGGAGATCCTCTCCAAGAGAGATCCAAGGTTGTGGACTCTTTGTGGACTTCAAGAACACGTCGTCAACAAAGAGGGACACCTTAGTCTCCGAACGAAGTTTGTATCTCGTGTACATTCTAGTTTTACTTTTGTTGTAAAGGAATATTTGTTCCGTGTTGTAAGGGTTGGGTGCAACCCAGTTTGTGGGAGTGTTGACTCCTACGTGTGGAAGGGTTCCTTCCGATAGTGCAAGGATTGGATTTCAATCCTGTTGGTGAAGAGACCGAGTTGTCCCTTGTTGGGAGATAGGTCGAAGGGGGAAAGTGGATGTACCCAAGTCGGGGAACCACTATAAATTGCCTGTGTATTCTGTGTGTTGTGCTGTTTATTTTTATTGTGCAGGTACAATCTTAAATTCCGCAAAAACACTGCACGTCACCTATTCCCCCCCCCCCTCCCTAGGTGAAGCTAGTTGACACTAAGTGGACTTTCAAGTGGTATCAAAGCCAGGTTACTCATCAAAAAGGTTTACATCTTGAGTAGTATCCTGCCACCGGTGTCAGAAGCATGGAGCTGGATTATGAGATATCGCCACTAAGACTCCCCGCATGTACAAAGGAGTATTATCCCGTCTGGAGGATGAGGGTGTCATATCACTTGGAGGCCATCGATCCTCGAGCATCCTTCATCCTGGAAGAGGGTCCGTTTATCCCTATGAAGACCTCCGACTCTGGAATCCAAGTGCCCAAGTGCATTGCTGAGATGTCAGAGACGGAACTTTCATTATTTAAATTAGACCAGAGGATTCGTCAAATTATCATGGATATCTGGTCTGGAGCTTCTCGCTCTAGATTGGAAAAATGTAGGACGGCTAAATCTATGTGGGAGATGATCTCAGAGCTGATGGGGGGGTCAGAGAAAGCTGGAATCTGCTGTCAACCAGAGGATGAAGCCTATGTGGGGGTCCTCACCTCTGAGGATGAAGGCATGGATCTCTCGGACAACATCAGAGCTCCAGTGTCCGTGTCAGAGACTGAAGAGGCCAGTGAGGAAAGCAGCTCTCATGAGGATGAGACAATGATCACTGGCTCTAATGACAATAACACAGAAGAGCAGGTAACCTCTTCATTCTGCCCCGTATCTCTTGAAATTTCTGAAGACAGGAACTGCTTTCCTTCAGAAGATTCTAATTCCCTGAAGAGAGCCCTTCAGAAAAGCAACCTACTTGCTGAGGAGCAAGCTCAAGAGATTGCTCGACTAAAGATCTTGTTGGTTCTCCAATTGGCGTCCAACAAGGTCAAGGACTCTAAGATCTCAGCTCTAGAGAGTAGTCTAGAGAATGAGAAAAGAATAGTATCAAACTTTTCCAAGGTTGATGCTATAAAGAGAAAGCAAGAAAACGGGTGGATCTCCCGGATTATCAATTCGTGGAGAAATGGGGAAACAGTATTCTGACCCCCCACTCCAAGCTGGAAGGCAACTCATCATGCCTTCAGGTATGACCACAGGAATAGTCGTGGTCACTGCAAGGGTGATCTGTCCCCATGTGGAGACACCCGTAGTGCAAGGGCCGTCGTGGCCACCCATGAGAGAATGCCGAAGGCTCATTCTGAGCCCTTTGTATTCACTGCCACTGCCTCAACTCGGTGTGAATCTGCATGTCCTAGCTCACAGAACACTTCTCACCACCCGAGGACACAGGATAGGGAGGTTAGAAGTCATGGTGTAAGTTTTCATGGGGCCTCTGGAAGGGGGATGCCTGAAAGGAGGGCACCACCTCCCCGGCCTTATGACACTCGCAACATGCATTCCTTCCACCCTTCCACATGTCACGATGGAAGAGGAAACTTTGTGAGGAGATCATGTCCTATCCCGTTTAGACCTAGGACCGTGACTACCTCAGTCACTAGATCAGGTCGAAAACGGCGATACAACATTCACCCGTGTTGGTGCTGTGGCAAAGTGGGACACTTTGCCATCGACTGTTGGCACAACCCCTCTATGCCAAAGGCAAGGGCTTATCCACATTCACGGGACAGAGGTAGTCTTCCTGACAGGTTTTTTGGGGGAAGGCAGTCGAGTGCTTATGCTAACAGGAACCTAGGACCCAATATGATTTGGGTTCCTAAGGTAAGGTAATTCTTTCTTGCAGGGTAGTCTAGGTTCCCATAAATATGAGGGGAACTAGACAGTAGGTGTTCCAAGACTGAATTGGAACATGCATCTGGAATAACAGAAGTGATATCTATATAAGCATACTCACATCGAGCACCTGGTATGTTATAGTCAGAGAGACTAAATGTTAACTCTCATAATCCCAGGTACTTTTGATCAGTTCAAGGACTTGAGTCATATTGTATCCACATTTACTTGTATATCTATATATATGTATATTTATACTTATGCTTATACATATGTGTGTGCACATCTAAGGATAGGTTAACTCGATACATACAAACCTTTTATACATCAATAAAGAGTTAACGAAGATATGTCATTGTGAATCTCGACAACTCACAATTGACATCAAGAAGTGTTTGGAAAAGCACCGTTCAAACCCAAATAGATTGGCTTTAAGATATATATATATATTTATAATTTTTAAATTGACTTGACATCAGAAGAATTCGAAAATGCTGCAATGCCTCTTAACTTGAAGATTTCTAGTAAAGAAACCTTTCGATTTCAACATAGACAAAGAAACCCTTCGATTACAACTTAGACAAATTCCCACCGACTCTTAGCAAAGGGATCCCGTTATAACTTGTTAAACCCTTATTAAAAACTCGTCGAATGAGCAGAAATCCCGCCGACCCTTTATATATTTAGAATCCCGCCGACCCTTCACCTTCCATAGGAATCCCGCCGAAGGAGCAAACTCGCTGAATCTCGCCGAACTTCGCAGGAAACACGCCTAATCCCGCAAAGGTCTACGCCGAGTCGTCTTCCCACAAGTGATTCTCACCGAAGCCCGCAGGAAAACTCGCCGACTCTCTCCGCAGGGGAAACTCACCGGAAGGGAAGCTCGCCGAATCGGTCTCCATCGAAGGTCTCCCGCCGTATCCCGCTGGATACTCGTCAAATCGCGCCGGAAACTCGTCGACTGCCGCAAGATTAACCAAAGGACGCTCACTCTACTCTTGGACGCTCTTCCGGTTTCGATTCTTGCTTCCAGGAATTTCTCCGCGTGCACTCATCAGGTGTCTCTCGTCTTCATCGCACTAACTCACCGTCTATACCTTTAGGTAACCCCCCCCCCCCCTCACCCTTACTTGGACTTGATCACTAGTGTCGCTTCCTTTTTGATTTTTGAGTAAGCGTAGAGTAGGTCTTCTCTCCCTAGATCTGCAATGGTTCCAAGGACAACCGCTGGGTTGGTCACTGGTTGCGAGCTAGTTCGAACTGGGTTCTCTCACGCCTCTGACGAATTCAGAAACATCATTCTGATGCTGGAAGAGGCTGGGCTCTCATTCGTCCTAGAGCACCCGTGCAAAATCTTGGACAAAGAGGTGCTGGAGTTCTTCGCTACCGCAAGACTCCGGAATGGCGACTCTCTAATCAAAAGCAAGGTGGCTGGGGCAAAGGTCAAGATGTCTGCCAGCAAGCTGACCCGCTTCCTGCAGCTCTCTAGCTCGGAGACGAGGACTATCTTGAGGACGAAGACAAGACCAGGACTCTCTTATTCTGCGGTCTCCCACGAGGAACTCGGTCGATCAAGCGCAAGGATATGAATGAAGAAGGGAAGCTTCTGTCTGACATAATTGGAAAGGTACTCATCTGCAAGCCAGGATCTCATGACCATATCTCTGCGGATATGTTCAAGATCCTGGTGGCTATTGTCTGCCGAAGAAGATTCAACTGGGGGTCATTGCTGTTTGAGAAAATAAAGGACACCCTGAGATCTCCAAGCTTTGGCCGAATCATAAGTCTATATCTCAATCAGCTGAATGGAGACAAGTTTGACATGAGTACAGGTGTTCCTCTACACTACCTGAAGAAAATGGACGCAAGTGTTTTTGACAGATGGGAGAGGCGAATTGGGCAGGCTGCCATGGAAGACCAACAGGAAGTATCTCCAGCAGTAACCCCCAGTGAAATTCCTGATACTTTGACTGCAGGAATTGAGGGGGAGCCTCTACCCACTCATGCTGATGTAGTATATAACATCTCCCAGCTGGCCAGAGATGTTGTGGCAGATCTACACGAAGAAAGTGAACCTGAGCTGGAGCATGAGGAGGCCCTGAATAGGAACACTCAAGGAGCCGAAGCTGCTGTACAGGAGACTACTGACAAAGAGTTGGAAGAGGATGCTGATGAAGATGATCTTATGGATGCTAAAGGTGAGGAAGATGAAAATGTGGAACAGGACGCTGTGGAAACTCAGGATCTCATTGAACCTCCATCTGACAAGCACGCACCTGAAATCAACATTGGTGCACGAGTGGAGGGGGAGTCCGAGGAACCTACAGATACTGCCAGCATTCCACCCTTAGATCTTGTGCTCTTGTCCAGCTCTACAAGTGCATCTGATGAAGTGCACGGCCAAGCAGCGCCTCTGGATCTTCCATTACGAGATGAGCTAGCCACTCACACCGTGAGTGTCATTCAAGGTATAGTGGATGAGCTTAAAGGCTCTTTTGAAAAAGCTCAAAATAAAATGTTGAAAAGGATAAAGAAGTCTGAAAATCTCCTGCTGAAGAACATGGTGGAGATCAACCATAAACTTGACATGATGGACAAGAAATTTGAAGAAAAGTATACAGCGGCTGACCAAGCTGTCACACTTCTTATGGCCGGATTGAAAAAGAACACCGATACTCTTGCGGTCGTGAATCAGAATGCTCATGTTGTAGCAAACAACATTCAAAAGTTTGACGGTAATATGGTAACTCTCAACGCAAATCAGCAGGCCTTGGTCACTGAATTCTCCCGGACTACCAAGCATATTGATGAGTCACTGCATTCTTATGCAAACTCCATAGCGGTCGAAGCCAAAAAGGGGGAGAAAGAGTATATAGCTAAGATGGCCGAGCTTCAAGAAATCATGATCACAAACTTCGAACAGTCAAACAAATACGTCTATGACAGCTGCTGGTGGATGCTTTAACAGGCGTTAGGCGTCGTGTTGCCTGAAAATCCTGTGGATATTCATGATCCTGAGACTTCTACGGCCGCTGAGGGGGTAAGTGCTGCTGAGGGAGTAAGTGCTGCAGATGTTCCCATGAGTGAAGCTGATGCTAGGGCTATTTCCAAAGCTAAACTGATGAGCATGTTTGACCAAGAGGCCCTAGCAAAATCCAGGGGCAAGAGAAAAGCTTAAGAAGGGACATCCAAGGAGACACTAGCTGAGAAGAGAATCAGACTGAGTGAGGAGGAAGTACGAAACGAAAAGTGGAGTCCAATTTCAAAGCATATCATCTTGGACACCTTCTGGCTACAAGAAAAAGGAGAACTCAATCGAAACGAAGTATACAGCCAGTATGAGTGGGAAATGCACAAGACGTATGAAGCGAAACGAAACATCTTCTTCAGGACCAACATGGCAGCAGATAAAGTTCCTCCTCCCAGATATTATCCGAAGCCTAAAGAGTATATGGAGAGGCAAAGGAAGAAGTATTTGGCGCAAAAACTCAAGGATGACTTAGCTAAGGAAAAATAGTCAACAATTTATAGCTTGGCATTCTCTCTCAAGAACATTTAATGCTTATTGTTATTATATGAACAATTCTGAGATTATACATGTATATATATATATATTGGTATATATATATTTGAATTTGTGAATGACTCAAGTCTTGATCTGTTTGCTTATATTCTCTTGTGCTGCATGTTTAAATTCTGAATGCTGTTTTTATTATTTGATTAGTGTTATTCATCTTAGCTAGTAGGGTTTTGGCTTCGTCAAATAGGGGGAGATTGTTGGGTATTGTATCCACAATCACATGGATTTGAGGAAGCCACCTGTCAAGCTAAGATGAATTCACAATGTATTTGATGAAACTTCTTAAGTTGTGCTTGCAGTTATTCCACGCTAAGTGCACACCAATGTCAGGGTGCAGTAGGTCAATATACACGGGTCTGCACGACGTAATCCCTCGTTGAGCAGATCAGTGTGTTGGCCTACGTGTACTCTCTCTATTGGAGTGCACTCACTTTCAAGTACAGGGCTGTAATCTTGCAAGAGCAGACAAGGAGCAAGGATAGGTCAAGGAGCTCATCATGGGTGGAAAGACAAAAATTCATCTAAGTACAATTCGACGAGAATCACCAAGTGATTCTCGCCGATTCGGTGAGAATCACTAGTGATTCTCGCCGACTCTTTCCGGCTACCTCAAAACGGTGCCAAGTAAGATTCGGCGAGAATCACTAGTGATTCTCGCCGAACCCATCGCAGAGCAGATCATGAATTCCAAGTAATATTCGTTGAGAATCAAAAAGTGATTCGGCGAGAATCACTAGTGATTCTCGACGAATCGTCGAGAATCACTAACTGATTCTCGCCGATTCATCGAGAATCACCTGCGATTCTCGCCGATTTTTACTTGGCGTTTTCACTAGAAGCTGCTGGACCGGATTCTGCCACTGGACTATTTTGAACCGGATTTCGAGTTTCTACGTGTGGGACCCACAACGGTCATATTGTAAGTGTCTACAGTGTATAAATACACGGGTATTTTTGAACAGTGAAGGCAGCGAAGAAGATAAGAAATACGCGAGCACGGACGAACCCTAAAATCGCCGCTTCCGCTCCGTCGCCGCCGCCGCCGCTCGCGACAAGTTGTTCGCCGGTTGATCGTGGTTTCGCCCAGATCCTCCTGCGACAGAAGCCTAGCTAAGCTCAGTGTTTCACGAGTCTAACTGGAGATCTCTTGTCTCTCGATTTGTAGATCGGGAAAGTCTTCCCCATCCGAATCGATCGAGACGATTGATCTTAGTGTGACCGTTGGTAGACCTAGCTAGCTTCGCTACGAAGTTTGGATCTCTAAAGAAGTGCAGCCGCACATCGTCGTCGCCGCCGATCCCGTGAACCTTGCCGCCGCCCATCTTGCCGCCGCCGGTTTCGGGGAGATCCTCTCCAAGAGAGATCCAAGGTTGTGGACTCTTTGTGGACTTCAAGAACACGTCGTCAACAAAGAGGGACACCTTAGTCTCCAAACGAAGTTTGTATCTCGTGTACATTCTAGTTTTACTTTTGTTGTAAAGGAACGTTTGTTCTGTGTTGTAAGGGTTGGGTGCAACCCGGTTTGTGGGAGTGTTGACTCCTACTTGTGGAAGGGTTCCTTCCGATAGTGCAAGGATTGGATTTCAATCCTGTTGGTGAAGAGACCGAGTCGTCCCTTGTTGGGAGATAGGTCGAAGGGGGAAAGTGGATGTACCCAAGTCGGGGAACCACTATAAATTGTCTGTGTATTCTGTGTGCTGTGCTGTTTATTTTTATTGTACAGGTACAATCTTAAATTCCGCAAAAACGTTGCACGTCACCTATTCCCCCCCCCCCCCATAGGTGAAGCTAGTTGACACTAAGTGGACTTTCAACTTGTGTCGACACACATGATCTATGTCGACATATGTTGAAGAAGCAGTGTCGAGAAGCAGATTCTACAACACAAGGAGTTGTGTCGACACCATGAAGGCTAGTGTTGACACTTAGTCTACTTGTGTCGACACTTAAAGACTGACTGTCTCGACACTTTCAGACAATTACAGAAAGCTCAAGAAGTGACTGGATGACTTGACAGCTGCCATTCCAGACGGTCTACTGCAACTGTCAGAGCTGTCAGAAAGTTTTTAGAAACTGGAACAGCCGGTTACCTTGGAGAAAGTCTATATAAAGACCCTTCTCCTTCGATAGGATTGACATATAGATGAAGCAAAAAAATGAATTGAAGATTGAGTATTGGATTCATTGAAGATCTAACAACACTAAAAGAAGAAGACCTTCAAGTGAAGATCTAAGAAGTTGGAGAGAGAGAGCTCCTTCTAAGAAGACAGCTGTTGAACCAGGCTGTGAAGAAAGTTTCAGATTGAGATCTGATTCTTAAGTCTGCAGTGATTGAAGATCATCTGCATAGAGTTTCAACCCTACTGTGTTCTAATTCAAGAAGCTTTGAAGAAAGCCAAGGGAGGTTGATCTCAGCAAAGTTCTTCCAAGAACTCATCAAGAAACCAGTCAACTCTTCTCTCTCATTCTGAGTTGTGGGTATATACTTTGTAATTTTAATTTCTTGTAGGATCCTAAGGGATCTGAGTTGTAAGCCTGAAATTATAAAGGCTGAGTGGTAGGGCCTGTGTGCCTGAGTGTAGGAGATTCATTTCTCTGAGTGTAGGCCTTGTTGAGGGCTGAGTGTAGGCCTTGTAGAAGGCTGAGTGTAGGTCTTTGTGAAGAATGAGTGGTAGGGCTATGTGCCTGAGTTGTAGGAGTGGGATCACTCTGAGTTATAGGAACCTGTTTGGGGTTCTGAGCTGTAAGATCTGAGGATCTGAGGAGTAGTGGAAAAGTTTGGCCGAATCTAGTACACTACTTGATAGGTGAAGGGGGAAAGTGGATGTACCCAGACCTTGGGGAACCACTATAAAAACTGTGTGTACTCTGTGTATGACCAATTCTGTGTTTGCTGTTTAAAGTTCTGTGAATTCTGTGATTAATTCTGCCTAAACCTTTAAAAAGATTAAGGTCACTTATTCACCCCCCCCCCTCTAGGTGATTAGGTATAATTTCTTTCACTGGATCTTGGCAGACCGGCTTGGCAGATGCCTTAGTCTAGCTCTGGTGGAGAGGCAAGCGGAAGCCGAGGAGGTCGCTAGTCAGTGCGGACAGGTGCTGGAGTTCGCTGGAGCAGGCGACTGGATCCAGTGTCCGCCAGTAATGGAGGACTAGCCATTGTGGCCAGTGGTGTGGACTTGGTTCTGAACCAAGTCCAGGTTTAGCTCAGTCCAGGGAGATCGTGCAATTAAGCGTGTTCTGCTACTCAGTCTGCCGAGCTTGGCAGCAGTGCGGTGTGCCTTGGTTGCGAGCTGGGGGAATGCGGACTAGAGTCGCGTCCGCAAGGCGTGCGGGCTAGAGTTGTGTCCAATGAATCTGGCAGCTATCTTGGTGGCGTGGCTGTGGACTCAGGAAATGCGGACTGGAGCTGAGTCTGCAGTGTGTGCGGACTGGAGCTATGTTCGCGGATAGGCGGACAAGGTATCCTTGTAGAGTCCGGCTGTGACGGCGGACTGGCTTGGCCTTTGGAAATAAGCCGAACTGGCATGTTGTCCGTCCTTGGTGAAGCAAGGCGGACTGACTTGTTGTCCGGCCTTGGTGAAGCATAGGCGGTCTGGCTATTTCGCAGAGGTCACGGCAGACTAGGAGTTTATCCGCGGTTTGCAGATACACTTGTTCTTGCTGCGGGATGAGGCGGTGATCCTATCAGCTATGGCGGTGACCACACTCCTCATCGTGCCTATAAATAGGACCCATGTCATATCAGGAAGTAGGAGTGAATGAACAGTAAGTGAGCCTGACAACAGTTGTTGCGGACTGGTTTTAGTATCCGCGCGGGTTGATGGAGTTGACCGGTTTATGTTGTGTAGGTTGTGCGGATAGCACTGGAAAGGCAGTTCTTGGCTCTAACTGCAGTCAGGGACAGTGCGGACTCTGCGGTTAAGCAATAGGAGGTAAACAGCAGGTCGCGGACAGCAACCAGACAGTTTTCTCTTTGGCAACTTGTTTTCGGGTTCAATAAGTCGTCTGCTTCAAGCGGCTTGTTCAGTTCGGCATCAGCAGCTTGTGTAGTCTGGCAGCTAGGCGACCTCGCGGTTAGGCGGCTTGCAGATCGGTGACTAGGGCTCAGCTTTGGAATAAGGGGCAGGATGCACAGCTTGATTTGCGGTCTGGCGACCTGGCGGACTGTGCGGACTCCTTAGTGCAGCAGTAGATCCGGTGGCTACTTGTGTAGTCCGCGCGGCTTGTCTTGTCTTGTATTTGTAGTCTCTGCTTTCCCTGTGGTGGTTTTGGCGAATCATGTCTCGCCATGTATGTCTCACCTTGTAAAGGAGATTGCTGTTGTCACAACCCGCATTTTCACCGCATTAAATAACTTATCAGAGTAAGGGAAAATACGTGCCATGATGCCACGTCAGCAGGGGATAACTGCGGACACTCAGGCAGACACCTACTAAAACATGAAGAAAGATTCCTTCAGTTATTTTAAGGAAAAATCAGCTAAATGCAAAGGTTAGCTGTATCCCTCGGCTTGGTGGATCACTTAGTCCACGAGTCAAAATATAGTTATACGCTGCGGAAAAATACTTGTTTAGATTGACTCAAACATCCTACATGAGTATAAACGTCCCCAAAGGACAACTCATGGTATGCAAGACTATAAATTTATAATAGTAGTAAGAATAGCTTTTACGGTCGCCAAATATAACAAACTAGAGTTTTTAAATTATGTAGTGCATGAAGTAGTAGTAATAGATTTTATAGTTGAAAATACCTAACGTGCATTCCTAGCATAAATCCTCACAGAGAGCAAGTAGTACACATCCACATATAGAAAACTAAGCAGCTAGCAAGTATCTAAAAGTAACAATAATGCGGGCTCGTTGAGACGAGGTAACAACCACGGTCAACACTGCCGCCCAGAAACTCCAAAACTAGCCCTGCTATCTGCTATAGTGTTGGGTCTAGCGTTCCTTCACTTGACCCGTAGCGCTTTGCTACTTATTTAAGAAATTAAGTAGCACTATCTCCAACAGTCCGGGCTTTTGGTGCAGTTGGGAATGCGCTTGATCCTTCAATTGGTATCAGAGGAGGTCACGGGTTCAAAACTGGGGGGCGCTATTTAATCCTAATTTTTCCCTTCTACCTGTGTGGGTCCGGCGGGTCAGTCAACCGTGGACATGTGGTAACCCCACCTCTGAGCCAGGTGGGCCATGTGGTAACTCCACCTCTGAGCCGACGGGTTGTGCTGGACGTCGGGGGGGATTGTTGGCTCCGGTGTTCCTTCACTTGACCCGTGGCGCTTTGCTACTTATTTAAGAAATTAAGTAGCGCCCTCTCCAACAGTCCGGGCTTTTAGTGCAGTTGGGTATGCGCTTGATCCTTCATACAGCTCTGAACCTGTGGCATTCCAAAGACAGAACACTCCAGCAAGAAGAAACAAATGGTAGCAGAAATAAATAAGCCCAAATAAACAAAGGTCAAAGGGGTACCAACCCAAGACCAACAGTACTAAAATAAAGTATAAAAGAGGAACAAGTCACCATCATGAAAGAGAACTCTTACGTGATTCGTCACGTACAACAATAGTACACCAGAAGCACGAGGCTATAAGTTGACAACATGGATAATTCGAAAGGAAGAAATACAAATCCTTTATTAGGCACCTGTGGTCGACTTTACCCAAAAACACGGGCGTGGTGGTCACTCGTGGACACACCGCCCAAAAAAACGGGCGAGGTGGTCACTCTTGGACACACCACCCAAAAACACGGATATAAAATCCGTCTAACTGCGATGGAGTCTCATACTCTCCATCATACACCGCAGACATCCAAAAGCCGGGAAGACTTCCACAGGGCACTAATGAAGGAAACAAACACTGCGGAGGTGGAATCGTCCACTAACTCCCGCAATCAAGAAAACCACCAAGAAAACACCACATATCTCAAGATTTGGCTCGTCAGATTCTACTTGACATTACTATATACAAGTTGTGGTTGATCAACCCTTAGGAACGATTTACAAACCTAATTAAACTCTAATACGTTCAATTACGATAAATAAGGCAACGTTAACAAAACAAAATTTAGAAATTCTCAAGTGATCGAAAGATTAGACATAGCTATAACTTGGAAAGAAGATAAATGAACAAAACTCATTCGTTACCATTAAATCGGACAAGGGGAAATGAGGGGAAACCACCAATTGCCTTGGTTTTACCGAAAAAGTCCTCTGAAGCACTCCACGGCGCAGATCGGGGCAAGAGAATGCGGGAGGAGATGAAATCTAGACCAAAATGGCTGAAATAGAGGTTAGGGCCGAAAAACCCTAACGAGAAATCTCAAGAAACGGAGACGATATTATCACGATGCCGTAGCTCTCGGCGAGAGCTTTCCGGATCTATGCTCGGATGAAGATTTCGAGCACTGGAGCACCGTCGGCGGCCACTGGAAGGTTAACGAAATATTTCTCTCTCACGCTCACGCCGCTCTGGTTCGGGAAGAAAAAGAATCGGAGAAGATGATGAAATTCTCTCTGATATAAATATGTATATATATATACTTATATATATACATATAAAGATATATAAATATATATGTTTATAAAATGTTCTGTCTAAAAATGGAATATTTACGCCCGGGTGCGCGGAAGACGAAAATATGGGTTTAGGATGTCTTCAAATCGAAAGGTGGCCAACATGAAAGTTGTAGATCTCGTCGAGACGCACAAATGTGATGTTAACCATTTTTCCATACGATATCGTTTTGATGCTCAAAAAGGCTCCCGAACGTAAACTACAACGGACTTACACGAGAACAAGCCTACGGGTACTCGAGAGGTAGAAAACGGCTACTCAAGTAGTTCAAAATGACTACTCGAGTAATTCAGAAATGCTACTCGAGTAGTTCAAATGACTACTCGAGTAGTTCAAAAAGGCTACTCAAGTAGTTCAGAATGACTACTCGAGTAGTTCAGAATGACTACTCGAGTAGTTCAAAACTACTCGAGTAGGACCAGATGAAAGAAATTGTACCTAATCACCTAGAGGGGGGTGAATAGGTGACTAAATCTTTTTAGACTTTTTAGGCAGATTACAGATTATATCACAGAGTTATAATTACTTCTTCACAGAAATCAATCAGCAATCACAGAATCAAACATGCACATAGTGAACACACAGATTTATAGTGGTTCCCCAAGGTTTGGGTACATCCACTTCCCCCTTCGCCTATCTAGTAGTGTACTAGATTCGGCCAAACTCCTCCACTATCTCAGATTCTCAGATCTTACACTCAGAACCCCAAACAGGTTCCTACAGCTCAGGCCCAAGGCCCTACAACTCAGTCTTCTCCAAATACCTACACTCAGGCACAAGGCCTACACTCAGCCACAAGGCCTACACTCAGCCACAACAGGCCTACACTCAGAGATAAGAATCTCCTACACTCAGGCACATAGGCCCTACCACTCAGCCTTTATAATTACAGGCTTACAACTCAGATCCCTAAGGATCCTACAAGAAATTTAGAATTACAAAGTGTATACCTACAACTCAGAAAAAGAGAGATGAGTTGATAGGTTCTTGATGAGTTCTTGGAAGAATTCTGCTGAGATCAACCTCACTTGGCTTTCTTCAAAGCTTCTTGAATGTAGAACACAATAGGATTGATTCTTTGCAGCTGATCTTCAATCACTGCAACTTAAGATTCAGAACTAGGTCTGAACCCTTCTTCACAGCCTGGTTCCAACGACTGTCTTCTTGGAAGGAGCTCTCTCTCTCCAACTTCTTAGATCTTCACTTGATTCTTCAATGAATAGCTAGATCTTCTTCTCTTTTTAATCTCTTGTTGTTAATCTCTTTTACAACCTCTTTCTATTGACAGAATAAACCTATTTATAGGCCTTCTTCATGGTGACCGGCTGATCCGGTTCCTAACAGCTTTCTGACAACTCTGACAGTTGCAGTAGACAGGCTGGAATGGCAGCTGTCAAGTCATCCAGTCAGTTCTTGAAATATCTGTAACTGTCTGAAAGTGTCGAGACAGTCTGTCTTTAAGTGTCGACACTTGTAGACTAAGTGTCGACACAAGTAGACTAAGTGTCGACACTAGCCTTCAAGGTGTCGACACAACTCCTTGTGTTGTAGAAATTACTTCTCGACACAGCTTCTTCATCATGTGTCAACACTGATAATGTGTGTCGACACAACTCCTTGTTCTTCAGTACTTTGTTGATTTCTTGTAAGTGTCGACACTACTCCTTTGTGTCGACACATCTTCTTGTGTTGAACTTGTTAAGTGTCGACACATCTTCTTGGTGTCGACACATGCCTTCAGTGTTGATACTTTTGCTGAGTGTCGACACATTTGCTTGGTGTCGACACATTATTCTTCTGTTGAGACTTTGGCTGAGTGTCGACACATCTCCTTTGTGTCGACACTTGTACTTAGAATTTTTGTTGAACTTTGCTGAGTGTCGACACAGCCTCCTAGTGTCGACACTTTCTTCATGTGTTGAGTCTTCTGCTGTGTGTCGACACATTCTTCATTGTGTCGACACTTTCTTCATGTGTTGAGTCTTCTGCAGAGTGTCAACACATTCTTTATTATGTCGACACTTATACTTAGACTCTGCTGAAATTTGCTGAGTGTCAACACAGCCTCCAAGTGTCAACACTTTCTGATGTAGACACAGTTCCTCCGGGTGTCGACACTGCTTCTAAGTGTCGACACTTCTTCACTGAACATTTCTTCATTGAGTGTCGACACAGCCGTCATGTGTCGACACTTTCTATCTGGTGTCGACTCTGCATCCCTGGTGTCGACACAATTACTCCAAGTGTCGACACTGCTTGCCTGGGTGTCGACACAAGTCTTCTTAAGTGTCGACACATGGACTTAGAAACTTTTCAGCTTTCCCTGTAAATACTTGACCTGCACAACTCAACTCAAAACACATCAAATACATTTTGATGTATATCATTGAGTACGGTGAGGCTTCTTCAAATCAGGTACATTTAATCCAATGTACCCAACAATCTCCCCCTATTTGGAGAAGTCATAACCCTTAGTCAATGATATACACCATACATAATAAAATCACAGTATGATGTAAAACAGGATTATGCAATCAGGGAAAGTACATAAACATATATTAAACAAAACATGTACACACATATATCTCAGAACAAATACGTAATAGAGTTTTTCATACACCACATTATTCTAACAACTTTGTCATATTCATTATACAAAAGTTTACAGAGTGTTTAAAATCAAAAGATTACAGCTGTAAACTAATGTTGGGTAATGTATCCACAATTACCCGGATTTGAGGAAGCCTCCTGTCAAGCTAAGATGAATTCACAATGTATTTGATAAAATCCTTCAAGTTGTGCGTGCAGTTATTCCACGCTAAGTGCACACCAATGTCAGGGTGCAGTAGGTCAATATACACGGGTCTGTGCAACGTAATCCCTCGTTGAGCAGATCAGTGTGTTGGCCTACGTGCACTCTCTCTATTGGAGTGTACTTATTTTCAAGTACAGGGCTGTGATCATGCAAGAGAAGACAAGGAGCAAGGATGGGTCAAAGAGCAGCTCATGGGTGGAAAGACGAAAAATCGTCTAAGTGTGAATCGACGAGAATCACCAAGTGATTCTCGCCGATTCGGCGAGAATCACTAGTGATTCTCGCCGAATCGTCGAGAATCACAGGCTGATTCTCGCCGTCTCTTTCAGGCTAAATCAGAGCGTGCAAACAAGTCAACATCGACGAGAATCACCTTTGATTCTCGCCGATTCGACGAGAATCACCTTCGATTCTCGCCGAATTTGACTTGGGCGATTTTCTGGAAACCACTGGACCGGACTCACCCGCTGGCACTGTTTTGAACCGGGCTTGGGGTCTCTTCTGGTGGGACCCACAACGGTCATCTTGAAGACCTAATGTATAAATACACCTATATTATTGAACAGTAAGTGTGGGAGACAAAAATTCAAAAAAAAAGAAGCTGAGTCGCGACGTGACCTAGACCGCGAATTCCGCTCCGCCGTCGCTGATATTGCTCGTGCTAGTTGTTCGCCGCTTTAGATCGTGAATCTTCCAGATCTTCCGTCGACATAAGCTTAGCCAAGCGTAGCGTCTCACCCGTCTAACCAGAGATCCTTTGTCTCTTGATTCGTTGATCGGGAAAACCTTCCCCTTCCGAATCGATCGAGACGATCGATCCTAGTGTGACCATTGGTAGACCTAGCTAGCTTTGCTACGAAGTTTGAATCTCCAAAGTACAGCAGCCGCACACCGTAGTCACCGCGGATCCCGAGAACCAAGCTGCCGCCCTTCTTGTCGCCGCCGGTTCCGGGGAGATTCTCTCCAAGCGAGATCTAGGGTTGTGGACTCTTTGTTGACCTCTAGAATACGTCATCGAACGAAGAGGGACACCTTATTCTCCAAAAGTAGTTTGTATTTCTTGTACATTCTAGTTCATTCGTATTGTAAAGGAACGTTGGTTCCTAGTTGTAAGGGTTGGGTGCAACCCGTGTTGTGGGAGTGTTTTCTCCTACGTGTGGAAGGGTTCCTTCTGATAGTGCAAGGATTGGATTTCAATCCTGTTGGTGAAGTGACCTAGTCGTCCCTTGTTGGGAGATAGGTCGTAGGGGGAAAGTGGATGTACCCAAATCGGGGAACCACTATAAATTTCTTGTGTACTTTCTTTGCTGTGCTTTTTTGTTTTCGTGTGCAGTTACAATTTTAATTCCGCAAAAACGCTGCACGTCACCTATTCCCCCCCCCCCCTCATAGGTGAAGGTAGTTGACACTAGGTGGACTTTCAAGTGGTATCAAATCGAGGTTACTCATCAAAAAGGTTAACACCTTGAGTAGAATCCTGCCACCTGTGTCAAAAGCATGGAGCTGGATCATGGGATCTCTCCACTAAGACTTCCAACGTGCACTAAGGAGTATTATCCCGCCTGGAAGATGAGAGTATCCTATTACCTGGAGGCTATCGATCCTCGAACATCTCTCTTCTTAGAAGAGGGTCCTTTCATTCCTATGAAGACCTCCAGCTCTGGAAAGGATATCCCAATCCCCAAGGGTATTACTGAGATGTCAGAGACTGAACTCTCATTATTTAACCTGGACAAGATGATTCGTCAGATCATCATGGATGTCTGGTCTGGACCTTCTCGATCTAGATTGGAAAAATGTGAGACGGTCAAATCTATGTGGGTAACCATCTCAGAGCTGATGGAAGGATCAAAGAAAGCAGGGATCTACTGTCAGCAAGAGGATGAAGCCTATGTGGGGGTCCTCGCCTCTGAAGATGAAGGCAAGGATTAATCAGACAGCATCAGGGCTCCAGTGTCCTTGTCAGAGACTGAAGAAGAAATTGAGGAAAGCAGTTCTGATGAGGCTGACACAACGGTCTCTGGCGCTAGTGACAATAACTCTAAAGAGCAGGTAATTTCTTCATCTTGCCCCTTCTCTCTTGAAGTTCCTGAAGACAGGAACTGTTTCCCTTCAGAAAATCCTGATTCCCTGAAGAGAGCCCTTCAGAAAAGCAACCTACTTGTTGAGGAGAAAGCTCAGGAGATTGTTCGGCTGAAGATCTTGTTGGTTCTCCAATTGGCATCCAACAAGGTCAAGGACTCTAAAATCTCAGATCTAGAGAGTAGTCTAGAGAATGAGAAAAGGATAGTATCCAACTTTTCCAAGGTTGATGCTATGAAGAGAAAGGAAGAAAATGGGTGGATCTCCCGAATTATCAATTCATGGAGAAATGGGGAAATGGTATTCCGACCCCCCACTCCAGGCAGGAAGGGTACCCATCATGCCTTCAGGTATGATCACAGGAACAATTGTGGTCACTGCAAGGGTGATCTGTCCTCATGTGGAGACACCCATAGTGCAAGGGCTGTCATGGCCACCCATGAGAGAATACCTAAGGCTCATTCTGAGCCCTTTGTATTCTCGGCCACTGCCCCTACTCGGCAGGAATTTGCTGGTATCAGCTCTCAGAACGCTTCTCTCCACCCAAGGACACAGGAAAGGGAGGTTAGATGTCATGCAGTAAGTTCTCATGGGGCCTCAGGAAGGGGGCTGACTGAAAGGAAGGCACCACCTCCCAGGCCTCATGACGCTCACTACATGCATTCCTTCGACCCTTCCATGTGTCACGGTGGAAGAGGCAATTTTGGGAGCAGATCCAGATCTATCCCGTTTGGACCTAGGCTCATGACTACCTTAGTCACTGGATCAGGTCAGAGATGGAGATACAACATTCACACGTGTTGGTGCTGTGGCAAGGTGGGACACTTTGCCATAGACTGTTGGCACAACCCCTCTGTGTCAAAGGCAAGGGCCTATCCACATCTTCTGGGCAGAGGTAGTCTTCCTGACAGGATTTTTGAGGGAAGGCATTCGAGTGTTTATGCTAACAAGAACTTAGGACCCAATATGTATTGGGTTCCTAAGGTAAGGTAACTCTCTTTTGCAGGGTAGTCTAGGTTCCCGTAAATATGATGGGAACTAGACAGTAGAGGTTTCAAGACTGAATTGGAACAAGCATCTGGAATAACAGAAGTGATATCTACATTGGCATACTCGCATTGAGCACCTGGTATGTTTTAACCAGAGGGGCTAAATGATAACTCTCATAATCCCAGGTATTTTTGATCAGCTCCAAGACTTGAGTCATATTGTATCGACATTTACATATATATATATTTATATATATACACATATATGTGTGTACACCTAAGGATAGGTTAACGCGGTAAACATAAACCTTAGATACATCAATAAAGATTTATCTGTAATTCCACTGGTAGATTCGAGAACTAACATCTACAGGAGTAAATCAGTTCACTGAAAACTAACGAAGATACGTCATTGGAAATCACTACAACTTACAATTGACATCAAGAAATGTTTGGAAAAACCCAGTTCAAACCCTAAATAGATTGGCATTAAGAAATATATATATACTTAGAAGATTTTTAAAATTGTCTTGATATCAGAAGACTTCGAGAATCCTGCATGTCTCTTAACCCGTAGATTCCTATTAAAGAATCCCTTTGATTTCGACTTAGACAAACCCCCGTCGATCCTAAGCATCTCGCTCTTCACACGGAAACCCCGTTAAAACCCTGTTAAACCGGTCGATATCGCACAGGAATCCCGCCGACCCTTCATATTCCGCAGGAAACTCACCGAAGGAAACTCGCCGAAGGAAACTCGCCGATTCTTCCCCTTTCGTCGACAACCGCAGGAATCCCGCCTTTTCTTCCGTTGATAGCAAGCAGGCAACTCGCCGATTCTTCCCTCCGTAGATCACTCCTCTCGCGTCCAGGGCGCTCATCCAAGTCTCGGCGGGTTTTATCGACCAAAGTCGCGATCGTCTTCCGGTTTCCCGTCGTTTCCGTCGATTCTCACCTTCTACGCTCTTGGTCTTGCAATGGCTCCAAGGACAACCGCCGGCCTAGTCACTGGATGTGAGTTGGTACGAACAGGGTTCTCACATGCTTCTGATGAATTCAGAAACATCATCATCATGCTTGAAGAGGCTGGACTCTCCTTCATACTGGAGCACCCCTGCAAAATCTTGGACAAGGAAGTGATGGAGTTCTTCGCAACCGCCAAACTTCGGAATGAAGACTCTCTCATCAAGAGTAAGGTTGCAGGGGCAAAGATCAAGATGTCTGCAAGCAAGCTGACCCAATACTTGTAGCTCACTAGCTCTGCGCACGAGGATTATCTGGAGGAACAGGATAAAACCAGGACATTATTATTCTGTGGACTCGCTCGAGGAACTAGATCGATAAAGCAAAAGGATATGAATGAGGAGGGGAAACTTCTGTCAGACATCATTGGGAAAGTACTCATATGCAAACCGGGCTCTCATGACCACATCTCTGCGGACATGTTCAAGATCCTTGTGGCAATTGTCTGCAGAAAGAGATTCAACTGGGGGCATTGCTTTTTGAGAAGATAAAGGACACTCTCAGATCTCCATGTTTTGGAAGAATTATCAGCCTATATCTCAATCAGTTAAACGGAGATAGGTTTGACATGAGTAAAGGAGTTCCACTGCATTATTTGAAGAAAATGGACTCGAGCGTATTTGACAGATGGGAGAGACGCATCGGGCAGGCTGCCATGGTAGAAGAACAAGAAGAATCTCCTGCCAAGGATGGAACTGTAGCTGATTCCTTGGTTATCCCCAGTGAAATTCCTGATGCACTGACTGCAGGAATTGAGGGGGAGCCTCTACCCGCTTCTGCTAATATCATATCTGACATCTCTCAGATAGCTAGAGATGCAGTTGCGGATATACAAGAAGAAAGTGAAGCTGTGATGGAAAATGAGGCGGCCCTGAACGTGCATGATCTAGGAGCCGAAGGTAATGTAGAGGAAAATGATGAGGGAGGTTTGAAAGATGATGCAGCTGAGAATGATTTCATGGATGATGAGGATGAGGTAGAAGGAAATGTGAGACAGGAAGCATTGGAGCCTCAGGACATCACTGAAGTTCCATCTGACAAGCAAGCTCCTGAGATCGCTCCTGAGAACATTAGTGCAACAGTGGAGGGGGAGTCTTCTCAGTAGAGACTGCTAAGTACTTCCGAGAAATCTACTGAGGCTGCAAGTATTCCCCCCCTAGAGAATGTGCTAGTGTCCAGCTCTACAAGTAAATCTGCTGAAGAGCAAGTCCAAGGCATGCCTCAGGATCATCCACTACGAGCTGATCTAGCAAATCACACGGTAAATGTTATTCAAGGTATCATGGATGAGCTCAAAGCACCTTTTGAGAAAGCTCAAAATAAAATGTTAAAAAGAATTAAGAAATTTGAGGATCTCATGCTCAAAAACGTTGTAGAAATCAATCACAAACTGGATTTGATGGAAAAGAAATTTGAAGACAAGTATATAGCAGCCGGCCAAGCTGTAACTCTACTTATGGATGGATTAAAAAAGAACACTGATACTCTCGCAGTAGTGAATCAGAATGCTCATGTCGTAGCAAATAACATTCAAAAGTTTGATGGCAATATGGTGACTCTTAACAGCAATCAACAAGCCTTGGTTACCGAGTTCTCCAAGACTACAAAGCACATTGATGAGTCACTGCATTCTTATGCAAACTCTATTGCAGTCGAAGCCAAAAAGGGGGAAAACGAATATACAGCTAAGATGGCCGAGCTTCAAGAAATCATAATCAAAAATTTTGAGCAGTCAAACATATATGTTTATGACAGTTGTTGGTGGATGCTCAAACAAGCGTTAGGCGCTAACATCCCTGAAAATCCGGAGGGTACTCCTGCTCCTGAAAATAATACGGCGGCTGATGAGGGAGCCAGTGCTGAACAAGTTCCTTTAAGTGAAGCTGATGCTCATAGGGCTGCTAGGGCCACATCCAATGCAAAACTGATGGCAATGTTTGACCAAGGAGCCCTAGCAAAAGCTAGGGACAAGAGAAAATCTCAAGAAGGGACATCTAAGGAAACGCAAGCTGAAAAGAGAATCAGATTGAAGGAGGATGAAGTAAGGAACGAAAGGTGGAGTCCGGTATCAAAGAGTATTATCTTGGATGAAAGGGGAAACTAGATCTGATATACTCTAAAGGGGGGGTGAATAGAGTATATGGTGCTTTTTGAAAACACAAAGAAAACTTTTTGCAAAGCTTTACAACAATTGTTGTAATGAGTGTAAGCAGGGAAGCAGAGGTAAAATTAACCACAAATCTAATCTATGCAGAAACTAAGCACAAGAAAATCTAGGCCAGAAACAAAAAGAAAACATGCACAACCAGATGACACAAGGAAATATAGTGGTTCCCCAACTTGGGTACATCCACTCTTCTACCACCCTAGGTAGGAATCCACTGCAGGATGAGTTGATCAGGTGTCCTGGGCACCAATGAGCTTTTGATAAGGTGCTCAAAAACCAGATCAGATTTTTTGATCAGGTGTCTTGCCACCAATGAGCTTTTGACAAGGTGCTCAAAAACCAGATTCAAACTTTTGAAGGGAGTTTGAAAAACCCTTTACAGATTGGGGGTGAGAGAGTTATGGCAGTCTTCTCTTTCTCAAGCAACTGAGAAGACTATGTGGATTCAGTGATGTTGTCAAAGCTCCCCCTGAGTCCTTGAAAACTTCAGGAAGATGAGCTTTGCTGAGGGTGATAGGCCTTCAAAAATAGATCTCCAGCAGATGATGATTTCAGCAAGCTGAAATGTTGAGTGTCTGGAGTCTTGAGATGATGTTGGCCTTGAACACTTGAGAGCTGAAGAGATCTGAAGAATGTTTGAAAGCTTGATCTCTTTTTGATGAGTGTTCTTCTGAATTCTTGTTGACAGAAGATTGAGAGAGTCTCTGTGTATAGAGAGGTGTCCTCTACTTGTCTTTCTCTATTCTCTTATTCTTGTCTGTCTTCTATCTGATTCAAAAACATTCTATCTTTTATTCTCTGAGTCTGAATAGAAAATTGCTCTGTCAAAGATAGCCGTTGGTCTGAATTAATTACAGCCTTAATTGTATATTATGTTCTGAAGGAAAGTCCACTGATTTATTCCTTGAAAAATCCCTTGAAACTTGCTCCAGAAGTAAATGAAAACGGCTGGCAGATCTTCTATCTTAAATGCAGAATAACTTCTATCTGATTTTGAATTAGAATTCTGAAGGTCAACTGAAATCGTCGAACTGAGCTCTGCTATCGTCGAGCTGAGCTCAGCGAAAAAGAAAATGCAAGCAGCAAAGAAGTCGTCGATCTGAGCTCAAAGATCGTCGAACTGAGCTCAGAGATAAGGATCCAGTTCAGAGTCAAAATCGTCGACCTGAGCTCAGCGATCGTCGAATGGAGCTCGACGATATTGAGAAGTTGAGCTCAGCGATCGTCGACCAGAGCTCGGCGATATTTTGAGGCTTGAGCTCGGCGATCGTCGAATGGAGCTCGACGATCTGCCAAAGTGAGCTAGACGATCGTCGACCGGAGTTCGACGAAACGTCGTGCTGAGCTCGACGATTTGGACTTAGTCACTACAAAAACTTGGGTCTTCAGAGCTGCTTCCAATCCTAGCCTACTGACCCTTAGACTCAATTCTATTTTGACCTAAAATCTATACAGGAGGTCAAAACACAAAGTCCTAGAGACATAGTGATCCTGACCCAAATTAGTAATAGGGTGTTCCAACATTGGACACATTTTGGCTACAAGAAAAAGGGGAAATCAATCGGAACGACGTATACAGCCAGCATGAGTGGGAGCTGCACAAGACATATGAAGCTAAACGGAACATCTTCTTCAGGACCAACACGGCGGCAGATAAAGCTCCTCCTCTCAGATACTATCCAAAGCCTAAGGAGTATGTTGAGAGGCAAAGAAAGAAGTTTTTGGCTCCAAAACATAAGGATGACCTAGCCAAAGAGCAATAGACAGAAATTTATAGCTTGTCATTGTCTCATGAACACTTTTATCTTTTCTTATTAATATATGAACAATCTTGGGAATATTTATATATATATATATATATGTATATGAATTTATGATTGACTCAAGCTTTGACCTGTTTGCCTCTATTTCCTTGTGCCGCAATTTTAAATTCTATATGATATATATATTATCTGGATGGTGGCATTCATCTTAGCTAGTAGGATTTTGGCTTCGTCAAATAGGGGGAGATTGTTGGGTAATGTATCCACAATTACCCGGATTTGAGGAAGCCTCCTGTCAAGCTAAGATGAATTCACAATGTATTTGATAAAATCCTTCAAGTTGTGCGTGCAGTTATTCCACGCTAAGTGCACACCAATGTCAGGGTGCAGTAGGTCAATATACACGGGTCTGCGCAACGTAATCCCTCGTTGAGCAGATCAGTGTGTTGGCCTACGTGCACTCTCTCTATTGGAGTGTACTTATTTTCAAGTACAGGGCTGTGATCATGCAAGAGAAGACAAGGAGCAAGGATGGGTCAAAGAGCAGCTCATGGGTGGAAAGACGAAAAATCGTCTAAGTGTGAATCGACGAGAATCACCAAGTGATTCTCGCCAATTCGGCGAGAATCACTAGTGATTCTCGCCGAATCGTCGAGAATCACAAGCTGATTCTCGCCGTCTCTTTCAGGCTAAATCAGAGCGTGCAAACAAGTCAACATCGACGAGAATCACCTTTGATTCTCGCCGATTCGACGAGAATCACCTTCGATTCTCGCCGAATTTGACTTGGGCGATTTTCTGGAAACCACTGGACCGGACTCACCCGCTGGCACTGTTTTGAACCGGGCTTGGGGTCTCTTCTGGTGGGACCCACAACGGTCATCTTGAAGACCTAATGTATAAATACACCTATATTATTGAACAGTAAGTGTGGGAGACAAAAATTCAAAAAAAAAGAAGTTGAGTCGCGACGTGACCTAGACCGCGAATTCCGCTCCGCCGTCGCTGATATCGCTCGTGCTAGTTGTTCGCCGCTTTAGATCGTGAATCTTCCAGATCTTCCGTCGACAGAAGCTTAGCCAAGAGTAGCGTCTCACGCGTCTAACCAGAGATCCTTTGTCTCTTGATTCGTTGATCGGGAAAACCTTCCCCTTCCGAATCGATCGAGACGATCGATCCTAGTGTGACCGTTGGTAGACCTAGCTAGCTTTGCTACGAAGTTTGAATCTCTAAAGTACAGCAGCCGCACACCGTAGTCGCCGCGGATCCTGAGAACCAAGCCGCCGCCCTTCTTGTCGCCGCCGGTTCCGGGGAGATTCTCTCCAAGTGAGATCTAGGGTTGTGGACTCTTCGTTGACCTCTAGAACACGTCATCGAACGAAGAGGGATACCTTAGTCTCCAAAAGTAGTTTTTATTTCTTGTACATTTTAGTTCATTCGTATTGTAAAGGAACGTTGGTTCCTAGTTGTAAGGGTTGGGTGCAACCCGTGTTGTGGGAGTGTTGTCTCCTATGTGTGGAAGGGTTCCTTCCGATAGTGCAAGGATTGGATTTCAATCCTGTTGGTGAAGTGACCGAGTCGTCCCTTGTTGGGAGATAGGTCGAAGGGGGAAAGTGGATGTACCCAAATCGGGGAACCACTATAAATTGCTTGTGTACTTTCTTTGTTGTGCTGTTTTGTTTTCGTGTGCAGGTACAATTTTAATTCCGCAAAAACGCTGCACGTCACCTATTCCCCCCCCCCCCCCATAGGTGAAGGTAGTCGACACTAGGTGGACTTTCAACTAAAGATAATTCTAATCTATTTTTGCTCAGACTCCTTGATAACTATGCCCTTCCCAGACTGTATCTTTGCTTGCACAGGGGCATCAGCATTTTCAGCAGCAGGCTTCTTGCCTTTAAGATCCTTCTTCTTTAGCTCTTCAGCTTTGATCTTTTGCCTCTCAAAGTAATGATAAGTCTTGGGAAAGTACTTGCTAGGCTCCTGGGCAGTAGGAGGTAGCTTTCCCATCTTAGCCTTTCTCCTGTATTGCACAATGGCTTCTTGCCTGGTCTCATGCTTCCTCCACTCTAGTTCAGAAAACCACTTGTTTCTATCTTGAATATTGTCTTTGGCAGCCTTCCATACAGTTAAGATAATATTCCTGGAGGTGGGGCTCCACTGTTCAAAATCAGGCCATTGTTCAGCTTGCTCTCTGAACCTCTTCTTAGACAATCTGGCTTCTTATTCTTTCAGTATAGCTTCTTGTATAGCCTCAGATACTGGCTGAACCACCTTTTCTATGATGACATTTTGTTGTCCCTCAGGTGGGCTATACATTGATTGTATATCTGCTTGTATCATATCAAAGTCTGGTGGAGGATAGATCACCTGAGCTACTTCAGCTTGCTCACCTCCAAGATAGGCAGGATTAATCCTAGACTCTACAACATTATCATCATCACATAAAGGAGGATAACCAAGAGTGGCTCTGATGGAATTGGAAATCCATTTTGCATGATCAGAGCCTGCTTTGACTAACACCCTCTCCACTTTTATGACTTCTCTTTCAATATGATCTCTTAGATCATCTTTCTGGAATCTTATTTGGGCATTTAGATAATTGACTCCATCCTTGTAGAAAGGTTTCAACCTTTGGAGCTTTTCAGTGAGGAGCTTCTGGGAATCTTGAATTGCGGAAGTTACAGCAGTTAGGCTTTCTTGCAATTCTTTGTCAAATTCCTCTTTGGCAGTGGTCAGGGCTGCATTCTGGGCAGTGGCTATATTCTTAAGTTTAGTGACAATTGCATTGTGGGAAGCTGTCAAATTATCATTCATTCTTGTTTGATTCTCTAGAACATAGCCTTGCTTTACTTCAAGTTCATCCACTTGAGCTTTGATTTTCTCTTGATGTGTAGCCAAGTACACCACTGCATTCCCTCCCTTATGGAAGCAGTCAGTCATCTCTTTCTTATTCAGATTCATCTCAAATCTGATAGACTTAATATCTTGGGCAAGATCAAACTGTAAAGACTTATGCCCCTCATCCATATATGTTTATATTGTTTTCCTTTGCTCATCAAGCTTTATTTGCATTGTAACCATCAGAGAACTGTAATCTATAGATGGTGCTGGCTGTGGTGTAGGCTGTGGTGCAATAGTTTGTAAAGCCTTTTTGTAAGTTTGGCTCCTTCTTTTAAAGACTTGGAATTTCCTTTTCTTTGCTCTTGCAGCCTCCTCATCTTCAGAAGCTGATGTGCAGGCTATTTCTACCCTCTCCCTAGGTAGCTCCTCAACATCCTTTGGCTTCTCAGACTCTTTCCTTGCAGTTTCTTCTAGAATCTCTACTTGCTCGCCCTCAACTTGGGCCTTCTCCCCCTCAGCAGCAGCACTTTCCTTCTCAAAGTCTGTTTGGAGAAGATCAGGGAAAAGTTCTTCCAAAGTAAACTCTTGTTGATGAGGGGGTGGAGAATTCCTGATCTCATCAACTACTTGATCAGACACTACTTGATCTACAACAGATGTGTCCTCCATGACAACATCTTGGTGTTGACTAGGAACCTGCGGTTGCTGATTTGCAGTAGATAATGTGTCAGTTATAACTGCATTCTCAATAGAGAAATTTAATTGGTTTATTTCAGTTATTACCTCAAGTATGGTTTGTGTAGCTCTTTCACTTTCTAGAGGAGTTGGCTCTTCAACCAGTAGAGACTCCCCCTGGATAGAATACTGGTGAAGAGGGCTAGCCTGTGGTAGCTCCCCCTGCCTGTCTGCAGCTACTTGTCTATCTGGAGACTTTCCAACGGTTCCAGTTTCTTGTTCATCATCTGGTGTAAAGACAACATGCCCTTCAGAGCTACTAGAGGAATCTTGAGCCACTGGGGCTATCTTCTTCTTCTTCTTCTTTTGTGGGGTTTCCTTCTCAGGTGTTGGCAATTCCTTGGTCAAGACCCTATCCCATCTTGAGAAGATTCTCATGTCCATCTTCCTCATGTGATTGATCTTTGATCCTGCAGCTTGACTCATTACTTCTGGTATACTACCAGCAAGGTATAGACTACGAATCCTACCCAAATTGGGTTTCTTCAGGCTCTCTTTAATCTTCTCAAACACTACTCCAGACCAATCAGTATTTATCTGGAAGATTAACCTTGTCATTAGATTGAACATATATGCTGAAATCCTGTCATGTCCTCCAGACTTGCACAGGATCACCTTCCCAATAATTTCAAAGAGAAATTTTCCTTGGTTATTCATTCCCTTTCTGTTGAATACTGATCCAATTTTCATCTTGGAATCCAGTCCACACCATGTTAAAGCTTCTCTGGTCTTGGAAGCAGAAATTTCATCATCTTCTTTAGTCCTTGGTAGGTTTAATACCTTTCTCAAACTCTTAGGTGAGACCTTCACCTTTTCTCCATGAACCCTTGACTTTATTTTGAATCCAGATTCGTCTAGGGTTGCTCCATTCAGAAATTCTAGAACTTCTTTCTTCCAGATTTTGGTTGGCTCTAAAACAAGAAAATCTAACCCTGAGTTTGCAACTAGGGTTACCACATCCTCGATCTCTGGTTCTGCATCATCAAACGCGTGCCACACCAGTTCATATCCTTCATTCACGTTCTCTTCGAGCTTGGGCGCCATTAGGGTTTGAAGAATTTGAATTGAGAGAAGAGAGGTGTCGACACACAAGTTTGGTCTCGAAACTTTGGTGAGCGTGTCGACAGACAATGGCGAAATCCTATTTATACCTTTCTAGGATTGAATATGAAAGGGCGCGTCAAGAAACTCAAATTGTGTCGACACTGTTGATAAGTGTCGACACAGACTTATAATGTCTTGACACCTATGTGTCGACATAAGTATAGTCAACAGAATATATGTGTCGACACTTATTTATGTGTCGACACCGTTTAGCTCGACACTTAGTCGAGACTTTACTTCACTAATTCTGTATAAAGTCTAAGTGTCGACACCACCTTGGATGTGTCGACTCCTACCCTGTATGTGTCGACACTAATTTTCTGAAGTGTCGACACCAACTTCCTAGATGTGTCGACACCTTTTCTCTGAAGTGTCGACACCAATTCTCTGTCTCGACACAGACAACTCTGTGTGTCGACACTATTTTACTTAGCCATTTCTGTAAACTTATTCTAAGTTTATCATACCTAATTCAATTTTAAACCTATTGAATTTGGTTTCTTCTAAAGGCTTAGTATACATGTCAGCTAGTTGATTATCTGTAATTACATATTCCAGTGAAATATCTTCTTTTTCTACATGTTCCCTTAGAAAATAATATTTTATTTCAATGTGTTTAGTTCTACTATGGGAAATAGGATTGTTTACAATAGATATAGCACTTGTAGAATCACAAAATAGTGGTGTTCTACTTACCTGAATACCATAATCCTCAAGCTGATGTTGTATCCATAGAAGTTGAGCACAGCAACTTCCTACAGCCACATATTCTGATTCTGCTGTGGAGATAGCCACACTTGTTTGTTTCTTGCTACTCCAAGATATCAATCTTCCACCTAGAAATTGACAGGTACCAGTTGTACTTTTCCTATCTTCTTTGCAGCCTGCAAAATCTGCATCTGAATAACCTGTCAGTTCAAAGTCTCCATTCCTACGGTACCAAAGGCCTAGATAAGGAGTGCCCTTAAGATATCTCAGTATTCTTTTGACTGTTGTCAAATGAGACTCTTTAGGGCATGCTTGGTACCTAGCACGGACACATGTAGCAAACATGATATCTGGTCTACTTGTAGTCAAATATAGAAGGGAGCCAACTATCCCTCTATACAAAGTCTCATCTACAGGTTTCCCTGCATCATCTTTGCTAAGATACATACTTGACCCCATAGGAGTTTTCATGGTACTGGAAGATTCCATACCATACTTTCTTATCAGTTCTAGGGTGAACTTAGACTGGCATATGGATAAACCATTCTCAGTCTGTCTAACTTGGAGACCCAAGAAGAACTTAAGTTCCCCCATACTGCTCATCTCAAATTGTCCTTGTATAAGTTTTGTAAACTTTCTGCAAAGACTACTTTCAGTAGACCCAAATATTATGTCATCTACATATTTTGGACTAGTATTATCTTGCCTCTGGATTCCCTAAGGAATAGATTCTTGTCTATTTTCCCCCTTGTGAATTTATTCTCAATGAGGAAACTAGACAGGGTTTCATACCAAGCCCTAGGGGCTTGTTTTAACCCATATAAAGCCTTCCTAAGTCTATAGACATAATTAGATTGAGTTGAATCAACAAAACCTGATGGCTGTTCCACATAGACCTCTGCCTTTAGATTACCATTCAGAAAGGCTGACTTAACATCCATTTGGTATACTTTAAATCCTTGATAGGTTGCATAGGCCAGAAACATCCTTATGGCTTCCAGTCTGGCTACTGGAGCAAAGGTTTGATCAAAGTCAATACATTCTTTCTGCTTATATCCCTTAGCAACCAGTCTTGCTTTGTTCTTTATAATGACTCCATGTTCATCCATCTTGTTCCTAAAGATCCACTTGGTCCCAATTATGTTGTGGTCTTTTGGTTTAGGAACAAGCTCCCAGACATTGCACCTCTTGAACTGATTCAGCTCCTCTTGCATTGCCTCAATCCAATGAGGGTCTAGGATGGCTTCTTCAAACTTCTTTGGCTCTACTTGGGATAGAAAACTGGAGTAGAGTACTGCACTCAGATTTCTGCTCCTTGTTTGTACCCCTTGTCTTATATCACCAATGATTTGATCTGTTGGATGATCTCTTAGATGCCTATTAGCTGGAGGCATCCTGGCTTCAGGTTGAACTCCTTCAGCTTCTTCATCTTGCTGCACTCCTTGGTCTTCTTCTACATCAGGTACATGTAGTACTCCCCCTGGACAACAGCCACTATCATCTACAGGCTGACTTGCAGTAGATCCTTCTTCAATAGTGAGCTTGTCCATCTTCTTAGTTACACCTGTGGAGCTGCAAATACTTCTAGACAACTCATTGTTAATAAGTCTAGCTTCATCAAATACTACATGTACTGACTCTTCTACAACTTGAGTAGACAATTTGTAGACCCTATAAGCCTTACTATTATTGTTGTACCCAACAAAGATCCCCTCTTGGGATTTGGCAGCAAACTTGGTTAAGTAAGACTTACCATTGTTAAGTATAAAGCATTTACAACCAAAGATCCTGAAATATGATAGATTTGATTTTCTGCCTTTCACAATCTCATAGGGGGTCTTATTATGGCTCTTGGTGATAGAAGCCCTATTAATTACATGGCATGCAGTGTTAACTGCCTCAGCCCAGAAATATTCTGGGAGAGATGTGTCAGTTAATAGGGTTCTACCAGCCTCAATCAAGGTTCTATTTTTCCTCTCAGCAATGTCATTTTGCTGAGGTGTTCTTGGTGAAGAAAATTCCTGAAATATCCCAAATTCTTCACATAGTTTTGTCATACTATCAGACTGGAATTCAGTACCATGGTCACTTCTTATCTTGACCACTGTACTGTCTAACTCATTCTGAATTTGTTTGACAAAATTATAGAAGATACTAGGTGTTTCAGTTTTCTGTCTAAGGAAGAACACCCAGGAAAACCTTGAGTAGTCATCTACAACCACAAAGGTATAGACCTTCCTACCTAGGCTGTGAACTGGCATAGGACCAAAGAGATCCATATGCAAGAGGTATAAACACATCACAGCATCTTTGTTTTCAATGCTATTAAAGGTGGATCTAGTCTGCTTGCCCTTTTGACAAGCTGAGCATATTCCATCTTTAATACACTTAACTTGAGGACCATTCCTCACTAACTCTTTGCTATAGAGTTGGTCAATTATCTTGTAGTTAAGATGGGCTATCCTCTTGTGCCATTTGACACAATGAGAGACTTTCTCATCAGCTACAAGACACACTGGAGAACCATTGTTCTCACACATAATGTCTAGACAATAGACATTTCTCTTCTTATAACCTGTCAGAATGATCTTTTGATCATTTGACCTCCTGATATGACAACCATCTTTGACAAATGAGATGTCATATCCTAAATCACTCAGCTAACTTATACTAATGAGGTTGTGTTTCAAACCTTTAACATAAGCCACTTGAGTAATTGTTATATGGGTGCTAGAAATGTTACCAAAACCCTTGATAATTCCTTTTTCAGAACCACCAAAGGTGACTTTAGGACCATCCTTGATAGGTGTGTAGTCCTTTAGCAATCCCCTAGTTCCAGTCATGTGTCCGGAACATCCACTGTCCAAGTATCATATTGGGGCATGGCTACTTAGACTCACCTGCAAAACAGATTAGTTGACCTTAGAACCCAAAGAATTCTTGGGTCATTGGTGCTGGTTAGTTTGCTTCTTAACAAAGCTACCTGCAGATCTTCCAACAGGCAGTTTGCTACTCAACTTGGCACTAGAATTGTGCCAACAGTCTATGGCAAAGTGGCCTACCTTGCCACAGTACCAGCACTCAAATATATTGTACCTTTGCTTAGGTACAACCCTAGCTGTTTTATCTACAGCTGGCTTGTTGAGAGCTGGGGCTTTGCCCTTAGACTTGGACTAAACAGTCCTAGCAGGTTTTGTGAAATCTAATCCAGTTTTACCATTTTGATGTACAAATTCATCAATGAAAGGTAGAACAGACTTAGGTTTTGAAAACCTTGCAACAATGTCTCTCTCCTTCTAAAGACTAATCTCCAGATTTCTGATTTGATCATTCTTGAATGTTATAGTTCCCATCTGAATAACAGTTATGTTCTTCAGTCTGGCTATTTCATTTAACTTTTGATCAATCAGCTTCTTAAAATCAGTTGCAGCAACTTTAAGATTAGCAATCTCCTTAGCCTGACTTTTGGCCAAGGATTTGCTTTTCTTAAAAGCTTGCAACAAAACTTTATATTCATCAATCAACTGGTGAATATCTCCTTCAGATTCAGAACCACTGCCATCATTTGATGCTGATGTAACTGAATCTGAACTAGCACTAGAAATTGAACTTAAAGAACAATTTTGTACCTTACTAGGTCCAGGCTGCTCCTGGATTTTGTCACCTTTTGTTAAGGCCATCAGTCCTTTGCACTGAATGTCTTCTTGCTCATATATAGAGTTCATTATCTGGATGAACTCCTCTTCCTCTTCTTCAGCAAATAGTCATATGTATGCTTCAGCTTCTGACTCAGTTTCTGAAGAAGATATGTCTGACAGGCTTTTGTCCTTCTTGGCAACAAAGGACCTTTCCTTTTTTCCCTTGGTTTGACTCTTCTTCTTATCATTAGACTCTTTCCTTTTCTCAGGACAGTCAGCAATAACATGTTCTTGTATGTTACAGCAATAACAAACATTTTTTGATAAAGTTGCTTTGCTTGACTTGGTCTTTCTCCTGTCTTTCTTTGATGACTTCTTGTTCTGATAATAGTCATCTTTTCCCTGTGAAGTGGATGGCTTTGACCTCCACTGTTTCTTCTTTAGAAACTTCTGAAAGTGTCTTGTAAAGGCTGTAAAATCCTCATCACTCTCACTGCTTTCAGAATCCTTGCATTCTGTCTCATCTGACTCAGTTCCAGCAACCCTTGGAGGTGGAGATGGAGACTTACTTTTGTATTTCCTGGTGGCTTCTGTCTTGAATACCACTGTCCTTTCTTTATGCTCACTTCTTGTAGTCTTCTCCTCTTCCTTCCTCACCATCAACTGCATCTCATGGGATAGCAGTTTTCCAAATAATGTTGGAGGAGGGATATCTGCTAACTTGGTCATTTCCCTTATGGCACAGATCTTGGTGTTCTAATCCTTTGTTAGAGACCTCAAGAACTTATCATTCAGCTCATAATTGCTGAATTCTCTTCCATAGGACATTAGCTCATCGACAATCCTATAGAATTTCTTATAGCATTCTATTATGCTATCAGACCTACCTTGCCTGAAACTTTCATATTCTTGGTTTAACAAAGACTTTCTGTCTTGTCTCACTTCTTCTGAACCCTCCATGTACACTATAAGAGTATCCCACATCTCCTTAGATGTCTTACAGTGTATCAAGTTCTGAAAGGTAGCATCATCTATGGCACTCACAATGATATTCTGAGCCCTCTTGTCCATTGTGGCTAGAATTATCTCATCTTTTGTCATTTCAGAAAAGTCTTTAGGTGTTCTCTGATTTGCATCCAAGACTGAAACCTTCATAGGCACATATGGTCCTTCTTTAACTGTGATATATATTCTAGGGTCTGAGGCTTCCATAAACAGTCTCACCCTTTCTTTCCAGATACCAAAAATCTCTTTTCTACAAATGGGCAACTTCATGGATCCAAGTTCCTTATGATTCTCTGTTGAACCCATGTTTCTTGATTTTCTTGATTCTGCACTTTACTTATACTGAATCTGCCAACATGATCTACTCAGACAGTTAAGTCCTTTTTGAGGAACCTTCCTCTGATACCACTTGAAAGAAATTGTACCTAATCACCTAGAGGGGGGGTGAATATGTGACTAAATCTTTTTAGACTTTTTAGGCAGATTACAGATTATATCACAGAGTTATAATTACTTCTTCACAGAAATCAATCAACAATCACAGAATCAAACATGCACACAGTGAACACATAGATTTATAGTGGTTCCACAAGGTTTGGGTACATCCACTTTCCCCCTTCGCCTATCTAGTAGTGTACTAGATTCGGCCAAACTCCTCCACTATCTCAGATCCTCAGATCTTACACTCAGAACCCCAAACAGGTTCCTACAGCTCAGGCCCAAGGCCCTACAACTCAGTCTTCTCTAAAGACCTACACTCAGCCACAAGGCCTACACTCAGCCACAACAGGCCTACACTCAGAGATAAGAATCTCCTACACTCAGGCACACAGGCCCTACCACTCAGCCTTTATAATTACAGGCTTACAACTCAGATCCCTAAGGATTCTACAAGAAATTTAGAATTACAAAGTGTATACCTACAACTCAGAAAAAGAGAGATGAGTTGATAGGTTCTTGATGAGTTCTTGGAAGAATTCTGCTGAGATCAACCTCACTTGGTTTTCTTCAAAGCTTCTTGAATGTAGAACACAATAGAATTGATTCTCTGCAGCTGATCTTCAATCACTGCAACTTAAGATTCAGAACTAGGTCTGAACCCTTCTTCACAACCTGGTTCCAACGACTGTCTTCTTGGAAGGAGCTCTCTCTCTCCAACTTCTTAGATCTTCGCTTGATTCTTCAATGAATAGCTAGATCTTCTTCTCTTTTTCAATCTCTTGTTGTTAAACTCTTTTACAACCTCTTTCTGTTGACAGAATAAACCTATTTATAGGCCTTCTTCATGGTGACCGGCTGATCCGGTTCCTAACAGCTTTCTGACAACTCTGACAGTTGCAGTAGACAGGCTGGAATGGCAGCTGTCAAGTCATCCAGTCAGTTCTTGAAATATCTGTAACTGTTGTTGAAACCGGAACCCGGCTTCCTGTGGAGCTCGCCCTTGGGGAAAGGGGTGGTCTCGCGCCTACTTCGCTCCTGCAAGAAAAAATAACAAGACAAGGAGAAACAGACCCAAGGGCTCGGCGGGGAGGTCCCACCACAAACCCGGAAGATCTCAGAGCGCTTCCCCTCCTTAGCCTGAAGCCGAGCTAAGGTACCCTCAGAAAGCACTTAAGAGAGTTTAGGGAGAGGAGCTCAGGGAAAAAACCTGCTTTCAGGGGTACCCCTTGGGTCCTATTTATAGTTTTTGAAACCCGGACTGCCAATAACCAAAATAACTGACCTGAAAATACCAGAAAACCCTCGGCTGGGTCTGCCAACAGCCAAACTCCGCTGTTTTGAAGGGCTACGGGCAGACCAGCAAGGGTAAAACAGTAAAAAGTACCTCTGACCCCCAGGCGAGCTGGGACCCCTGGCCACCTCGGCATGCTTTGCTCGCCAGCTGCCGCCGAGCTCCACTGCGAGGGAGCGAGCCTCAGCCCGCTCGGCGAATGCCGAGCTCTGGGTCGCCGATCGTCGATCTCTGGTCGACGGATGCTGAGCTCTGGCCCTCTCCTGCTGTTGCCGAGCTCGCCTGCTGGTGCCGAGCTCGCCGAGCTGCTGCTCGCCGGACACGGGGTTGTACACAATCCCCGCTCTTTTCGAGCTTGCCAAAAAGCTCGGAAAGAAACATCCGACCCGAAGTGTGCGGCGAGCTCCAGCTGGCGAGTTGAAGGGAATCTTATGGTGGGGGCCACCTGCGGCTATATATATATGCACCTGCTCTGCTACCTGGCTCTTGCCATTCCCCCTGCTGCCTTGCCAAGATGCCCCTTCCTAAGGAGATTCAAGAGCGCGTAGATCGAGCTCGCCGGGCTTCCGAGGCTCGCATTGCCGCGCTGACGGCAGTCCCCGCAAAGGTCCCTCAAATTGATCCCGCCGAGCCGGGCTCCAAGAGGTCAAGGCCATTTCTCGAGGCGGCTGAGCCCATCTACCACGACCTGAGGGCCACTTTGGCTCGCGAGACCGGCTCTTCTACTCGAACTATTCTGGAGAATGATAAGGAGGTCGTTGTTGTTGGTGACGATCAGGACGGCCTTCCAGATGACGAGGGCACCGTGCCGCGGGTTCCTACGCCGCAAGGCGAGGTTATGCCCGCCACTTCGCGACTCTCACCCCCGGACAACCATCCACGGGATCCGCCGCTCCTCTTCGGGATCCTGCCTGTGAGCTCGCAGAGGCCAGCTTCACCACCTGACTCCCCTCGGCAAATTGACGCGGTCGCCGGGGGGGCCTGGGGTCCATTCCTGTCCCGGGCTTCGAGCCCATCTCGCCGGGGGCTCACGGCCCAGGTCGCGGGAAGGACCTGAGGTTCATCCCTCCTCGCATCTCCTTTGAGCCGCCGAGCTCTTCAGGTCTGCCTCGCTCAACTCTGTGCTTCACCAGCTCTTGCTCTTCTGATATCTGCCTTTACAGCCCTTCCCAGTCAATCGGCTGTCGAGGAGTCCTCGCGGGCAGCTCGTCACTCTCCCCTCCCGTCTCCGAGCTCACTGGACTCTTACCTGGGCCCAGAGGTGGATCAAGGCGAGCTGATGAGGAGGGAGGTCAAGCTCCTCAAGAAGCTGGTGGGTGGTCTGCGCGAGGTGCAAGGAGTCAACGAGACGTTGCAGCGCGACTACGCGCGCCTCGCTGAGGAGGTGCACCTCGGCCGACCTGGCGAGTTGATGTCTCCTTCCCGACTCCTGGATGAGATAGACGACGGTCTCTTAGTCGCGCAAAGGAACTCTGGGAGGATCCGCGAGCTTCTCTGCGCGCGGCAGCTTGGGGGGCGGGGATCGCGAGGCCGGGGTAGGTAAATTTGCGGGCTCCCCTGCCGAGCCGACCGGCACTCGTATCCTGGTGCCCTCCCTGCTCGCGCGCCTTGTTTTCTGTCTCGAACTTTCCCCTGCTGGGGTGAATAATTTTTAGAACATTTTCATTTGTTATTTAAATAAAAAGCTGTAATGTTTTGACTTAGCCTCAGTGAGGATGCGCCGGAAGTCGGCGAGCTGGGGTGGTGAGCTGGGGTGGCGAGCTGGGGTGGCGAGATGCGCCGATGTGACAGCCTGCCTCAGATTCTCTTTTCTATAAATAGCCCCCCCCCCCTCCCTTTCACCTACCCCCGTACTATCTTTATTGCTCTGCTTCCCCTCCTGCTTTTTCCTTCCTCTGCTCGCGCTGTGCTTTGCTTCTTTCCTGCGACCATGGGCAAGACTAATCCGGACGCTGATGGCCACTCCAAGTGCGCGCAGCACTTCGCGGATTATTGCTTCTTTGACGGCCACACCAGCGAGGAGGAGCTCGCCGAATTCAAGGCCCTGTATGTGCCGCCGGGCTTTGAGGCGCGCAGGCCGGGGCCGGGCGAGGCAATCAACACGTTCTATGAGAACGAACTCGCATTCCCCATCTCGCACTTCGAGGTGGGGCTGCGACTTCCCTTGTGGCCGGAGATCCGGCAGATCCTGAAATACTACGGGGCCGTCCCCGCGCAACTGAACTCGAACGCCATCGCCATGATGGTGGCGTTCGCGAGCTATCTCCGGCGGGAGAGGATCGAGTTTAACCTGACGGTGTTCAGGAAACTCTTCTCCTACAAGGCGACGACGGACGGGGTCGCCTACTTCGGCGGCTCCTTGATCAAAGTTCGCGAGATCGCGAACAAGCACCACACCTGGATGACCAAGATCGCCTTTATCAAGGGCGATCTCGGCAACATCCCCTACTCGCCGCAACAGAAAGGCGAGGAGGTGTACCGCCCGCCGGCCGTGTCCGGCAACGACGCCGAGCTCCACAAATTCTTCCTCCACAAAGATTTCGAGGTCGCCTTCCTGCGGAGGGGCCTCGACGCGCTCCCCCCGGCTCTGCCCGGCGAAGGTATGCTTCCTTCCTCTTGCCGAGCTCGCCTACTCGCGGACTCGACACATTATCATCCCTGAGTTTTCTAACCTTCCCAAGTATTTTTCTGTAGGGGAGCGAATAATCCCCGCGAACCCGCCTTTTGCGGACCCGGGGCCTGATACTGACCCTCTTGCTCGCGAGAGGGCAGCGGCAGCGGCCTGCCGAGACGAGGCGCTCTCCTCGCAGCCCTCTTCCAGCAAGAGGCAACCTGAGGACGCGGGGTCGAACCCGCCATCCGGCCCCCGTCAGGTGAAGAAGATGCGGAGAGCCTTGCTGGCTCCGCGGGGGCAACAACAACAACAACATCAGTCCAGCCCCAAGTACATCAGCTCGTCGGAGACTCCTCCCGACGTGTCTCCGGGGAGCCCGCTGAAGGAGACTACCAGCAAGGGCAGAAAGGGTGGCAAGGCCCCCTCTTCCTCGGCTGCGATCTCCCCTCCTCCCTCGGCGAAGAGGGCTGCCCGCGAGCGCGCGCCGCCGAAACAGCACCCCCTCTTCAACTTCGGCGCGCGCTGGAAGGATTCCGCGGGCGAGCCCATGCTGCAGTGGGACGAGCTCGCTCATCGCATCTCCGTCTCCACCCTGCACCCATCCTGGCACGACCGCGAACCCGCCACCGGTCACGCCTACGCCCTCGGCTTTGGCCTCTATGGCCGGGAGGATGCCGAGGCTTACAAGAGGGCGACCCTCCGGCAGCTCGGCCATGAGGGCCTGCAGTCCCACCTGCGGACTCTGGAGCTGCACCACATGCTGGCGCGCCGCAGCTTCGCCCTCAGTCACCAGCTCGAGAAGGCCGAGCAAGCTCGCGACTTTGCCAAGGAGCAGGTCGCTGATCAGGCGAGGCGGCTCGGTATCGCGGACAGCCTTCTCGCTAAGACTGCCGGCGGGCTGGTAAGTGTCACGCACCACTCTCTTTTACTTGGAAAGTTCTTGTGCTGCTGCTAAGTGAGCTTTTTTCCAGGATGCCAAGGCGGAGGGCGAGCTCCAGGCTCGCAACACTGAGCTAGAGGAGGAGAACGGCCGCCTGCGCGCGCAGCTGGCCGTGGATGCTGACGCTGCTGGGGAGCTCCAGGCTCGCGACGTCGAGCGAGGGGAGGAGATCGTCCAACTATACGCACACCTTGGCGAGTTGGAGAGCGCGAACGCGAAGCTGAAGGGGGAGAACCAGCACCTTCTCGGCGAAGTGCGTCGCCAGGCGGAGATCTTCTTCCCGGGGCACGACATCGATCCCACTCTCCCCTACAAGTGCCCGCGCATCTTCGGCGAGGCGGACCTCATTGAGAGACTGCGGATCAACTCCATTCAGACCGTCGAGTGCACCCTCGCGATGATGAAGGACTCAGGGGTGCTGGTGGAAGGATGCGGGGAGATCTCAGCTCGGGACCTGATGCCGAGTCTGTTTCCGGCGACGCCGCCCAGCGAGAAGGAGGATAGCCTGGACGCTATGTTCGGGAAGAGCTTCCAGGACCACCCGGGCGACGGCGAGGACCAGTCCGGCGGAGGGGGCGAGGCCAGCTGACGGCCCTGTATTTTTGTTTCTCTTTTTTCCTTTTTGACAACTCGCAGAGGCGAGCTCCCTGTACATTTATAAATAATAAATGAAAGTGTTTTGATCATACCGGTGTTCTTTTTTACTATGCTCATTGTTATGAATGTATGTGGGTATATTCTCCCGCGACCTCGCAGGGACAGGTTCTGCGAGCAGAGTGATCATGAGAGCGCGCACGCGAGCGAAGTGTGTTTGGAGCGTTCGCCGAGTCTCAGATGATTTCGCGGCGAGTTACTCTCCGCCCTTATTACGCCATTACTACTCGCGCGCGATCTCCTGTCTTCTATCCGCCTACCTCTACTCGCATGCGAGCCACCCAGGTTGTGCCCATCGAAGAAGAAATTTTTCAAAGTGTGATGGGCCTGGGGTGCGAGGTGCCCTGGTCTGGCTTGTCTTTGGCGAGGCCCGGGCTCGCGGCCTGCTTTCCCATGCCGAGCCGAAAATGATGAGCTCGAACTCGCCTATGCCGAGCCCTCCAGCCCGGCCTGCCTTCTCGATTACGCCGTGCTGAGTTTGCCGAGCCCGAGCTCGCCCTGACAGGACTCTTTCCCCTTGCTCCCTGCCACAGACCTTGGCCTGTTCCCAACGACTTCAAGGCCGGCACCACCGAGTGACCTCCGGCTCTGCTAGCTAGGGGAGCCTGACAGCGGGATCTGCTCGGGGTCCACTAATACCACCATCGAGTGACTTCCAGCCCTGTCAGCTAGGTGAGAGCCTGACAGCGGGATCTGCTCGAGGCCAAGGATGACACCGAGTGACTTCCAGCCCTGTCAGCTAGGTGAGAGCCTGACAGCGGGATCTGCTCGGGGTCCATTGCTACTACCATCGAGTGACTTCCAGCCCTATCAGCTAGGTGAGAGCATGACAGCGGGATCTGCTCGAGGCCAAGGATGACACCGAGTGACTTCCAGCCCTGTCAGCTAGGTGAGAGCCTGACAACGGGATCTGCTCGGGGTACATTGCTACTACCATCGAGTGACTTCCAGCCCTGTCAGCTAGGTGAGAGCCTGACAGCGGGATCTGCTCGAGGCCAAGGATGACACCGAGTGACTTCCAGCCCTGTCAGCTAGGTGAGAGCCTGACAGCGGGATCTGCTCGGGGTCCATTGCTACTACCATCGAGTGACTTCCAGCCCTGTCAGCTAGGTGAGAGCCTGACAGCGGGATCTGCTCGAGGCCAAGGATGACACCGAGTGACTTCCAGCCCTGTCAGCTAGGTGAGAGCCCGACAGCGGGATCTGCTCGGGGTCCATTGCTACTACCATCGAGTGACTTCCAGCCATGTCAGCTAGGTGAGAGCCTGACAGCGGGATCTGCTCGAGGCTAAGGATGACACCGAGTGACTTCCAGCCCTGTCAGCTAGGTGAGAGCCTGACAGCGGGATCTGCTCGGGGTCCATTGCTACTACCATCGAGTGACTTCCAGCCCTGTCAGCTAGGTGAGAGCCTGACAGCGGGATCTGCTCGAGGCCAAGGATGACACTGAGTGACTTCCAGCCCTGTCAGCTAGGTGAGAGCCTGACAGCGGGATCTGCTCGGGGTCCATAATACATCACATTCCACCATGCAGGCCAATTGCAACGATATCAGAGAGCTTGAAAGAATTTATTATAATCAGAGTGTTGCTTACATGGTTCAGGGAAAAAAGCGTTTGAGGTCGTCACCACTCCAGGTGAGACTCAAGGTCTCGCCTTCTACATTTTGGAGTCGATAGCCCCCCGATCCCAAGGCCGTCTTTACTATGAACGGTCCCTCCCAGCTGGGATTGAGTTTCCCCACGAATGCTGACCTCCCTGCTGCATCTACTTTCTTCAATACCAAGTCCCCCTCCACGAACTGCTTGATCCTGACATGCTTGTCAAAGTACTTGGCCATTCTTCTTTTTACCTCCTCTTGTCGGATGGCGGAAAGGTCTCTTACTTCTTCCACCATGTCAAGGGAGAGCCTCAGTTCCTCCTCATTCTCCGCTTGCCATTCCTCGCGGCCTTCCTTTGCTGTCACAACTCGCGGCGTTTGGACTTCTAATTCGATGGGGAGCACTGCCTCGCACCCGTGGGAGAGTTTGAAAGGGGTCTCTCCTGTAGCTGTGTTGGGGGTGGTCCTCAGGGCCCAAAGAACCGCGGGGAGCTGCTCCACCCAGCTCCCTTTCAGGTTCTCCACCTTTTTCTTAAGGAGGTTGACGATGATCTTGTTTGCGGCCTCCACTTGTCCGTTACTCCTGGGGTGATGAACCGAGGCGAACCTGAGATCGATCCCAAGCTGTTCGCAAAAGCTGGTGAACTCGGCACTGGCGAACTGGGGCCCATTGTCTGTGACGATGGCCTGGGGCAGCCCATGGCGACAGATGATCTCCCCCCATACAAAATTCATGATCACCTGGGAGGTCACCTTAGCCAACGCTTTCACCTCCATCCACTTTGAGAAGTAGTCGATCATCACTAGGAGGAACCTCCTCTGACCACTGGCTTGGGGAAACGGCCCAACCAGATCCATTCCCCAGATTGCGAAGGGCCATGGGGCCGTGATACTACGGAGCCATTGGGCCGGCTGCAGCTGGAGGGGGGCAAACAGCTGGCACTTGTGACATCTTCTTGCGAATTCTGCGGCGTCCCGGTCCAGGGTGGGCCAAAAATAACCTTGCCTGACTATCCTTCCTTCCAGGGTCCGACTCCCGGAGTGACTCCCACATTCCCCGGAGTGGACCTCCTCCAAAATCCTTCGCACTTCTCCCTCGGTTACGCAGCGGGCCAGCATCCCTGAGAGGGTTTTTCTGTACAGCTGCCCGTCCTGGAGGAGGTAGTATGCTGATTTGTGTCTCAGCTTCTTCTTGTCTACCCCCTCCGGATACTCCCCTGCGGAGAGAAAAGCTACCACTGGGTCCATCCATGAAGCTTGCTGATCGATCTCCATGAGCTCTCCTTCTTCGATGGAGGGGCGGAACAGGTCGGTGATGGTGCCCCCCACCTGGGGTCCATGCTTAGCCAACTGATCGGCCTGTTCATTCTCTTCCCTGGGCACATGTTGGATGGCGAAAGTTTGGAAGGTTCCAATGATCCCCTTTACTTTGGCCAAGTACGATCGCAGGGTGGGCTCCCTTGCCTCGAACTCCCCGTTGATTTGGGAGGCTATTACCATGGAGTCTGTGAGTACCTCCACATCTGACACTCCAAGCTCCCTGGCCAGGCGAAGCCCTGCTATCACGGCCTCGTACTCGGCCTGGTTGTTGGTAATGGGAAAGTGCACCACCACCGTTTGCTCGATTCGGGTCCCTTGGGGGCTTTCTAGGATCACTCCTACTCCTAAGGAATGCCTTCCCGATGCTCCATCCACTTTCACCTTCCAGGGAGCCGGGCGAGTGAGTTCTTCTTCCGCCACTTCGATCACGTAGTCAGCAAGGAAGTCGGCCATCGCCTGGGCTTTGATCGAGAGCCGCGGGATGAAGGAGACGTCGAACTCGCTCATCTCCACTGACCACTTAGCCAATCTGCCTGAATGCTCCACCCCCTCGAAGATGTTGCGGAGGGGATGGTCGGTCACCACTCGGATTGAGTGTGCCTGGAAGTAGGGTCGTAGTCTCCGAGCCGAGATGATTAGGGCGAACGCAAGCTTCTCCAAGATCGGATAACGGAGCTCGGCCTTCCTCAAGACCCGGCTCACATAATAGACTGGGAGCTGTCTCTTCCCTTCTTCTCGAACCAGGACCGAGCTCAAGGCCTCCGTCCCGACCCCCAAATACAAGAACAGGTCCTCCCCCTCCTTCGATCCTTGGAGCAGCGGAGCCTGTGTCAACTGCACCTTGAGGGCCTGGAAGGCCTCTTCACATTCCCTGCTCCATTCAAACCTCTGACCCCCCCTTAGCGTCTTGAAGAAGGGGGAGCACTTCTCCCCTGCCCGAGAGAGGAAGCGACTCAGCCCTGCTAGCTTCCCTGTCAACCGTTGGACCTCCTTCGCATTCCGCGGGGGTCCCAGCTCCAGGATGGCCTTGACCTTGTCTGGGTTCGGCTCGACCCCTGCGGGGGTGAGGAGATGCCCCAGAAACTTTCCCCTGCTGGCCCCAAAGACACATTTTAGTGGGTTCAATCGCATCTTGTACTTGCGCAGGGTGGCGAAGGTCTCTTCCAGGTCCCGGAGGTGGGAGTCCACATCCCGGCTCTTGATCATGAGGTCATCTACATATACCTCCAGATTCCTCCCTCTCTGCTCCTTGAAGACCCTATCCATCATTTTTTGGTAGGTGGCTCCAGCGTTCTTCAGCCCGAACGGCATCATCTTATAGCAGTAGCAGCCGTCCCCTGTGATGAATGAGACATCCTTTATGTCCGGGGGGTGCATCCTGATCTGATGGTAACCTGAAAATGCATCTAAAAAACTCATTACAGAAAAACCGACGGCTGAGTCAACCAGCGCGTCGATCCGAGGCAAGGGGTAACAATCCTTAGGACAAGCTTTATTAAGAAGGGAAAAATCGATACACAACCGCCAGCGGCCGTCTCCCTTTTTGACCATCACAACGTTCGAGACCCAGCCAGGGTACTGAATTTCGGACACGAAGCCCGCTTTGAGAAGTTTCGCCACCTCCTCCCTGATGGGTTCTGCTAGCTTGTCCGCCGTGGATCTCTTTTTCTGCTGAACGGGGCGTGTTCCCGGGTCCAAGTTGAGGCGGTGGCAGGCCACATCCGCGTCAACCCCCGGCATCTCCGCGGCGTTCCAGGCGAAGATATCCACGTTCTTCTGGATGCACTCCAGCATCCTGCCCTGGTCTTCCGGGGTCAGCCCCCCGCTGACGCGGATCTTTTCCACCCTTCCTCCTCGGGTGAGCACCTCCAGCTCCACCACCTCCTCAGCTGCCTCCAGCCTGGATTGCTCTGCCCATCCTTCGGCGTCCCCTTCCTCCGGAGCGGGGATCTCTACCTCCATTGCCTTCTCCTCGACCCTCACCTCGGTCACTTCCTCCAAACTTCCTCCGGCCGCCTCTTCTGCGTAGCCCTTCTCTCCCAGCTCTTCCCCCTCAGCTTCCTCCTCGACCTCCTCCATCCTTCACCCCATCTCCTCGGCTCCTTCCTGCCAAGAGATGGTGTTCACCGCAGTGACATAACACTCCCGCGCCACCTTAGGGTCTCCCCTAACCCTGACTTGTACCCCCTCGGTGTTGAACTTCAAGCATTGATGAAAAGACGAGGGGACGCAGCGGAAGGCGCTGATCAGGGGCCTTCCAAAGATGGCGCTGTAGCTGCTGGGGGCGTCCACAATGACGAACTTGCAGTTTCGGGACTGCCCCCCCAAGGTGACATGGAGTCCGACTCCTCCTTCTACCTCCTTCCTTTCTCCTGAAAACCCGAACAGGGGGCCATCCGAGGCCAGCACTCTTCTCGCCTCCACCTTCATTGCGTCAAACGCCTTTTTGAAGACGACGTTGACGGAACTTCCGTTGTCCACGAGGATCCGTGAGACGGTGAAGTTCTCGATGGCCGTCTTGATGACCAGCGCATCACAGAACGGGTCCTCGTGGTCTGGTAGATCACTCCTGGAAAAGGTGATCCTCTCCTCTGGTGGCGGGGTTTGGGATGTAGAGGCGACGCTTCGCCGGTACATGGTGTGGAGGCTAGCCTTGCGGGAGGCCTCAATCCCTGCTCCCCCGTGGATCATCCTGATCCCTCCTCGGGTTCCCACGTCCACCCGGTCTTCACACCGATCCTCCTCCGCCCGAGGCAGGACCTCCTCGATCCTCACTTCCTGTCGCGCCCCCTGCTGCTGCTGCTGCTCCCTGTTCCCCCTCATTTCCAAGAATTCCGGGCATGTGGCTGTTGCGTGCCCTTCTTCCTGATGGAAGTCGCAGTAGGGCAACTCCACCCTAACCTCCCTCCTTCTTCTCCTCCACGCTCCTCTCCTGGCCCCCAAGGCTATGGCCATGGCCTCCTCTTGATCGGGGAGCCTGGGCCTCTGGCCCTGCCTCCAACCTGGGGGGTGGAATTGGTCTTGCCTCCCCTGGAAGTGACCTCTTCCGAAGTTTCCCCTCTGAGGCCCCTGCCCCTGCCACTCTGGCCTCCAGCCTAGCCGACGGTCGGGCTCCTGGCGCCCCCACCCCGGCTGCTGCTGCCCTTGGAGCTGCCTCTGCTCCCTCTGCCTGGGCTCCCCTCTTCTTTCTTCCTGACCTCTTCCTCCCTTCGACTCCCTCTCCTCCTCCGTGGCCCACTTGGCCAATTTCCTTACAAACTCCGGGTTTGACGCCTCCCCGTCAACCTCTCTCGCCGCTCTTTCCATCAACTCCTCATAGGAGAAGGGGGGAACTCTCTTCAGCTCCATTCGGAAGAATCCCTGCTGCAGGCCCAGGGTAAAGGCCATCATCAGACTATGGCCCGGCATCTCCTGGACCTGAGTAACCTCCTCCTGGAATCGGTCCACGTAGCTCCCCAGCGTCTCGTTCACCCCCTGCTTGATGTGAAACAGGGACTCAGACTCCTTCTTCCTCTTCTTCGAAGTGGTGAATCTCAGCATGAATCCTCGGCGCAAGTCCTCGAAGCAATAGATGGAGCTGGCCGGCAGCTGGTGGAACCACTCTCTCGCTTTTTCCCGGAGTGTGATGGCGAAGAGCCTGCACTTGAATCCGTCCTACATCTGACGGATGGAGACCACGTCCTCGAACCATTGGACATGTTGTACCGGGTCTCCCTTCCCAGTGTAATAGGACATCTCAGGCTCCCTGAACCCATCTGGAACTGGAGCTGAAGAGACCAGCTCGCTGAAAGGACTCCCTCCTCCCACTGGGCGAGCTGGCGAGTCTCGCGAGCCCAGCTCGCCGAAGCGACCTCGGCCTGCCGAGCCTGGGAAGAGCTCGCGCCCGGGGAGCTCGCACCCTCGGCCTTCCTCGGCCACTTCCTTCCCAGCTCGCCTGCCGGGCGCGTCCTCGCCCAATGAGGGGGCGGCCGCGATCTGATTTGCCGGAGTCGAGCACTCGGCCCGCGTGCCGAGTGCGAACTTGACCAAATTCAGCACCTCGCTTCTGAAGTCTTCGAACATTCCCACTGTTGCGAGAGGCGGGGGGGGGGGGGGGCGGCGAGCTCGGCCTGTCGGATCCTTGTCCCGTCATTGAACTCGCGGGAACTTTTCTGTGCTGACCACGCTCCACGCTCACCGCACCAAAATGTTGAAACCGGAACCCGGCTTCCTGTGGAGCTCGCCCTTGGGGAAAGGGGTGGTCTCGCGCCTACTTCGCTCCTGCAAGAAAAAATAACAAGACAAGGAGAAACAGACCCAAGGGCTCGGCGGGGAGGTCCCACCACAAACCCGGAAGATCTCAGAGCGCTTCCCCTCCTTAGCCTGAAGCCGAGCTAAGGTACCCTCAGAAAGCACTTAAGAGAGTTTAGGGAGAGGAGCTCAGGGAAAAAACCTGCTTTCAGGGGTACCCCTTGGGTCCTATTTATAGTTTTTGAAACCCGGACTGCCAATAACCAAAATAACTGACCTGAAAATACCAGAAAACCCTCGGCTGGGTCTGCCAACAGCCAAACTCCGCTGTTTTGAAGGGCTACGGGCAGACCAGCAAGGGTAAAACAGTAAAAAGTACCTCTGACCCCCAGGCGAGCTGGGACCCCTGGCCACCTCGGCATGCTTTGCTCGCCAGCTGCCGTCGAGCTCCACTGCGAGGGCGCGAGCCTCAGCCCGCTCGGCGAATGCTGAGCTCTGGGTCGCCGATCGTCGATCTCTGGTCGACGGATGCTGAGCTCTGGCCCTCTCCTGCTGTTGCCGAGCTCGCCTGCTGGTGCCGAGCTCGCCGAGCTCGCCGAGCTGCTGCTCGCCGGACACGGGGTTGTACAACTGTCTTAAAGTGTCGAGACAGTCTGTCTTTAAGTGTCGACACTTGTAGACTAAGTATCGACACAAGTAGACTAAGTGTCGACACTAGCCTTCAAGGTGTCAACACAACTCCTTGTGTTGTAGAAATTACTTTTCGACACAGCTTCTTCATCATGTGTCGACACTGATAATGTGTGTCGACACAACTCCTTGTTCTTCAGTACTTTGTTGATTTCTTGTAAGTGTCGACACTACTCCTTTGTGTCGACACATCTTCTTGTGTTGAACTTGTTAAGTGTCGACACATCATCTTGGTGCCGACATATGCCTTCAGTGTTGATACTTTTGCTGAGTGTCGACACATCTGCTTGGTGTCGACACATTCTTCTTCTGTTGAGACTTTGGCTGAGTGTCGACACATCTCCTTTGTGTCGACACTTGTACTTAGAATTTTTGTTGAACTTTGCTGAGTGTCGACACAGCCTCCTAGTGTCGACACTTTCTTCATGTGTTGAGTCTTCTGCTGTGTGTCGACACATTCTTCATTATGTCGACACTTTCTTCATGTGTTGAGTATTTTGCAGAGTGTCGACACATTCTTTATTATGTCGACACTTATACTTAGACTCTGCTGAAATTTGCTGAGTGTCTACACAGCCTCCAAGTGTCGACACTTTCTGATATAGACACAGTTCCTCTGGGTGTCGACACTGCTTCTAAGTGTCGACACTTCTTCACTGGACATTTCTTCATTGAGTGTCGACACAGCCTTCATGTGTCGACACTTTCTGTCTGGTGTCGACTCTGTATCCCTGGTGTCGACACAATTACTCCAAGTGTCGACACTGCTTGCCTGGGTGTCGACACAAGTCTTCTTAAGTGTCGACACTTTCCTTCTGGGTGTCGACACATGGACTTAAAAACTTTTCCGCTTTCCCTGTAAATACTTGACCTGCACAACTCAACTCAAAACACATCAAATACATTTTGATGTATATCATTGAGTAGGGTGAGGCTTCTTCAAATCAGGTACATTTAATCCAATGTACCCAACACCAGAAACTTCACTCGTGCAGGAAAAATAATCACTCGAGTAGGTAAGTAATCACTCGAGTAAAAAGGAAGGATCACTCGTGTAGGCTTAAGACGGCACTCGAGTAGGTGAAAAAGGATTACTCGAGTAATTAAAAAAAATATCACACGAGTAATAAACAGGCACTCGAGTATACAAGAAATCAGAAACCGAGTACACAAAAGGCAGTACTTGAGAGAATAGAACAGTACTCGAGTAAAACAACCATGACAACTCCAGTAACTGAAAGGAATCACTCGAGGATATGTATAAGCACTCGAGAGAAGAATTTAAAATTTGCACAATAGTAAAAATCTTTACAGATATATCCAAAGAAATTAAAGTATACGAATGAATAGTGTTTTTCATTTTTGAATAGTACTTTAATATTAAAATATTCATATTTTATATATTTTTGTATAAGGAAATTATGAGATCAAAACGGAGGCCCGAACGTGCGCCGAATCAAACAAAATTCACACCATAGGCGAATACTGACGCTACGAACACAACGAAGAAGTCAAAACCAAAATCCGACAAGCCATTCCCGAGATATTAACCTTCAAAGTATACGGCGAAAATAAATAATCCAAAACTCCAATCGTGCGCCGAGACTCCAAAAATGCTCGGATTGCGACGAAACTTGACGAGCAAGTCCAAAATCACTTAACTTAAATTTCAAGCACAAAAAATTCTTATTACCACAAGAATTCGGCCGACTCGACCGCACAGACGCGAAAATGCCTTCACGGCATTGCGTCGTCAACTCGATGTTAAAAGTAACGCCACGACGTCATAAATCTGACGTCGCCCAATCAAATAAAATCATCAAGAAAATCGGGGGCGTTACAGTCACTCCCCCTAAAAAGAAGTTTTGTCCCGAAACTTCTCACACAACTCCCAAAACCAAATAAAAACGATAAAATCAAACATAACTGAAAACATAACGACATACCCGAAACTAAGAGAAGAGGTGCGGGTGAGATTCCCTCATCGCCGATTCCAATTCTCACGTCGCGCTCTCGACGTCTTGATTTCTCCAAAGAATCTTGACCATAGGAATGGTCTTTCTCCGCACACACGCTCTTGAGAATCTAGAATACGAATAGGTTCTTCCACATACGTAAGGTTGGGCTGAATCTGGAGTATCGAGTCGAGGACTTGACGAACATTACGAACACACTTCTGCAACTGGCTCACATGGAACACATCATGGACACCAGGGAAGGTCGCAGGCAAAACCAGCCTATAAGCTGACACTCTGATGCGCTCAAGAATCTGGAAAGGTCCCACGTACCGGGGGTCTAACTTGTGGTTCCTTCCAAACCTTTTAACGCCAGACATCGAAAAAACCTTCAAAAAAACCAAGTCTCCAACCACAAACTCCAGATCGACCCTTCGTTGATTAGCATACTTCTCATAGCGCTCTTGTGCCACACAGAGCTTTTCCCGAATATGAGTTACACTACAATTCATCTCTTCAAGGGCTTCCGAACATAGCAACGGACTCTCACCAACTTCAGCCCAAAACAAAGGAGTTCTACAACGCCTTCCATATAAGGCCTCAAACGGGGCCATCTGCAGACTCTCTTGATAACTATTATTGAATGCAAACTCCATGAGTCTGAGACGCTCATCCCAAGCACCACCATGATCCAAAATATAACACCTGATCATATCTTCTACAATCTGTTTTACCCTTTCCGTCTTACCATTCGTCTGCGGATGATAGGCGGTGGAATACCTTAAATCGGTACCCAACCCCTCCTGTAAACTCTTCCAAAAGCGAGACGTAAATCTGGAGTCCTGATCTGATACAATGTTAACAGACACTCCATGTAACCTAATGACCTCATCAAGATATAGCTCAGCTATCTTCTTCATCGAATACCCAATCTTAAACGGAACAAAGTGAGCACACTTTGTCAATCTATCGACTATCACCCAAACAGAGTCATGTCCACGGGGAGATTTCGGCAGACCGGTGATAATATCCAGTGAAATACCCTCTCATTTCCAACTTGGAATATCAAGCGGTGTCAATTTACCACCAGGCCTTCTATGATCAGCCTTAACACGCTTACACGTATAACATTCTGATAAAAACTTTGCGATATCATTCTTCATCCCTGACCACCAAACAATTTGCTTTAGATCCTTATACATCTTAGTGGAACTAGGGTGGTAGGCTATACTGGAACCATGAGCTTCAGCACAGATCTTAGCCCGAATATCGCCAAAGGCGGGGACACAAAATCTACCCTGATACTTCAAGGTGTCCAACTCATCCACAGAGAAATCAGGTAGCTCTCCCTTCACGGTTCTATTCCTGAGGTGCAACAAATCAGGATCATCCTTCTGATGTGCCCGAGTAAGGGAAATCCAAGAGGGTTCTTCTACTTCCAAACTAGTAGGCACATTACGACTCCTGACCTCAATATTCATCAACAAAAATTCTTCTACCAAGGACTGTACCGACAGATAAAAGATTTTAGCGATCTTTCTACTCAAAGCATCGGCTACTACATTAGCCTTTCCAGGATGATAAAGAATTCCCACTTCATAATCTGCCACATATTCTAACCACCGACGCTGGCGCAAATTTAGTTACTTCTAAGTGAAGACGTACTTCAAACTCTTATGGTCCTTATAGATCTTGCACAACGCGCCATACAATACGTGTCTCCAAAGCTTCAGCGCATAAATTACAGCAGCAAACTCCAAATCATGCGTCGGATAGTTTCTCTCGTGAATCAATAGTTGCCTCGATCCATACGCGATCACTTTACCATCTTGCATTAAAACACAACCAAGTCTGATGTGTGATGCATCAACATACACAGCATACTCAACTCCTTCAGTAAGTAAGGTTAAAATTGGAGCAGTACATAATCTCTTCTTTAACTCTTGGAAAGCCTTTTCACACTTATCACTCCAAATGAATGCAGTATTCTTCTGAGTAAGTCTAGTTAGAGGAGCAGACAACACCGAAAATCCTTCCACGAATCTTCTATAATAGCCAGCCAGGCCTAAGAAGCTTCTAATCTCCTCAGGTGTAGACGGTCTCTCCCATTCCATCACGGCAGAAATCTTGGTCGGGTCTACAGAAATACCGTCCTTGCTTACTACATGACCTAGAAAGGACACCTGAGGTAGCCAGAACTCACACTTGCTCAACTTCACATATAACTTATGCTCCCTCAGGGTTGACAAAACCAAACGTAAATGCTGAGTATGCTCCTCAACATTGCGGGAATACACCAGGACATCTTCTATAAACATAATAACGAATCGGTCCAAGAAATCCTTAAACACCCTATTCATCAAATCCATGAAAGCAGAGGGTGCATTGGTTAAACCGAAAGACATCACCAAAAACTCATAGTGTCCATGCCGCGAACGAAAAGCGATTCGGGGAATATCTCCCTCACGAATCCTCAACTGGTGGTAGCCTGAGAGAAGATCGATCTTTAAAAATATCGAGCTACCATGCAACTGATCGAACAGATCATCAATCCTTGGCAGGGGATATCTATTCTTAATGTTTACCTTGTTCAATTCTCTATAATCAATGCAAAGCCTTGTCGATGCATCTTTCTTCTTGACGAATAAAATAGGAGCACCCCATGGAGAAGAACTTGGTCTAATAAAACCACACCTCAGCAACTCATCGAGCTGAGTACGCAACTCATCCAACTCACGCGGAGCCATACGGTACGGTGCTTTGGCAATAGGACGAGTACCTGGCTCGAGGTCTATCACAAACTCTATCTCCCTTTCAGGAGGAAATCCTGGAAGACTATCAGGAAAGACATCTAGAAACTCTCGCACCACCGAGACATCCTCAAGACATGGTGTAACAAAAGCTGTTTCCAGAGCAGAAATAGAAACCAAAAACGTCTCGCAACCAGACTCTATAGCACGACAAGCACGTACAGCGGAAATGACAGGGGAAACACTGTCCTGAAATCCATAGGCGCTCATAGGTTGTCCGTCGTCCATCCTGAAATCCAGTTGCTTAGCCTTGCACTGGATGACCGCATCATACTTGGACAGCCAGTCCATGCCCAAAATCACATTGAAATCAGCCAGATCTAAAATCATCAGATCCGCAAAGGCCAGAAAATTGCCAAGATAAATAGGGCATCTCAGAACTCCTTGGCTAGATATCACTGAATCACCGGATGGAAGCTTGACGTTGAAGGAATCTCCTAGTTGATCCACATTCAGGCATTGTTTATCAACAAATCTCCGGGCCACAAAGGAATGGGTGGCACCCGAATTGAAAAGAACGCGCGCCCACCTATTCCGCACCTTAAACTCCCCTAAAACTGTAACATACATAACTAAACGAATGACAAATAGGGCAACAACGACAAATAATAAAGATAAATTAAACTGGGGCTAACTTGATATCACTTACGTAGAGGTTTGAGCTTCCTCACTGGTTATCACGTTCAGCTTTCCTTTTCCTTTATCCAGGTTCGGTGGCGGTGGCAGAGCTCAAAGTGGGGCAGGCTGCAGTGGGGGCTGAGCCTGGGGGCACGAAGACTTCTGGTGTCCCTTTTGCCTGCATTGGAAGCAAATCCTTTCTTTCATCCAGCACTGACTCACATCATGACCTTTCCTTGCACAGAACGAGCACACTAGCTCTCCCTTGGGTGTATCTTGGATGGCGTGCACCTGCTGCTGCTTAGGGTGGCAGTCCTCTTGAAACACCTTCCATAAGGGTGGCCAGGACGACCACATAAACTACACACTTCCTTACTTTTCTTCTTGGATGAAGGTTCAGATGCCTTGGAGCTACCATCCTCAACAACCTTCCTTTTCTCTTTCCTCGACGCAGCACCGCGGTTCTTAGCATTTTCAATCGCCTCCACTTTCGAAGCAGCTTCCACTGCTTCAGCATAACTTTCGGCTCAGTAAGCGCATGCCAACTGCTGGACATCGCTTCTTAATCCTCCTAAGAAACATTTGTAACACCCCCTATCTGTCGGATGGCATATAGCAGTAGGTCCGGCCGGGGCCCGACGCCATATACCACAGACAGACCGGGTGGTTACTCAATGGAAATCATCCAACCAATCATAATGTCATACACAGAGTATTCTAGCGGAAGCAGTTTAATAAGTTGCAATAAAGAACCCAGCTCAAAAGCATGAATGTCCACTAACACCAAATAGGAATGTAGTATATACACAAATACTGGCCTCAACGCCTTACAAAAAAAAAGGGTTTACTTCATATTACATGTTTTCCATACCATGGCACGCAGGCCGGTCATACATGATCAAAAGCAAGTAAACACTCTAATTAGGCCTTCGAGGGCCGGCTTCGCACTTTGGGCTTTAGCCCGCTATTGACCGCTTGGTCCCGCAGCACCTGCAAGCACAATCCACCGCATGGTGGTAAACAAAAGTAACGGTCAGCAATGCTGACCAAATTATAACGATCCCGCCCCCAACTCGGGGCGGCGATGCTCCTTCCCTGCATTATATTAGCACAACCAAGCAGTAAATAACTACATCACAACACAGGCATTGGCATGTACGGCCACACGCCCTGTGCTCTCAGGGAACATTCTCGGTGATCACAGTCTAATCCTACCGACTCACCACCGTCCCCAGGACGGCAATCTCTCGTGAGCATTTGGTCTTTCTGGCCACTGCCTAAGACCCTCAATCTATGTCAACGGTAAGTGCCACGTTAAATTTAGGTCTCTTTAACCGAACGACATAGAGCGGGTACAGTTCCGCCTGACCCATTGCTCACACCGCAACGTTGATTTAAACCATATGCGCGGGTCAAACTTCTCCCGAGTCCCAAATCGTTTACATACAACACATAACCCAGTTATGTTCATATTGGCTCCAGGCCCACAAGTTTGGCAGGATCATGCATCTTCCCAGTTTTTCGGGTGCACCTTTGAGTTAATCCCCAAGGCTCCCTGTTGCAATCTACCACGTAGAAAAACCTGAAAACAAACATTCGCACGGAGTCTTCTCCGGCATTTATGCAATGCAACATCACCGATCCAGACCAACATGTCCGGATAGGCTTCACACATCATGCCTATGTCCGTTTTCGTTTACGGACTGTACACAGCGGGGACTTTACATATCTACCCGAAGGAACGCCTCCAACCCACCGCAAACTCGCGATAGCGGGCTTCCTATGCAAAGAAAGAGAGCTTAACATGCTCAAGAAGAGAATCGTTACCCTAGCGTTCCTTTTTGGCGCCATGGAAAAGTAAGCGGATGAAAAGCACCGCACTCTCTTTGCCTCCGTAGATCCGAAGTCGGCTCGTGATTTGGAGCTTCGAAGCTCCTCCAATGGTCGGATCTAGCTTCTTCTTCCTCCCTTGGCTCTCCTCTCTCTCTATACTTTAGAAAGATAACCACTCAAAATAAATGAGGGTTTCAAGGGTCCAATCCCGTATATATCCCCTCAGGAACAACCCCCAGCCGTTGGATCTCAGATTAAAGAAACGAACGGCTTTGATTCAGGCCTGAAAATACAATCTAGACTGAACACGGCCAGTCACACGCCCGTGTCCAGGGCCGTGTCCCTCATTCGCCGTCAAAATCGACGCGCCTGGAACAACACACGGGCACCCGACACACCCGTGTTCGACCTGACACGCCCGTGTTCCAACTAACACGGCCGTATGGTCGGCCGTGTGTCCCCATCGATTTATCCCGAAAACAACCTGAGAAAAACACGGGTTCTTGGACACGCCCATGTCCTAACCCGTGTCTACCCGAACACGCCTGGGCTCCAGGCCGTGTTCACTGTCTCGACACTCGACACTTCATTGAGTGAAGCTTGTCGACACCCGACACGGCCTTGGACACGCCCGTATCCTAGGATGTGTGCCTTGTCTCGACACATCGTCGAGCAAAATTCATCGACTCCCCGGGACGAGTGTAGACACGGGTCGACACGCCCTGCGACACGCCCGTGTCGCAGGCCGTGTTCCATGTCTCGACACTTCGTCGAGAGAAATTCGTCGACACCCTGGGCCGATCGTCGACACGGGCTTGACATTCCCTGCGACACGCCCGTGTCGCAGGCCGTGTTCTCTGCTCGACGATCGTCGACTCCAAAATCGTCGACCTCTCGACCAAAATGTCGAACCTAGCCTGACACGCCCTGGGACACGCCCGTGTCCCAGGCCGTGTGCCTACTACCAGATTCCAAATCTGGCCCAAAACGTCCCCCGTCGCTCTTTTCAGTTTCGGGGCGTTACAACTCTCCCCTTCTTAAAAGAATTTCGTCCACGAAATTATATAAAGGAAAGACAAGTACCAAAATTAAATTGTACCTGAGCGGAACACCTCCGGGTACTCGTCAAGCATAGTCTGCTCTTATTCCCAAGAGAGCTCCTCTCAGCCGCAATTGTCCCATCGGACCTTGACCATCCTGATCTCTTTATTGCGTAGCCACGTGACCTCCTAGTCCTCAATTTGCACGAGTTTGACCTTCGTTGTCAACCCGCTATCACCCGGCACTTACTCGACCGCGATCACTTGCGCAGGCTCTTGCACCGCCTTCCGTAGCACCGATATATGGAATACCTCATGTAAACCACTAAGCTCCACTGAAAGCTTCAACCGATAGGCTGCTTCGCCAACTCGCTCCAAAACCTCAAACGGCCCAATGTACCTCGGGCTTAGCTTTTTCAATCGCCGCACCCGCGAGACACCCTTGAACGGCCTGATCTTTAAGTACACATAGTCGCCCACAGCGAACTCCACGTTCCTGTGCTTGGCATTATAATACTTCGCTTGTCGGTCCTGAGCGATAAGCAACCTTTCCCACATTGTACGCACCAACGAAGTAGTATCCTCCACTTCTAATCGCTTATACAACTTTGACTCACCCGTTTCTAGCCAAGATAACGGCGTGCGACATTTTCTACCATATAGGGCCTCGAAGGGTGCCATTTGAATACTCGCTTGGTAGCTATTGTTGTATGCAAACTCCACCAAATAAAGATGATCTTCCCATTGCTTTCCAGAATCCAAGACACACATGTGAAGCATGTATTCCATAGTTCTATTGACTCTCTCGGTCGGCCCATCTATTTGCGGATGGAAGGCTGTGCTGAATTTTAGCTTTGTTCCCAACATTTGCTGCACAAGCCTCCAATCATTGGACGTGAACCACCCATCTCGGTCACTCACGATGCTGCGAGTCACCCCATGAAGCCGCACTATATTCTCCACATACAGTTTTTCCAACTTCTCCAACAGATCATCCTTCCTATGCAGAATGAAATACGACACCTTTGTTAACCGATCCATAGAGATGTCGTCGGATTTTCACTCCGGAATAGGCAAGGACTTCAATAATCCTCCTTGCTTTTGGTATTCCGCCTTCACCAAGGCGCAAGTTTGGTACTTCGCCACGTAGAGTGCCCCATCTTTATTCAAACCCGGCCACCAAAACAGTTTCTTGACATCGCGGTATCTTTGTGCTCCCCGGGTGGATTGAGTACTTAGTATGGTGTGCCTCGTACAATAGTTCCACCCGCAAATTGCCCACACTTGGGACGCACAGATGACTGTCTTTCCAAAGCAATCTGTCCTCCACAACGAATTGGGAACTTGACACATCCAGAGCCTCTACCATGAACTGCTTCATCTGGACATCCATATCCAAAGTCTGCCGAATCAGATCAGCCAGGTCATTAAGTACTGCTTCAGCACTTGATTGCTTATCCACATAAACAATCTCCGACGCCTCCAACTCCCGCACCAACTGCTCATCATACACCGATAGCCAATTGACTTGAGCTGGGGCTCGGCAACTCAACGCGTCCACAACCGCATTACCGTTACCAGGCACGTAGTGGATCTTCGATGTATAGTCCCCTAGAAACTCCTTCCATCTACGCTGCCGCATATTCAGATCTTTCTAATCAATCAAATACTTCAGGCTCTTGAGATTGGTGTAGATATCAATCTTCACACCATATAAATAATGCCTCCACAGCTTCAAGGCAAACATCACGGCCGCTAACTCCAAGTCATGGACCGGATAATTCCTCTCGTGCAACTTTAGCTGTCTTGAGTCATAAGCTATCACACTTCTGTATTGCAATAACACGCAACCCAAACCGCTGCCCGAAGCATCGCTATAAATTTCATATCCTTCGGTCCCAATCGACGAACTCAGCACAGGCGCCGTGGCCAACCGACATTTTAACTTCTCAAAATCTCGTGCGCACTTCGGCATCCAAACGAACTTCTGCTCCTTCCTCGTCAGAGTAGTGAGAGGTAACTCTATCCGCGAGAAGTTCTCTACGAAGCGCCTATAATAGCCGGCAAGCCCCAGAAAGCTCCGGACTTCCGCTACGGTAGAAAGCTCAGGCCACTCCCGTATTGCAACAATCTTCGCCGGATCCACCGCAATACCCTCTCCACTCACTATATGACCGAGGAACGCCACTGAGGATAACCAAAACTCGCACTTCAAGAACTTGGCATAAAACTGATTCCTCCTTAGCGTTTCCAAAACCAAATGAAGATGCTTGAAGTGATCTTCCTCACCCTGCGAGTATACCAAGATATCGTCGATGAAGACGGTCACAAAATGATCCAAGAAGTCCCTGAAGGTCCTGTTCATCAAATCCATGAAAATTGACGGCGCATTAGTCAACCCAAACGGCATGACCGTAAACTCATAATGCTCGTATCTCGTATTGAACGATGTCTTTGAGATATCACTCTCCCTTATTCGCAGCTGATAGTACCCAGACTTGAGACCCAACTTTGAGTATACCGTCGACCCGACCAACTGATCAAAAAGATCATCGAGCCTTGCGATTGGGTACTTGTTCTTTTCGGTTAGCTTATTTAACACCCGATATACAATACAAAGTCTCAAGCTCCCGTCCTTCTTCTTTACAAATAGGGCCGGTGCACTCCAAGGTGAAGAACTTGAACGCACGTACCCTTGCTTAAACAACTCTTGGAGTTGCACCTTCAGCTCCGCCATTTTCCTTAGGCGCTAGTCGATACGAAGATCGTGACACAGGCTTTGCACCTGGCACTAGCTCAATCGTAAAACCTATCTCCCGTTGAGGCGGGGCTCCAGGAAGATCTCTATGGAAAACATCTGTAACACCCCCTATCTGTCACATAGCATATAGCAGTAGGTCCGGCCGGGGCCCGATGCGTATGCCACAGACAGACCGGGTGGTTATGTTGAGGTAATTTTAACTAGGATTGTCATTGTTGTACTTCTTGTTTTTAATTTTTTAATAACTATATCCTTTATTTTTAGGAAAAAGAATATGAACAAGTGTTATGTTAACACTTGGAAAGAAGATGATGAGAATCTATTTGCTTCAAACAAATGGTACCGTGAAGGGTACACATCTCCAAGTAGAAAGAAATTATTCTACTAACCAAAAGCACTTTATGCTCTTTTAAATGTGGTTTTATATTTACTTCTTATGAATGACTTTATTGCTTTTAATAACATTAGAAAGACAATGTGTGGTTGGATGGTATGAGCACAATAGTTCATGTTTTTATTCAAATGTTTAAGTTGGAATATGTCCTTTTATGTTGATGGTGTGTAATGATATGATCAAGTCTATGTTAAACATGATGTAGGGTATCTAAGCATTGTTTTGAAAATGATTACATGATGAGAAAGATAATTCATATCATGAAAGGTTATCACATGTAACACTATAATTGTTAACTTAATACCTAAGTATTACACTTGTCAAACCTTACTTTTATGAAATATTTTGTAAGGTCTTTTATGAGTTTTATTAAGGTTTGTTTTTTTTAATATTAAGATAAATAATCTCAATTATTTTCGAAATTAAACCAGCCATTTTATTTAATAAAAACTGTTTTTAAATAGGGCTGAATTTCTTGCTAACAATGGCGGTTTCTTTTTTAAAAAAAACAAACAAAAAACGAAATGGTAGCACCCCTTGATGAAAGGTTGTGGTTTTTTGAATAACTAACATTTTATAAATTCTATTGTGATGATTGAGAAGGTGCTCAAGCCGTGTGTTCTAAAAATAGAAAGAGAGAAAGAAAACCGTGAAGGTGAAGAAGGAAAACCGTGAAGAACATTGTTGTCAAGACCAATGTCTTCGGTTTTGTTCTCTTGAGGGCAATCTCAAAAGAATAAAGAATCAAGTCCACGACTTGATTGAAGAAAGGAGAAAGCCGATCACTTGGATCTCAGATCCAAAACACTTGCATAAGAAGTGGAAGGTTCGGTCATTGAAAAGTCTTGTTGAAGAAAACCGTGAAGAGGCTTCAAGTTGGATGAGAAGGTTTGATGAGAATTAAGTCTTTATCCCTTCAAATATTGAGAATAAAACTGAGGTAGTTGTTTGTTTAAAATTACTACATATCACCTTCTTCATTGTGGATAATTAAGGTTTCAAACCTTAAGTAATTACTCCACAAGTTTTAGAGAGACAAATAAAGAAATTGTCACACAAATTCTTTATTTGCTCAAAGTTTAAATTCAACTTCAATTCTACTTCTATTAGCATCTTGTCTTTTAAATTTCATTAAGTTTGTTGTAATGATATTTAATCATATGTATCTTGTTAGAATGAAGATTTTTATTTAGATAAATTTGTAAAAGAAATTCTGTGATTTGTTGAGTTAATTTATTATGAAATGTTTGAAATTCAAATTATTATATGTATGTTAACTTCCTTTATGTATTGTCATTAGCACTCAATATTAACAATTGGTATCAAAGCAAGGTTCCATATTATAATCTTTACCGATTAGGGTCATAAGTTTCTTTAAAAAATGACTAATGAAGGAGGTGCCATGAATAGAGCTCCATTGTTCAATGGAAAAGATTATAATTATTGGAAGAAAAGAATGGAAATTTATATTAAATCATTAGGAATTGATGTCTGGAATTTTATAGAAAATGAATATGTGCAAACTGCTAGAATAAATATCCTTGAAGATCAAAATGAAATAAGAAGGATAGATAAAAATAATAAAGCAATGCAAGCTTTAATGTCTGGCTTAACTGATTCAGAATTAGTTAAAGTTATGAACTGTTCTACTGCTCAAAGTATATGGCTAAAACTTCAAATTTTATATGAAGGAGATAGCAAAATAAAAGAGGCAGAATTACAAATTTATAGGAGTAGATTTGAATCAATAAAAATGGAAAATGATGAAAGAATAGAAAATTTCATGCAAAGAACAAATGAAATCGTAAATTCTATTCGAGGTCTAGGTGAAATTCTAAATGATGCAACAATTATAAAGAAAATATTAAGATCATTACCAGAAAAATTTAATTCCAAGGTCTCTGCAATTGAAGAGGCTAAGGACTTAAACAAGTTATCCTTTGATGAGTTACTTGGATCATTAGTGGCCTATGAAATGAGAACAATGGACATTAATAAAGAATATGAAAAACAACTTGCTTTCAAAACTGAGCTTACTATGAATAAAAATAAAGTTTAACATTCAAACTTTGGAAAGAAAAATAACTCTAGATATAATAAGTTTGATAAACCCAAGTTAATAGGAAATTGTTACACTTGTGGAAAACCAGGTCACTATTCAGTGGATTGCTATCACAACAAAAAGAAAGGAAACACTGAAAGTAAAAAATGATAGATATAGCAATGGAAAAATGAAGTACTACAATCAAAATAAATCAAATTTTGTTAATGAGGAAATTGATAGTAGTGAGGATGAAAATGAAGCTAATAATGATAAGAAAAAACATTCTTTTACATTCATGGCAAAGACTAGTTTTATTGAATCTTCTGACGATGACTTAGAAGATAAAAGTGATTTAGAAAAAGAACTAATAGCTTCACTAAAAAGGGTAAGAGAACAAGAAGAGTTAATTGAATCACTTGAATTGTCTCTAGAAAATACTCAAACATGGAGTCAAAGCATCACCTTAAATCACATTGAAAATCATGTAGAGAGATCAATGAATATGATTAGTGATCTAAAAGAAGAAATTCTCTTGTTAAAAACCGAAATTAAAAATAAACATTATAAAGTTTCATCCTTATCTGATACTTGTTCCTTTGTTGATGCAGGAGACCAAATGGAAGAGAAAATGAAAAACATATCTGAAAACCTTCATGAAATGAAATTAAATTTAGTAACCAATAATGAATTAACTGATAGTGATGAGCTTTTTGAAGCTACTGATTTAGTGAATAACATAAATCAATTAATGAGAGACAGGGATATTGATAGAAAGCAAATTCAAGAACTAACACTGCAGGTTCAAAAACTCAAGGATGATCTTCAAAGGTTGTTCAAGTTTGAAGACTCCATAAACAAGCTGAATAGTCTCATATCTATGCAAAGATCTACACATGATAAGAGTGGATTAGGCTATCATACAGGAGAATCATCAGAAGGAACAGAGAAGGGTGAAAATCAAATGAATTTCAAATTCAAAGGTGCTGAAAATCTCATGCCAAAAAGGTATACTTGTCAACCACTCTCCAATAAAATTTGTTATATCTGCAATTATTATGGTCATGAATCTATTAACTGCAATTTTTATAATTATTCATCTTTATCATCTTTTAGCACTGTTAATAGTTGTTCTTACTGCAAAAAATATGGTCACACTATAAGAACATGCAATAAGTTAAACTCTTCAAATGTTTTTGAAAATAATAATGGAATCTATCATTGCTATGTTGTTCAATCTGCCCTAAAAGCATTAAAAGAAAGTAGATCCAATAAATGGATAATTGATAGTGGTTGCACTAGTCATATGACAGGAGAATTAAAGAAAATTAAAAATCTAGAAAACTATCTAGGAGGCACAGTTAAATTTGGAAATGATCAAGGAGCAGAAATTAAAGGAAAAGGTGAAGTCTCACTTGTTAATGGTAAATTAAAAAATGTCTTATTTGTAGAAGGATTAAAACATAACCTGCTAAGTGTAAGTCAAATTTGTGATCAAGATTATGAAGTAACATTCAATAAAGAAGGTGTAAAAGTTTATGACAAAAATGGCAATGTAGTGGCTTTAGGAAAAAGAAATAAAGAAAATCTATACATCATGAGTGATTCCATCAATCCAAAATGTATGATAACTCAAGAAGAAAATGACTGGTTATGGCATAAGAGAATGTTCCATATTAGTTTTGACAATTTAGTAAAATTATATCAATGTCAAGTTGTACGTGACATTCCTAAAATTAAAAAACCAGTAAATCCTATTTGTGATTCTTGTATGAAAGGAAAAATGGTTAGAGTTAAACATCCTAGCAAAGAAAATAATACCTCTAAACTACTAGATCTTATTCACATGGATCTATGTGGCCCTTTTAGGACTGAGGGGTATAATGGTGAGAGATATTTCATGACAATGATAGATGACTACACAAGGTTAACATGTATCACTCTTTTATGGAGCAAAGATGAGGCATTCAAAAGCTTTTATGATTATAAAATTCATGTAGAAAAACAATCAGGAAAGAGCATAAAAAGTATAAGAACAGATAGAGGTGGGAAATTTATATCAAAAGAATTCAAAGACTTCTGTATTGATAATGGAATTAATAAACAATTAACTGAAGCTAGAACACCACAACAAAATGGTGTTGCAGAACGAAAAAATAGAACAATTCAAGAAATGATTAGGACTATACTTAATGAAAGTAAGCTAAGTGATACCTTCTGGACCTTTGCAGTTCAAACAGCTGTTCATATAATGAACAGGTGCTTATTAAAACATGATTCTCAAAAAAACACCATATGAATTGTGGTATAATAAAAAACCTTCAGTTAAATATCTAAAGGTATTTGGAAGCAAATGTTGGGTTAAGAAGAAAGAAGCTGATCTAGGAAAGTTAGATAACAGAAGTGATGAAGCTATATTTATTGGATACTCTTTGGCCAGTAAAGGGTATAGATGTCTCTTAAAAGAAAGTCAAAAAATTGATGAAAGCTCGGATGTTAAATTTGAAGAATCTAATTTCAGACAAGTAAAAGTAGATTCTGAAAAAGATGATGACCTAATAGAAAATGAACAAATTGAAATTACACCTGAACTAGATAATACTGATTCATCTAGTGATGCATCCATAAACTCAAATCTGGATGAAAACACATAAATAATTCCAAGAAAAATCAAAACATGCCACAAAAATCATCCTGAAAGTCAAATTATTGGAAACCCAAGTCAAGGGGTCACTACAAGAAGAAATTCATCAAGAATACTATATTCCATGATAGCCATAGATGAACCAAAAACTATAAAAGATGCTCTTGTTAATGAATCTTGGCTACATGCTATGACTGAAGAAATTCATCAAATTCTAAAAAATAACACTTGGGAACTTGTAGAAAGACCTAAAAATAAAAATATTATTGGTTCAAAATGGGTGTTTAGAAATAAGCTAAATGAAAAAGGTGACGTCATTCGAAATAAAGCTAGACTAGTATGTAAAGGATATTCCCAAATAGAAGGTATAGACTATGAGGAAACTTTTGCTCATGTCGCAAGAATGAAGTCAATAAGAATGTTTCTTTCAATGTCCATAAACTTAAACTTTAAAATTTTTCAAATGGACGTAAAATCGGCCTTCTTAAATGGCTACCTAGAAGAAGAGGTTTACATGGAGCAACCTGAAGGATTTGTTCTCATATATGTTGATGATATATTATTAGGTTCAAGAGACTTAGCTTCATGCAATGACTTTGTGAAAGAAATGAAAAATACTTTTGAAATGTCAATGATAGGTGAACTATCATATTTTCTAGGTTTACAAATACATCAAAAGAAAGAGGGAATCTTTCTAAGTCAAAGTAAATATCTATTAGAAATACTTGACAAATTTGGAATGAAAGATTGTAAACCCATTAGTACTCCCATGAGTACAAATGAGAAGTTATCAAAAGATATGGATGGACAAGAAATTGACCAAAAACAATATAGATCCTTGATAGGAAGTCTCTTTTACTTAACATCAACTCGACCAGATATAATGCACTCAGTATGTTTAATATCTAGATTTCAAAGTAATCCTAAAGAGAGTCACTGGAGTGCTGGAAAACGAATCTTAAGGTATTTGAAAGGCACTATTGATTTTGGGTTATTCTATCCAAATAAAACAAATGACACTCTTATGGCTTATACAGACGCTGACTGGGCCGGTTGTATCGATGAACGTAAAAGTACAAGTGGAGGAGCCTTCTTTATAGGAAACCATCTTGTGGCATGGCACTCAAAGAAGCAAGGTTCAGTTACATTATCGACAGCTGAGTCAGAATTTATTGCTGCAACGACATGTTGCACACAAATTTTATGGATGAAAGAACTTAAAAAGATAATTCATAATTTTAACTAGGATTGTCATTGTTGTACTTCTTGTTTTTAATTTTTTAATAACTATATCCTTTATTTTTAGGAAAAAGAATATGAACAAGTGTTATGTTAACACTTGGAAAGAAGATGATGAGAATCTATTTGCTTCAAACAAATGGTACCGTGAAGGGTACACATCTCCAAGTAGAAAGAAATTCTTCTACTAACCAAAAGCACTTTATGCTCTTTTAAATGTGGTTTTATATTTACTTCTTATGAATGACTTTATTGCTTTTAACAACATTAGAAAGACAATGTGTGGTTGGATGGTATGAGCACAATAGTTCATGTTTTTTATTCAAATGTTTAAGTTGAATATGTCCTTTTATGTTGATGGTGTGTAATGATATGATCAAGTCTATGTTAAACATGATGTAGGGTATCTAAGCATTGTTTTGAAAATGATTACATGATGAGAAAGATAATTCATATCATGAAAGGTTATCACATGTAACACTATAATTGTTAACATAATGCCTAAGTATTACACTTGTCAAACCTTACTTTTATGAAATATTTCGTAAGGTCTTTTATGAGTTTTATTAAGGTTTGTTTTTTTTAATATTAAGATAAATAATCTCAATTATTTTCGAAATTAAACCAGCCGTTTATTTAATAAAAACTGTTTTTAAATAGGGCCGAATTTCTTGCTAACAATGGCGGTTTCTTTTTTTAAAAAAAAAACAAACAAAAAATGAAATGGTAGCACCCCTTGATGAAAGGTTGCGGTTTTTTGAATAACTAACATTTTATAAATGTTATTGTGATGATTGAGAAGGTGCTCAAGCCATGTGTTCTAAAAATAGAAAGAGAGAAAGAAAACCGTAAAGGTGAAGAAGGAAAACCGTGAAGAACATTGTTGTCAAGACCAATGTCTTCGGTTTTGTTCTCTTGAGGGCAATCTCAAAAGAATCAAGTCCATGACTTGATTGAAGAAAGGAGAAAGCCGAGCACTTGGATCTCAGATCCAAAACACTTGCATAAGAAGTGGAAGGTTCGGCCATTGAAAAGTCTTGTTGAAGAAAATCGTGAAGAGGCTTCAAGTTGGACGAGAAGGTTTGATGAGAATTAAGTCTTTATCCCTTCAAATATTGAGAAGAAAACTGAGGTAGTTGTTTGTTTAAAATTACTACATATCATCTTCTTCATTGTGGACTATTAAGGTTTCAAACCTTAAGTAATTACTCCACAAGTTTTAGAGAGACAAATAAAGAAATTGTCACACAAATTCTTTATTTGCTCAAAGTTTAAATTCAACTTCAATTCTACTTCTATTAGCATCTTGTCTTTTAAATTTCATTAAGTTGTTGTAATGATATTTAATCATATGTATCTTGTTAGAATGAAGATTTTTATTTAGATAAATTTATAAAAGAAATTCTGTGATTTGTTGAGTTAATTTATTATGAAATGTTTGAAATTCAAATTGTTATATGTATGTTAACTTCCTTTATGTATTGTCATTAGCACTCAATATTAACAGGATACTCATGGAAACCATCCAACCAATCAACATCCTACACAGAGCATTCTAGCGGAAGCAGTTTATAAAAGTTGCAATAAAGAACCCAGCATTAAAGCATGAATGTCCACTAATACCAAATAGGAATGTTACAAATACCAACGTAAGCCTTAAGGCCTTACAAAATGTTTCACTTGATATTACATGATTTACAAACCACGGCACGCAGGCCGGTCATACATGAATAAAACAGTAAACACTTCCATTTGGGCCTTCGAGGGCCGGCTTCGCAAAAAGGGCTTTAGCCCGCTATTGACCGCTTGGTCCAGCAGCACCTGCAAGCAACAAACCACCGCACGGTGGCAAAACAAGGCAATGGTCAGCAATGCTGACCAAATTATAATGATCCCACCCCCAACTCGGGGCGACGATGCTCCTTCCCTACATTTCATTAGCATAAGCGAGCAATAAATATATATATAGCCATTTCATCACAGACGTTGGCTCGCACAGCCACACGCCCCGTGCTCTCAGGGCACATTCTCGGTGAACCGGTCGATGTCACGACAATTAAAGCCATAGACATTCCGGACTCACCACCGCCACTTAGATGGCCAAACCTATGAGCAATATGTCTTCTTGGCCTGGGTCACGACAATTTAAGCCATCGACCGCCGAAGACCTTAATCTATGCCAACGGCAAGTGCCACGTGCCTTTAGGTCTCTTTAACCGAACGACATAGAACGGGTACGGTTCCATCTAACCCGTGCTCACATCGCAACGACAATTTAAGCCATTTGCGCGGGTCAAACTTCCACCGAGTCCCATTTCCATCACAATTCACATAACCCGGTTATGTTCAAGTTGGCTCTCAGGCCACCAAGTTGGCAAGATCTCGTATCCGCCTAGTTTTCCGGGTGCACCTTTGGGTTAGTCCTCAAGGCTCCCTGCTGCAATCTACGCGTAGAAAATCCGAAAACAATCAATAGCACGGAGTCTTCTCCGGCATTTATGCAATGCAACATCACCGATCCAGACCAACATGTCCGGGTAGGCTTCATACATCATGCCTATGTCCTTTCTCGCTTACGGACTCTAAACAACGGGGACTTCACATATCTACCCGAAGGAATGCCTCCAACTCTCCGCCAAACTCGCGAGAGCGGGCTTCCTATGCAAAGAAGGAGAGCTACTCATGCTCAAGAAGAGAATCGTTACCCTAGCATTCCTCTTTGGCGCCATTGAAAAGTAAGTGGATGAAAAGCACCGCACTAGCTTTGCTTCCATGGATCCGGCGTCGGCTCGCGATTTGGAGCTTCGAAGCTCCTCCAATGGCCGGATCTAGCTCCTTCTTCCTTCCTTGGCTCTCCTCTCTCTCTAAGCTTTTAGAAAGATAACAACTTAAGAAAAGTGAGGGTTTCTAAGTCCAATCCCGGGTATATCCCTTCAGGAACAACCCCCAGCCGTTGGATCTCAAAATAAGGAAACGAACGGCTTTGATTCGGGACTAAAATGCCCAATCTGGACCGAACACGGCCTGGCACACGCCCGTGTCCAGGGCCGTGTGCCTCATTCGCCGTCAAAATCGGCTCGCCTGGAACCTCACATGGGTATCGAACACGCCCGTGTTCGAACTGACACGCCCGTGTTCCACCTGACACGGCCGTGTGGCCGGCCGTGTACCCCCATCATTTTTCCCCGAAAACAACCCGAGCACTGCACGGGTTCTAGGACACGCCCGTGTCCTTGCTCGTGTCACCTTGACACGCCTGGGCTCCAAGCCGTGTACACGGTCTCGACACTCGATACTTCGTCGAGCGAAGATCGTCGACCTAATGACACGGCCTTGGATACGCCTGTGTCCTAGGCCGTGTTCCTTGTCTCGACACAATGTCGAGACCAAAGTGTCGAATTCCCAGGACGAGTGTCGACACGGGTCGACACGCCCTGCGACACGCCCGTGTCGCAGGCCGTGTGTCATGTCTCGACACTTCGTCGAACGCAGAGTGTCGACTTCGCGGCTAAGTGTCGATACGGGTCGACACGCCTGTGTCGCAGGCCGTGTGCCTAGTCTCGACACAATGTCGAGACCAAAGTGTCGACACAGGCTTGACACGCCCTGGGACACGCCCGTATCCCAGGCCGTGTGCCTGCAGCCAGAACCCAAAACTGGCCCAAAAACGTCCCCGTCACTCCTTTGAGTTTCGGGGCGTTACAAACTTCCCCCTCTTAAAAGATTTCGTCCTCGAAATTATATAAAGGAAAGACGTACAAAACCAAAATTTGTACCTGAGCGGAACAACTCGGATACTCGTCAAGCATAGTCTGCTCTCGCTCCCAAGAGAGCTCCTCGCGACCGTAAATTGTCCCACCGGACCTTGACCATCCTGATCTCTTTATTGCGTAGCCGCTTGACCTCCGAAGTCCTCAATCCGCACGGGCTTGACCTTTGTCGTTAGCCCATTATCCCGGCACTTGATCAACCGCGATCACTTGCGTAGGCTCTTGCACCGCCTTTCGAAGCACCTAAATATGGAATACATCATGTAAACCACTAAGCTCCACTGAAAGCTTCAACCGATAGGCCGCTTCACAAACTCGCTCCAAAAACCTCAAACGGTGCCCAAGGTACCTCGGGCTTAGCTTTTTCAATCGCCACACCCGCGAGACACCCTTGAACGGCTTGATCTTTAGGTACACATAGTCGCCCACAGCTAACTCCACGTTCCTGTGCTTGGCATTATAGTACTTTGCTTGTCGGTCCTAAGCGATACGCAACCTCTCCTGAATGGTTCTCACCAAAGAAGTAGCATCCTCCACTTCTGATCGCTTATATAACTTTGACTCACCCATTTCTAACCAAGACAACGGCGTGCGACATTTTCTACCATATAGGGACTCGAAAGGCGCCATCTGAATACTCGCTTGGTAGCTATTATTGTATGCGAACTCCACCATATAAGATGGTCTTCCCATTGCTTTCCAAAATCCAAGACACACATGCGGAGCATGTCTTCCACGGTTCTATTGACCTCTCGGTCTTCCCATCCGTTTGCGGATGGAAGCTGTGCTAAATTTCAGCTTTGTTCCCAACATTTGCTGCACAAGCCTCCAATCATTGGACGTGAGCCGCCCATCTCGGTCACTCACGATGTTGTGGGGCACACCATGAAGCCGTACTATGTTATCCACATAAAGCTTTGCCAACTTCTCCACCGGATCATCCTTCCTATGCGAAATAAAATGCGACACCTTCGTTAACCGGTCCACGACCACCCAAATGGCGTCGTTCCCCTTTTGTGACCTTGGCAAACCGTGCACAAAGTCCATAGAGATGTCGTCAAATTTCCACTCCGGAATAGGCAAGGACTTAAGAAATCCTCCCGGCTTTTGGCACTCCGCCTTCACCAAGGCGCAAGTTTGGCACTTCGCTACGTAGAGCGCCACATCCTTCTTCAAACCAGGCCACCAAAACAGTTTCTTCACATCACGGTACATCTTCGTGCTTCCCGGGTTAATCGAGAACTTGGTATGGTGTGCCTCGTGCAATAACTCCACCTGCAAATTACCCACACTTGGGACGCACAGACGACCGTCCTTCCAAAGTAATCCGTCCTCCACAACGAATTGTGGATTTAACCCATCCAGAGCCTCTACCATGAACTGCTTCATATGAGCATCCATATCCAAAGCCTGCCGAATACGATCAGTCAGGTCATATTGGACTTCAGTCCAATTCAGAACCGCTTCAGCACTTGAATGCTTGTCCACACAAACAATCTCCAACGCCTCCAACTCTCGCACCAACCGCTCATCATGCACCGATAGCCAATTGGCTTGAGATGGGGCTCGGTGACTCAACGCGTCCGCACCGCATTCCCCTTACCAGGCACGTAGTGGATCTTGAATGTATAGTCCCCCAGGAACTCCATCCATCTACGCTGCCGCATATTCAGATCCTTCTGATCAATAAGATACTTCAGGCTCTTGTGATCGGTGTAGATATCAATCTTCACACCGTACAAGTAGTGTCTCCACAGCTTCAAGGCAAAAAATCACGGCCGCTAACTCCAAGTCATGGACCGGATAGTTCCTTTCATGCACTTTTAGCTGTCTCGAGCCATAAGCTATTACACTTCCGTGTTGCAGTAGCACGCAACCCAAACCGTTGCCCGAAGCATCGCTATAAATCTCATAGCCTTCGGTCCCACATGGCGAACTCAGCACAGCGCCGTGGTCAACCGACACTTCAACTCCTCAAAAGCTCGCGCGCACTCCGGCGTCCAAACGAACTTATGCTCCTTCCTCGTCAAAGTAGTGAGAGGCAACGCTATCCGCGAGAAGTTCTCTACGAAGCGCCTATAATAGCCGGCAAGCCCCACAAAACTCCAGACTTCTGCTACCGTAACAAACTCAGGCCACTCCCGTATCACAACGATCTTCGCCAGATCCACAGCAATACCCTCTCTACTCACTATTCCTGAGGAACGCCACTGAGGATAGCCAAAACTCGCACTTCGAGAACTTGGCATACAACTGATTTCTCCTTAGCATTTCCAACACCAAATGAAGATGCTTGAAGTGATCTTCCTCACTTTGCGAGTACACCAAAATATCGTCGATGAAGACGATCGCGAAATGGTCCCAAGTACTCCCTGAAAGTCCTATTCATCAAATCCATGAACACCGACGGCGCATTAGTCAGCCCAAACGGCATGACCGTAAACTCATAATGCCCGTATCTCGTACTAAACGCTGTCTTCGGGATATCACTCTCCCTTATTCGCAGCTGATAGTACCCAGCCTTGAGATCCAACTTCGAGTACACCGTCGACCCGACTAACTGATCAAAAAGATCATCAATCCGGGGGATCGGGTACTTGTTCTTCTCTGTCAGCTTGTTGAGCTCCCGATAATCAATACATAGCCTCAAGCTTCCGTCCTTCTTCTTAACAAAGAGGACCGGTGCGCTCCAAGATGAAGAACTCGGGCGCACATACCCTTGCTCCAACAACTCTTGCAGTTGAACTTTCAGCTCCGCCATTTCCTTAGGCGCTAGCCGATAAGGAGATCGTGACACAGGCTTTGCACCTGGCACTAGCTCAATCGTAAAATCTATCTCCCGCTGAGGCGGGGCTCCAGGAAGATCTGCGGGGAACACATCAGGGTATTCCGATACCACTAAAATACTATCCAATGCGGGCTTCGGCTTGCAACTCCACTAGAGTAAAGAACAGTTCTACACCGGCACGAACCGCCTTCACCACCTGAAGAGCAGACATCAACGTCTTGCTCAACCCCTTTAAGCCCGTAAAAGTCGTCTCACGACTTGCTCCCAGCTTGACTTCCTTCCGACCGCAATCGATATAGGCTTGCTGCTCCGAGATCCAGTCCATGCCAAATATAACATCGAACTCCACTAATGGAAGTAAAGACTCCTGCAGATCGAACTCCTGATTCCCAATACGAATCTTAACATCGCAGATCCTATCCGCTCGCATCGAACACCCATTGGGCAACAACACATCCAACTTATCCTTCGCCATCGAAGAAGGGACTCCGATGCGTGATATAAATCCTTCGGACAAGAAGGAGTGTGAAACTCCCGTGTCAAAGAGTGCTCGTGCCGGATTTTCACAAATCAATACAAATCCTAAACAAGCAGTGGTAAGGTAACATGTGCATAACAAGTATTTAAAGAAATTGACTTGCTATAAATTAAACAGTACATGTCACCACATCAGCCTGTTTGATGGCCTCCTGTTGGCCAAGATTGTAGACCCTTGGTTGGGCCGGAGCATAATGGGATGCGATCGACTACACCGCCTTTCCCTTCTCTTCATAAGTAGCTCCCGGCCTTCTCTCGGACTTAGGACGTCCGCTCCAACAGTCACGGGCAAAATGCCCCGTCTTTCCACAAGTAAAACACGCGCCCGGGGTCCGACTCGTAGTCTCCACAGAAGCACCAGAAGGAGCTGGACCCGAAGTCCTATGCTTCTTGAAAGACCTCCGATAGCCGGCCTTTGAAGTAGTCGGCACTTTAAATTCATATTTCCTATCACCCAAGCTTTTCTTTGCTTGCACATTCTTCATGTCCTTCTCCAAGGACCGGGCAGTATTGACCATGGTTAAGAAACCCTGCGTCATTGGCCCCGAAAGTAGTAATCTCAACTCATCTCTCAAGCCTTCGTAGAAGCGATTAGTCTTGCGCTCCTCATCCACGATGGTGGAGCTAGCATATCGACTTAAACGAGTGAACTCATGGAGATACTCATCCACGCTCTTCTCACCCTGAACCAACTTCAGAAACTCATTCTCCAACGCTATCTTCTACGTCGAAGGGAGGTATCTAGCCAAGAATAATTGAAAGTCCACCTAGTGTCAGCTATGTGCACCTATGGGGGGGGAATAGGTGACGAGTAGCGCTTTTGCGGAATTTACGACGGTACCTGCACAATAAAGATAAAAGGCACAGCACACAGAATACACAGGAAATTTATAGTGGTTCCCCGACTTGGGTACATCCACTTTCCCCCTTCGACCTATCTCCCAACAAGGGACGACTCGATCACTTCTCCAACGGGATTGAAATCCAATCCCTGCACTAACGGAAGGAGACCTTCCACACGTGAGAGTCAACACTCCCACAAAATGGGTTGCACCCAACCCTTACAACGCGGAACAACAGTTCCTTTACAACAAAAGTAAATATAGAAAGTACACGAGATACAAACTTCGTTTGGAGACTACGGTGTTCCTCTTCGTTCGACGATGTGTTCGTGAAGTCAACGAAAAGTTTACAACCTTGGTCTCTCTTGGAAAGGATCTTCCGAAACCGGCGGCGGCAATCCGAGCGGCGGCTTGGTTCGGGATCGGGCGGCAACGACGATGCGCGGCAGCAGTACTTCTGAGATCCAATCTTCGTTGCAAAGCAAACTAGGTCTACCAACGGTCACTCTAGGATCGGTCGTCTCGATCGATTCGGACGGAGGAGTTTTTCCCGGTCAACAAATCGAGAGACAAGGGATTTCTGGATAGACACTTGAGACTCAAGCTTTGCTAAGCTTCTGTCGTCGGAGATCGGGAAGAAATGCGATCAGCAGCGGCGACGGACTTGCGCGAGCGGCGACGGAGGCGGCGGAGAGATTTCGTGATTTTAGGGTTGCACTCGCTCGGCTTCTTTCTGTCTAGGTATTCAGTTCAAAATACCTGTGTATAAATACTGTAGCTAACTCCAAAATGACCGTTTGTGGGACCCACAATAGAAATCCCCAAATCCCGGTCTAGAGATTTAACAGCGGCAGAATCCGGCTCAGGAAGTTCCAGAAAAATGCCAAGTCAAAATCGGTGAGAATCGAAAGTGATTCTCGCCGAGTCGCCGAGAATCAAAGGTGATTCTCGACGATTCGGCAAGAATCAAAGATTATTCTCGTCGAATTTGCCTTGGTTGCATGCACTGCTTTAAGCCAGGTCGAGACGGCGAGAATCAACCAGTGATTCTCGTCAATTCGACGAGAATCACTCTCGCCGAATCGGCGAGAATCAACTTCTGATTCTCGACGAATCGGCGAGAATCCCAAGTGATTCTCGCCGAATCGGCGAGAATCACTTGGTGATTCTCGTCGATTCTAACTTAGACGAATTTTCGTCTTTCCACCTATGAGATGCTCCTTGACCCATCCTTGCTCCTTGTCTGCTCTTGCATATTTACAGCCCTGTGCTTGAAAATAAGTGCACTCCAATAGAGAGAGTACACGTAGGACAACACACTGATCTGCTCAACGAGGGATTACGTCGTGCAGACCCGTGTATATTGACCTACTGCACCCTGACATTGGTGTGCTCTTAGCGTGGAAAAACTGCAAGCACAACTAGAAGGATTTTATCAAATACATAGGCTATTGACCTTAGCTTGTCCAGGGGCTTCTTCAAATCAGGTACATTGTGGATACAATACCCAACAATCTCCCCCTATTTGAAGAAGCCTAAACCCTACAAGCTAAGGTGAATAGAGCAAATGAGAATGAAAACCATAAACTGAAAAGAGAGTTGAGTGAATTATCCATTACCAATACCAATTTCTTGGAAGCAAGCTTGGAGCCACCTTAGCCTTAGCCGAGAGGGTAGTCTCCCCCTTTTCGGCTTCTACAAATCGGGGTCTGTAGCGTTTTACCCTTTGCTCCCCCTCAGTTCTTGCACGGGCCTGGAGCCTCTGTAGTCTTCATTCCTCATAATTGAGCATCCCCAATTCAGTCTTGAAAAGATTGAACTTGGCCTCATCTAGGGGCTTTGTGAATATATCAGCAATCTGCTTGTCCGTGGGGACATAACAGAGAGAGATATCTTTGTTCTCCACGTGCTTCCGAATGAAGTGGTAGCGTACTTCGATATGCTTCGTTCTATTGTGCGACACCGGATTATTGGCAATGGCAATTGCACTTGAGGAGTCGCAGTACATGGGTACTTCCTTGAACTGAAGGTCGTAGTCGGCTAGCTGGTTTCTGATCCATAGAAGTTATGCGCAACAGCTTCCTGCCGAGATATACTCTGACTCTGCTGTGGAGGTTGCAACACAATTCTGTTTCTTGCTGTTCCATGAGATAAGCCTCCTGCCGAGGAATTGACACGTCCCGGAGGTGCTTTTCCTGTCATCCCTGCTCCCTGCAAAATCAGCATCTGAAAAGCCTATTAGCTCGACATCATTGTTTCTCGGGTACCACAAGCCAAGATTAGGAGTACCTTTAAGGTATCTCAGAATTCGCTTTGCAGCGATATAGTGAGATTCCTTAGTGTTCACCTGATATCGGGCACAGACACATGTGGAGAACATAATATCCGGTCGACTGGCAGTAAGGTAGAGCAGGGATCCAATGATGCTTCTGTATTTGGTTTCATCGAAAGTTTTACCTTTCTCATCCTTATCCAGAGACATGGTGGATCCCATTGGAGTCCTCATAGAGGTTGCACTCTCCATACCGAATTTCTTAAGGAGTTCATTTGTGAACTTCGTCTGAGAGATGAAGATTCCATCCTCAGACTGTTTCACTTGAAGTCCTAAGAAATACTTGAGCTCTCCCATACTGCTCATTTCAAACTTTCCTTGCATAAGTTTAGAAAACTTTTTGCAAAGATTGTTGTCCGTTGAGCCGAATATTATGTCATCGACATAGATTTGCACCAGCAAAATCTTGCCTTTGACTTCCCTGAGAAACAATGTTTTATCTATTTTACCTCTGGAGAACTTGTTCTCAAGAAGAAAACTAGATAAAGTCTCATACCAAGCTCGTGGAGCTTGTTTCAACCCATATAAGGCCTTATTAAGAAAATAAACGTGATTGGGATAAGTAGGATCGACAAAACCTGGGGGTTGAGCGACGTATACTTCCTCTTTCAGGTCTCCGTTCAGGAATGCCGATTTCACATCCATTTGATAGACTGTGAATCCTTTGTTTGAAGCATACGCCAGGAACAACCTGATTGCCTCGAGCCTTGCTACTGGTGCGAAGGTCTGGTCGAAGTCAATCCCTTCCTCCTGTCTGTAACCTTGAGCCACCAGCCTGGCCTTGTTCTTTACGATGACACCATGTTCATCCAGCTTGTTTCTGAAGATCCACTTCGTGCCAATCACATTCTGCTTGTATGGTCTGGGAACCAGCGTCCAAACATTGTAACGTTCGAATTGATGTAGTTCCTCTTACATGGCCAGAATCCATGCCGCATCCTTGTTCGCCTCGTCGAACTTCTTTGGCTCAACTGTGACAGGAAGCTAAGATGCAATACTTCGTTAACTGTACCTCTTCGAGTTCTGACACCAACACGAGGATCCCGATGATCTGATCTCTAGGATGATCTCTCACGTGCCGGAGCTCTAGAAGTCTGGCGTCTGGAGCTTCAACTACTTCTTGGGCTTCTCTTTCTTCTAAGAGATTTGTTCCATTTGATCTTCAACATTTTCAGATGACGTGGAGGTGGAAACTTTGACGTACTGGGAGCGTCATCTTTAGGGGTCTCATCCAGACTCAGCTGTTCAAGTCTAGCACCTGCATCTTCAAGAATACTACTGGAAGAATTGCTGTTAAGCAAACTTCCTTCATCAAATACAATATTTATTGATTCTTCTACCACTAGGGTTTTCTTATTGAAGACCCTATATGCCCGACTATGGGAACTATAGCCCATGAATATGCCTTCGAAGCATTTTCACCGAATTTAGTACGCGGGTACTTCCCATTATTCAGTACATAGCATCGGCAACCAAAAATCCTCAAGTAGGACATGGTTGGTTTCCTGCCTTTCAGTAGCTCGTAGGGCGTCTTACGATGATGCTTGTTGATCAATGCTCGGTTTTGTACATGACATGCCGTATTGACACCCTCTGCCCAGAAGTATTCCGGGAGAGAAGCATCTTTCAACATTGTCGTGCAGGCTTCAATGAGAGTTCTATTTCTCCTCTCCGCAACTCCATTTTGCTGAGGAGTGCGCGGGGAGGAAAACTCATGAAAGATACCTTGTTCTTCACAAAATTCTGTCATTGCACCAGATTCGAATTCTGTTCCATGGTCACTTCTGATTTTGACCACGGAGCAGTTAAATTCGTTCTGAACCTGCTTGACAAAATTAGTGAAGATGTCAAATGTATCTGACTTTCGTTTCAAAAAGAACACCCATGTAAACCGAGAATGATCATCAACTATCACTAGCGTATAGGACTTGCCTCCCAAGCTATGAACTTGCATTGGACCAAACAAGTCCATATGCAAAAGGTAAAGACATCGGGAAGAGTCTTTGTCAGCGATGCTCTTAAAGGTAGCCCGAGTCTGTTTGCCCATCTGGCATGCAGGACATGGGCTATCTTTGATGCACTTGATACTGGGAGCATCCCTTACCAAGTCCTTAGAAAATAGCATACTAATTGTCTTGAAATTAATATGTGCCAATCTCTTGTGCCATTGTTCACAAAGAGATGCACTGCCTGTTGCCACAAGGCATACGGGGGTAGATGAATCTAAACTGAGAAAATCTAAACAAAAGATATTTCTGCTCCTAATGCCTGATAATACCGTTTCAGAAGAGGTACGTGAAATTATCAGACATTTATCCTTGCAGAACTTAACGTCATAACCTTTATCACATAACTGACTTACACTGATCAGGTTATGGTTTAACCCTTCAACATAAGCCACGTCGGTGATAGAGATTATACCGTTGGAAATCATACCATAACCTCTGGTGACTCCTCGATCTGACCCTCCAAAGATGACTTTGGGTCCATTCTCGACTGGAGTGTAATCACGCAGCAGGCTTCTTGTCCCGGTCATATGCCGGGAGCATCCACTGTCCAAATACCAGATCGGCGTTTTGGTGGCCTTTGGACATTCCTGCAAAACAAAATTAATTTGCCTTAGGAACCCAATCGAACTTGGGTCCTAGATTCCTGGTTAGCACACTCCCCCTCGGTTGGTTAACCCTACGAGTGGTCGGTCTCGCATTGCTAACATGGGGAGTCTCGTAGTTCCTTGGATTAAAACCAACAATCCACGGCAAAGTGACCGACTTTGCCACAGCACCAACAGTCAAATCTGTTGTACCTCTTCCTAGGCTCCTGCCTTACCCTGGGAACGGTGGGTACTACTGGGCCCTTGGATCTGGAGGTGGAGGCCTCATGGTGACAACAGTCGCATGACTTTGCCACCTTTTGTATAACAGGCTTGGCTTTTGGTGCCTGCTTTCCATTATGGCCGCTAGAGAACGGACCATAATTTCCTATGTGGATTTCCTCATAAGGTGCCTTGAAGGCACTCTCACCGAAGTTCCGGGGAAAGTTCCAACCGTCATACCGGCTCTTTGGCTTTGCAACCGAGGGCCGGAAATGATGCCCAAATGTTGACTCAAAGTCGTGTTGGTTGTAAGGAAAGCCAGGCTTTCTGAACGCCACAGGACTAAGAGGAGCCTTACCCTTTTCATCAGCAGAGGCCTTCTTGGCGGCCTTATTCTTCCTCTGGTTCTTGTTTCTCCTAGATGAAGAACCAGGTACCCCTATATGCCCCAAGCCAGCTCCTTTGGCCCGAGCAGAGAAGGTATCAACGACTAGGAAGAACTGTTTTTGGCATGGAGAAGCTCTTGACGATCTTCCTTTCTGTCGCAAGTAGTTCTTCCAACTTGTCGACTTCCTCCTGCTTTAGATCAAGGAGCTTCAAAGACTCTGAATGCTTGGAAGTCAGGTCAAGGTGTTCCTGTCGGAGAGAAATCAAGCTAGTGACCTCTTCCCTTAGGGATACACACTCACCCTTAAGGAATTTTACTTCCTTCTTCTCAGCCTTCAGTCTCTTTCGGCACTCATCGAAAGTGTTGAGCAGAAGCTCATACTTCTCGAGGAGCTCAGCTTCACGGGCTGAAGGGCCATCCTCAGGTTCATCATCCTGAGACTCAGGATCAGAGTCGGAGTCGGAGAGAGGGGTGTGAGCTTTTACCTTCCCAGTAAATGGGGGACATTCTCCTTCTGAGTCGGAGCGACCCACCAGCCCGAAGTAGGCTTCCTCATCATCACTGGAGTCTGAGGAATCAGACTCACTTAGTGTCTTTGGCCTTCTTGCGATGTAGCTCCGCTCCTTCTTCTTATCTCTGGAGGATTTGAGCTCCTCTCCTTTCCCTTTTTCTCTTTTGCTTTGATGGCAGTCAGCCACGACGTGTCCTAGCTCATTGCATCCAAAGCAAATAATATCAGAAGAACGATGTTTGTTAGGTTTAGATGCATACCTGTCAGAAGAATAATTTTTCTTCTGATGCCTGGAGGAGGAGCTGTCTTTCTTTCTTTGATTCCTCATTTTGAGGAACTTCTTGAACTCTCGGGTGATGAGGGAGAAATCCTCCTCCGACAGCTCTGAGCCGGAGGAGCATGGTTCAGAGTCCTCCTCCTCTTCCTTACTCCTCGCACGATATGACATCGCACCCTTGCCCTTTCTGGAGTAACTGGCTTTTAGGGCCACAGTCTTTTCTTTTGCAGCAGCCTTCTCTGCTTCTTCCTCTGCCTTCCTGGTGTTCAGCTGAAATTCATAGGACATCAGCTTCCCGAACAGGATTTGTGGATCAGTTTCTGCTAGTCTGCCAAATTCTCTGATGGCGCAGATCTTTGTGTCTCCATTCCTTAGTAAGGGACCTAAGGAATTTGTCATTGAGTTCACCATTGGTGAACACTCTTCCGTAGCCCTTGAGGGCGTTGACAATCTTCAGGAAGTTCTCGTATGTGACTCCGATTTCTTCCTTAGGCCCTTGCCTGAAGGCCTCATATTTTTGGTTCAGGAGGGATCTCCGATCATCCCTCACTTCATCCGTACCCTCCATTAGGATGATCAGGCACTGCCAGATCTTCTGAGCAGTCCTGCAGTTGCTGAAATTTTGCATCATGGAATCATCAACTGCGCTCACCAGAATGTTTCTTGCCTTCTTGTCCAGTCCTACGAGCACCATCTCGTCTTTGTCCATTTCAGAAAGTGTCTTCGGCACCTTCTTGGTGGGATCGATGGTGGAGGCCTTGGTGGGGACATAAGGTCCCTCCTCCACGATCATGAAGAGTCGAGGATCGACTGCTTCCATGTAAAACCTGATTCTTTCCTTCCAGATCGGAAAGTTTAGCCTGGTGCATACTGGGATCTTGCCGGAGAACTTGAGCCCGTCCATAGTAGATATTTGTCTTCTTCTTGACACTAGGGGCAGGATTCAACTCAAGGTGTTGACCTTTTTGATGAGCAACCTGGCTTTGATACCACTTGAAAGTCCACCTAGTGTCAGCTATGTGCACCTATGGGGGGGGAATAGGTGACGAGTAGCGCTTTTGCGGAATTTACGACGGTACCTGCACAATAAAGATAAAAGGCACAGCACACAGAATACACAGGAAATTTATAGTGGTTCCCCGACTTGGGTACATCCACTTTCCCCCTTCGACCTATCTCCCAACAAGGGACGACTCGGTCACTTCTCCAACGGGATTGAAATCCAATCCCTGCACTAACGGAAGGAGCCTTCCACACGTGAGAGTCAACACTCCCACAAAACGGGTTGCACTCAACCCTTACAATGCGGAACAACAGTTCCTTTACAACAAAAGTAAATATAGAAAGTACACGAGATACAAACTTCGTTTGGAGACTACGGTGTTCCTCTTCGTTCGACGACGTGTTCGTGAAGTCAACGAAAAGTTTACAACCTTGGTCTCTCTTGGAAAGGATCTTCCCGAAACCGGCGGCGGCAATCCGAGCGGCGGCTTGGTTCGGGATCGACGGCAACGACGATGCGCGGCAGCAGTACTTCTGAGATCCAATCTTCGTTGCAAAGCAAACTAGGTCTACCAACGGTCACTCTAGGATCGGTCGTCTCGATCGATTCGGACGGAGGAGTTTTTCCGGTCAACAAATCGAGAGACAAGGGATCTCTGGATAGACACGTGAGACTCAAGCTTTGCTAAGCTTCTGTCGCCGGAGATCGGGAAGAAATGCGATCAGCAGCGGCGACGGACTTGCGCGAGCGGCGACGGAGGCGGCGGAGAGATTTCGCGATTTTAGGGTTGCACTCGCTCGGCTTCTTTCTGTCTAGGTATTCAGTTCAAAATACCTGTGTATAAATACTGTAGCTAACTCCAAAATGACCGTTTGTGGGACCCACAATAGAAATCCCGGTCCAGAGATTTAACAGCGGCAGAATCCGGCTCAGGAAGTTCCAGAAAAATGCCAAGTCAAAATCGGTGAGAATCGAAAGTGATTCTCGCCGATTCTCGACGATTCGGCGAGAATCAAAGATGATTCTCGTCGAATTTGCCTTGGTTGCACGCACTGCTTTAAGCCAGGTCGAGATGGCGAGAATCAACCAGTGATTCTCGTCGATTCGACGAGAATCACTAGTGATTCTCGCCGAATCGGCGAGAATCACTAAGGGATTCTCGTCGATTCTTACTTAGACGCAGAGGTGCTTGCTTAGAAGTTGCTGGATCGAGTTCGGCGAGAATCAACTTCTGATTCTCGACGAATCGGCGAGAATCCCAAGTGACTCTCGCCGAATCGGCGAGAATCACTTGGTGATTCTCGTCGATTCTAACTTAGACGAATTTTCGTCTTTCCACCTATGAGATGCTCCTTGACCCATCCTTGCTCCTTGTCTGCTCCTGCATATTTACAGCCCTGTGCTTGAAAATAAGTGCACTCCAATAGAGAGAGTACACGTAGGCCAACACACTGATCTGCTCAACGAGGGATTACGTCGTGCAGACCCGTGTATATTGACCTACTGCACCCTGACATTGGTGTGCAATTAGCGTGGAAAAACTGCAAGCACAACTAGAAGGATTTTATCAAATACATAGGCTATTGACCTTAGCTTGTCCAGGGGCTTCTTCAAATCAGGTACATTGTGGATACAATACCCAACAATAATCTCGAGAACTCTTCCATCGAGACATCACCAAGTTTCCTACCTCTCAATAAGTGCAGCTCCAATCCTTCCCACCACGTTCTCGCTTCACCGTCCAAAAGGAACGTAGCGATGGTGGTCATTTGCCACTCCTCCGTCTCCGTTGCTGTCATGACTCTCTTCACCCTGGAGAGCCAGTCTTCAGCCTGAGATGGGGTTCCCAACCCCGAGAATAACGGAGGGTTAAAGCTCATTACATACTTAAGCTGCCTCTCGGTTGACCTCCTTGGCACCACCGGTTCCACAACCACTTGCTCCACTCTCCTCGGCTCAGCCTCTTGAAGAGGTTCCTGCTCCATCACAGGAGCGGGCTCCTGCGTTTGCCTTGCAGGCTGCGCATTTATCACGGCCAACACCGCTTCAGCCACCAATCGTATATTCTCAGCCGATAGAGGTGTTGCAGGAGCAACATCCGGTGCACTACTAGCCTCAGAAACTCGGCGTTCTGACGGCCCAACACCACTTCTGGTCACCTATAGTGGTACAAAACACCGTTAAGTGACCAAATAAAATTGCAAACAGCAATTATAGGAACACGCAGGATCCTCAAACACGAGTATTTTCATTCCTAAGTGGACATTCATGGGTTCTTTTACTGTTATAACGATGACGCACACAATTTGCTCACCACCCCTTAAAAAGAATTCGCCCACGAATTCACTTTAAGCCCGACCAAAACCAGTAGTCTGATACCAAATTGTAACACCCCCTATACGTCACATAGCATATAGTAGTAGGTCCGGCCGGGGCCCGACGTCGTATGCCACAGACAGATCGGGTGGTTACTCATGGAAACCATCCAACCAATCAACGTCCTACACAGAGCATTCTAGCGGAAGCAGTTTATAAAAGTTGCAATAAAGAACCCAGCATTAGAGCATGAATGTCCACTAATACCAAATAGGAATGTTACAAATACCAACGTAAGCCTTAAGGCCTTACAAAATGTTTCACTTGATATTACATGATTTACAAACCACGGCACGCAGGCCGGTCATACATGAATAAAACAGTAAACACTTCCATTTGGGCCTTCGAGGGCCGGCTTCGCAAAAAGGGCTTTAGCCCGCTATTGACCGCTTGGTCCAGCAGCACCTGCAAGCAACAAACCACCGCACGGTGGCAAAACATGGCAACGGTCAGCAATGCTGACCAAATTATAACGATCCCACCCCCAACTCGGGGCGACGATGCTCCTTCCCTACATTTCATTAGCATAAGCGAGCAATAAATATATATATAGCCATTTCATCACAGACGTTGGCTCGCACGGCCACACGCCCCGTGCTCTCAGGGCACATTCTCGGTGAACCGGTCGATGTCACGACAATTAAAGCCATAGACATTCCGGACTCACCACCGCCACTTAGATGGCCAAACCTATGAGCAATATGTCTTCTTGGCCTGGGTCACGACAATTTAAGCCATCGACCGCCGAAGACCTTAATCTATGCCAACGGCAAGTGCCACGTGCCTTTAGGTCTCTTTAACCGAACGACATAGAACGGGTACGGTTCCATCTAACTCGTGCTCACATCGCAACGACAATTTAAGCCATTTGCGCGGGTCAAACTTCCACCGAGTCCCATTTCCATCACAATTCACATAACCCGGTTATGTTCAAGTTGGCTCTCAGGCCACCAAGTTGGCAAGATCTCGTATCCGCCTAGTTTTCCGGGTGCACCTTTGGGTTAGTCCTCAAGGCTCCCTGCTGCAATCTACCGCGTAGAAAATCCGAAAAACAATCAATAGCACGGAGTCTTCTCCGGCATTTATGCAATGCAACATCACCGATCCAGACCAACATGTCCGGGTAGGCTTCATACATCATGCCTATGTCCGTTCTCGCTTACGGACTCTAAACAACGGGGACTTCACATATCTACCCGAAGGAATGCCTCCAACTCTCCGCAAACTCGCGAGAGCGGGCTTCCTATGCAACGAAGGAGAGCTACTCATGCTCAAGAAGAGAATCGTTACCCTAGCGTTCCTCTTTGGCGCCATTGAAAAGTAAACGGATGAAAAGCACCGCACTAGCTTTGCCTCCATGGATCCGGCGTCGGCTCGCGATTTGGAGCTTCGAAGCTCCTCCAATGGCCGGATCTAGCTCCTTCTTCCTTCCTTGGCTCTCCTCTCTCTCTAAGATTTTAGAAAGATAACAACTTAAGAAAAGTGAGGGTTTCTAAGTCCAATCCCGGGTATATCCCTTCAGGAACAACCCCCAGCCGTTGGATCTCAAAATAAGGAAACGAACGGCTTTGATTCGGGACTAAAATGCCCAATCTGGACCGAACACGGCCTGGCACACGCCCGTGTCCAGGGTCGTGTGCCTCATTCGCCGTCAAAATCGGCTCGCCTGGAACCTCACACGGGTATCGAATACGCCCGTGTTCGAGCTGACACGCTCGTGTTCCACCTGACACGGTCGTGTGGCCGGCCGTGTACCCCCATCATTTTTCCCCGAAAATAACCCGAGCACTGCACGGGTTCTAGGACACGCCCGTGTCCTTGCCCGTGTCACCTTGACACGCCTGGGCTCCAAGCCGTGTATACGGTCTCGACACTCGATACTTCGTCGAGCGAAGATCGTCGACCTGATGACACGGCCTTGGACACGCCCGTGTCCTAGGCCGTGTTCCTTGTCTCGACATAATGTCGAGACCAAAGTGTCGACTTCCCGGGACGAGTGTCGACACGGGTCGACACGCCCTGCGACACGCCCGTGTCGCAGACCGTGTGTCATGTCTCGACACTTCGTCGAACGCAGAGTGTCGACTTCGCGGCTAAGTGTCGACACAGGTCGACACGCCCTGCGACACGCCCGTGTCGCAGGCCGTGTGCCCAGTCTCGACACAATGTCGAGACCAAAGTGTCGACACAGGCTTGACACGCCCTAGGACAGCCCGTGTCCCAGGCCGTGTGCCTGCAGCCAGAACCCAAAATTGGCCCAAAACGTCCCCCGTCACTCCTTTGAGTTTCAGGGCGTTACAACATCAGGGTACTCTGATACCACCGAAATACTATACAACGTAGGCTTTGGCTTTGCAACCTCCAATAGCGTAACGAACAGTTCTACACCAGCATGAACCGTCTTCACCACCTGAAGAGCAGACACCAACGACTTGCTCGACCCATTCAAGTCCGTAAATGTCGTCTCATGACTTACTCCCCACTTGACTTCCTTGCGACCGCAATCAATATAGGCTGGCTGCTCCGAGAGTCAATCCAAGCCAAATGTCACGTCGAGCTCCCCTGGCGGTAGTAACCGCACTTGTAATTCAAAGTCTTGGCTCCCTGAACACACCTAAGTGCAACAGATTCTACCCGCGCACAATGAGCACCATTGGACCATAACACATCCAATAAGTCTCTTCCCATCGAAGGAGGTACTTCGACGCGCAATATAGTTCCTAAATAAAGGAATGCGAAGCTTCGTTTACACGAACGGTGCTTTCGACGGATAAACGAAAATCAGAACAAAGCTTAGCACAAGTAGTTCTAAGTTAACACGTACAAGGGCGACAAGTATTTAAGGCTAAGCTGCTATAACTTTAAACCATACCTGTCCTCACGACAGCGTGCATTCTTCCGGGCTTTAGTCACCCACGGGCATAGTACCCCGACTCCCCGTAGTTATAACATATGCCCGGAGTTTGGCATGTAGATGCCCCCGAAGCACCGAAAGGAGGGACTAGACCCAAAGTCCTAGCCTTCTTATACCACCTACGATAACCAGACTTTGAGGTGTTCGGCGTTTTGAATGTCGTTTTCTTTGCACTAAAGTCCTCAACTGCTCCTGACATAACTTTCTTAGTCTTCTGAGCACCTTTCCAACACCTTCGGGCAAAGTTCCCTTTCTTTCCACAAGTATAACAAGTGGAAGTAGCTTTGCTAGTCGATGTCGTAGCCCCCTTCTCCAGCATTCTACCGGATGCAGCTCCTATGGGGCTTGCATAGTTCGATACCATGGTCGCTGGCATCGGGAGAGTCTTCCTCAAATCTGCCTCCAAAGATCTAGCTGATTCCACCAAGGCTCGGAATCCCAATAACCTTGGTCCAAGCAATAGAACTCGTAACTCGGCGCGCAAGCCATTATAAAATCTATCGACTGTCACTTGCTCATTATCCAACTCAAAGCATGGGTAGCGGCTTACCATAAGAAATGCTTGTAAATATTCATCAACTGTGTGCGCTCCCTGCACTAAATGCATATTTAGCTGATGCCCTGATGGTCTACCAAAAGTCATCTGCTACATCACGCCACCCGGCGTTGAAGCCACAACATGGGCACAGGGTTGTACATTACGTCCATGCTGTGCACTCGCCACAGCAAACACTACTTCAACGATCCTTCTTACGGTTTCATACGAAGGAGGGGTCTCAAACACCTCACCGGGTGCACTATACTCCTCAGAAACCGGACATTCTGGCGGCCCATCACCGCTTCTGGTCACCTATAGTGGTACAAAACACCGTTAAGCGACCAAATAAAATTGCAAACAGTAATATAGGAACACGCAGGTTCCCCAAACACGTGTATTGTCATTCCTAAGTGGACATTCATGGGTTCTTTTGTTGTTATAACGATGACGCACAAACATGTGATCAAAATCCCTTAAAAAGAATTCATCCACGAATTCATTTTAAGGCGGACCAAAACCAGGAGTCTGATACCAAATTGTAACACCCCCTATCTGTCGGATGGCATATAGCATTAGGTCTGGTCGGGGCCCGATGCCATATACCACAGACAGACCGAGTGGTTACTCAATGGAAATAATCCAACCAATCATAACGTCCTACACAGAGTATTCTAGCGGAAGCAGTTTAATAAGTTGCAATAAAGAACCCAGCTCAAAAGCATGAATGTCCACTAACACCAAATAGGAATGTAGTACATACACAAATACTGGCCTTAAGGCCTTACAAAAAAAAGGGTTTACTTCATATTATATGTTTTCCATACCACGGCACGCAGGCCGGTCATACATGATCAAAAGCAAGTAAACACTCTAATTAGGCCTTTGAGGGCCGGCTTCGCACTTTGGGCTTTAGCCCGCTATTGACCGTTTGGTCCCGCAGCACCTGTAAGCACAATCCACCGCATGGTGGTAAACAAAAGTAACGGTCAGCAATGTTGACCAAATTATAACGATCCCGCCCCCAACTCGGGGCAGCGATGCTCCTTCCCTGCATTATATTAGCATAACCAAGCAGTAAATAACTACATCACAACACAGGCGTTGGCACGTACGGCCACACGCCCCGTGCTCTCAGGGCACATTCTCGGTGATCACAGTCTAAGCCTGCCGACTCACCACCGTCCCCAGGACGGCAATCTCTCGTGAGCATTTGGTCTTTCTGGCCACTGCCTAAGACCCTCAATCTATGCCAACGGTAAGTGCCACGTTAACTTTAGGTCTCTTTAACCAAATGACATAGAGCGGGTACGGTTCCGCCTGACCCGTTGCTCACACCGCAACGTTAATTTAAACCATATGTGCGGGTCAAACTTCTCCCGAGTCCCAAATCGTTTACACACAACACATAACCCAGTTATGTTCATATTGGCTCCAGGCCTACAAGTTTGGCAGGATCACGCATCTGCCTAGTTTTCCGGGTGCACCTTTGAGTTAATCCCCAAGGCTCCCTGTTGCAATCTACCACGTAGAAAAACCCGAAAACAAACATTCTCACGGAGTCTTCTCCGGCATTTATGCAATGCAACATCACCGATCCAGACCAACATGTCCGGATAGGCTTCACACATCATGCCTATGTACGTTTTCATTTACGGACTCTACACAGCGGGTACTTTACATATCTACCCGAAGGAACGCCTCCAACTCACCGCAAACTCGCGACAGCGGGCTTCCTATGCAAAGAAGGAGAGCTTAACATGCTCAAGAAGAGAATCGTTACCCTAGCGTTCCTTTTTGGAGCCATGGAAAAGTAAGCGGATGAAAAGCACCGCACTCTCTTTGCCTCTGTAGATCCGAAGTCGGCTCGCGATTTGGAGCTTCGAAGCTCCTCCAATGGTCGGATCTAGCTTCTTCTTCCTCCCTTGGCTCTCCTCTCTCTATACTTTAGAAAGATAACCACTCAAAAGAAATGAGGATTTCAAGGGTCCAATCCCGTGTATATCCCCTCAGGAACAACCCCCAGCCGTTGGATCTCAGATTAAAGAAATGAAGTGCTTTGATTCAGGCCTGAAAATACAATCTGGACCGAACACGGCCTGGCACACGCCCGTGTCCAGGGCCGTGTCCCTCATTCGCCGTCAAAATAGACGTGCCTGGAACAACACAAGGGCACCCGATACGCCCGTGTTCGACCTGATACGCCCCTGTTCCAACTGACACGGCCGTGTGGTCGGCCGTGTGTCCCCATCGATTTATCCCGAAAACAACCCGAGAACAACACGGGTTCTTGGACACGCCCGTGTCCTAACCCTTGTCTACCCGAACACGCCTGGGCTCCAGGCTGTGTTCACTGTCTCGACACTCGACACTTCGTCGAGTGAAGCTTGTCGACACCCGATACGGCCTTGGACACGCCCGTGTCCTAGGCCGCGTGCCTTGTCTCGACACATCGTCGAGCAAAATTCATCGACTCCCCGGGACGAGTGTCGACACCGGTCGACACGCCCTGCGACACGCCCGTGTCGCGGGCCGTGTGCCATGTCTCGACACTTCGTCGAGCGAAATTCGTCGACACCCTGGGCCGATCGTCGACACGGGCTTGACACGCCCTGCGACACGCCTGTGTCGCAGGCCGTGTTATCTGCTCGACGATCGTCGACTCCAAAATCGTCGACCTCTCGACCAAAACGTCGAACCCAGCCTGACACGCCCTGGGACACGCCCGTGTCCCAGGCCGTGTGCCTACTACCAGATTCCAAATCTGGCCCAAAATGTCCCCCATCGCTCTTTTCAGTTTCGGGGCGTTACAACGTTTCACCCTACCCTCCTCAGAAGCTACCACATCAGGAGCAAACCTACTAAGTTTGCTAAACTCAATCTCGTACTCACTCACGGTGAGTTGTCTCTGCTTCAGATGCAAGAAGTTATTCATCAGGTGGTCTTGCTCGACCGAGGGTAGAAACTTCTTCAGCAATATCTTCTTAAAAGATTCCCAGGAACAACCTTCCTTCAGACTCTCTCTTTCCCGAATCCACCAACTCTTAGCCAGGCCTTTTAACTAATAGGCTGCAACCATCACCTTTTGGGCTTCCAGAATCCCGAAATACGAAAACATCTCCTCGATGGAGATGATCCAATTATCTATAATCAGAAAGTCAGCACTCCCGTCGTAGGTAGGGGGTCCCAATCGTTGGAAGTGTGATATAAAATTCATTTCTGGTGGTATCGCCATCGGGGGAACCAGAGGAACAGGGTTATCAGGCACGGCTTGGCCCAAAGCAGGCTCTTGTACTAAAGGTTGCTACGCAGGAGCGGCAGATAACAAAGACTGAATTTGCGATTGCATTGCAACCACTTACATTGACAGAGCCTCGTTGCTCTGACGCAGACTCTCGATAATCGCATCACTTTGCGCACCTGATGACTCACCCTCCGACTGGGGAGTTGACCTCGTTGAGGGATGCTTTGGTGGCATTTCTAAAAAGTAAACAGACAACTCATCAAAACCCTAGCTTACAACAAAGCCACACGACTAGTTCAGACCATACTTAAAAGACACTTGCTTATGCTGCAACTTGCTCTGGAATTTTATAATGATGATATGTCCTACTTAGGATGATATCCTCTCATCCTATTGACTCTTGTGCCTATGACATGAATGCATGGATTCTTTATTCTTATTTAAAATCATGTGTGTACATGTGTCATCATGTAAACTTTAACTTAGTATGCGTGCTTATGCAATGATATGCAATGTATGTAGTGCTATGCATTCTATAAAGGCCCTAATGCATGTTATGAGCGGCGTACATATGAAATGTTATGCATCCCATACTACATAACATTGCATGCAACGTGAAAAGAAAACGTGCTAATGGACACCCATGTGATGGTGGTTATGCATCACATACTACATAACCGTCACATGTTGCCTCCTATGGTGGATCCATATACAAACACATATTATGCATCTCATACTACATAATATGCTCTGTATACTTCTTATCATGCTATGAGTGTAGTGACTATGCTTCGGCATAGACGTACTGATGACACATTGGTGTGTGCATGAAATGTCAATAAACAACTAACACCAACGAGATAAGGTTGTCCGACCAATTGTCAAGCAACCTCCCTCTGATACCAACTGTCACAACCCGCATTTTCACCGCATAAAATAACTTATCAGAGTAAGGAAAAATGCACGTCATGATGTCACGTCAGCTGGGAATAACTGCGGACGCTCAGGCAGACACCTAGTAAAACATGAAGAAAGATTCCTTCAGTTATTTTAAGGAAAAATCAGCTAAATACAAAGGTTAGCTGTATCCCTTGGCTTGGTGGCTCACTTAGTCCACGAATCAAAATATAGTTATACGCTGCGGAAAAATACTTGTTTAGATTGACTCAAACATCCTACATGAGTATAAACGTCCCCAAAGGACAACTCATGGTATGCAAGACTCTAAATTTATAATAGTAGCAAGGATAGCTTTTACGGTCGCCAAATATAACAAGCTAGAGTTTTTAAATTATGCAATTCATGAAGTAGTTGTTATAGATTTTATAGTTGAAAATACCTAACGTGCATTCCTAGCATAAATCCTACCAGAGAGCAAGTAGTACATATCCACATATAGAAAACTATGCAACTAGCAAGTATCTAAAAGTAACAATAATGTGGGCATCAACAAACTGACACGAACCCACATATAGAAAAGTATGACTGAACCAGTAACTAAATAAACAACAAACTACCTCGTTGACACGAGGTAACAACCACGGCCAACACTGCCGCCCAGAAACTCCAAAACTATCCCTGCTATCTGCTACAGCTCTGAACTTGAGGCATTCCAAAGACAGAACACCTCAGCAAGAAGGAACAAATCGTGGCAGAAGTTAATAAGCCAAAATAAACAAAGGTCAAAGTAGTACCAACCCAAGACCAACAGTACTGAAATAAAGTACAAAAGAGGAACAAGTCACCATCATGAAAAAGAACTCTTACGTGATTCGTCACGTACAACAATAGTACACCAGACGCACGAGGCTATAAGGTGACAACATGAATAATTCGAAAGGAAGAAATACAAATCCTTTATTAGGCACATGTGTTCGACTTTACCCAAAAATACGGGCGTGGTGGTCACTCGTGGACACACCACCCAAAAAAACGGGCGAGCTGGTCACTCTTGGACACACCACCCAAAAACACGGATATAAAATCTGTCTAACTGCGAGGGAGTCTCATACTCTCCACCATACACCGCAGACATCCAAAAGCCGGGTAGACTTCCACAGGGCACTAATGAAGGAAACAAACACTGCGGAGGTGGAATCGTCCACTAACTCCAGCAATCAAGAAAACCACCAAGAAAACACCATATATCTCAAGATTTGGCTCGCCAGATTCTACTTGACATTCCTATATACAAGACGTGGTTGATCAACCCTTAGGAACGATTTACAGACTTAATTAAACTCTAATATGTTCAATAACGATAAATAAGGCAACGTTAACAAAACAAAATTTAGAAATTCTCAAGTGATCGAAAGATTAGACATAGCTATAACTTGGAAAGAAGATAAAGGAACAAAACTTATTCGTTACCATTAAATCGGACAAGGGGAAACGAGAGGAAAACAACACTTACCTTGGTTTTACCGGAAAAGTCCACTGAAGCACTCCACGTCGTAGATCAGGGCAAGAGAATGCGGGAGGAGATGAAATCTAGACAAAAATGGCCGAAATAGAGGTTAGGGCCGAAAAACCCTAACGAGAAATCTCAAGAAATGAGGAAGATATTACCACGATGGCGTAGCTCTCGGCGAGAGCTTTCCGGATCTATACTCGGATGAAGATTTTGAGCACTGGAGCACCGTCGGCGGCCATCGGAAGGTTCACGAAATATTTCTCTCTCACGCTCACGCTGCTCTGGTTCGGGAAGAAAAAGAATCGGAGAAGATGATGAAATTCTCTTTGATAGAAATATGTATATATATATATACTTATATATACATATAAAGATATATAAATATATATATGTTTATAAAATGTTCTGTCTAAAAAATGGAATATTTACGCCTGGGTGCACGAAAGACGAAAATAGGGGTTTAGGATGGCTTCAAATCGAAACGTGGTCAACATGAAAGTTGTAGATCTCGTCGAGACGCACAAATTTCATGTTAACCATTTTTTCATACAACGTCGTTTTGATGCTCAAAAAGGCTCCCGAACATAAACTGCAACGGACTTACACGAGAACAAGGCTACGGGTACTCGAGAGGTAGAAAACGGCTACTCGAGTAGTTCAAAATGACTACTCGAGTAGTTTAGAAAGGCTACTCGAGTAGTTCAAATGACTACTCGAGTAGTTCAGAAAGGCTACTCGAGTAGTTCAGAATGACTACTCGAGTAGTTCAAAATGACTACTCGAGTAGTTCAAAACTATTCGAGTAGGACCAGAAACTTCACTCGTGCAGGAAAAATAATCACTCGAGTAGGTAAGTAATCGCTCGAGTAAAAAGGAAGGATCACTCGTGTAGGCTTAAGACGGCACTCGAGTAGGTGAAAAAGGATAGTAATTAAAAAAAATATCACACGAGTAATAAACAGGCACTCGAGTATACAAGAAATCAGAACTCGAGTACACAAAAGGCAGTACTCGAGAGAATAGAACAGTACTCGAGTAAAACAACCATGACCACTCGAGTAACTGGAAGGAATCACTCGAGGATATGTATAAGCACTCGAGAGAAGAATTTAAAATTTGCACAATAGTAAAAATCTTTACAGATATATTCAAAGAAATTAAAGTATACAAATGAATAGTGTTTTTCATTTTTGAATAGTACTTTAATATTAAAATATTCATATTTTATATATTTTTATATAAGGAAACAATGAGATCAAAACGGAGGCCCGAACACGCGCTGAATCAAACGAAATTCACACCGTAGGCGAATACTGACGCTACGAACACAACGACGAAGTCAAAACCAAAACTCGACGAGCCATTCCCGAGATATTAACCTTCAAAGTATACGGAGAACATAAACAATCCAAAATTCCAATCGCGCGCCGAGACTCCATAAATGCTCGGATTGTGACGAAACTTGACGAGCAAGTCCAAAATCACTTAACTTAAATTCCAAGCACAAAAAATTCCTATTACCATAAGAATTCGGCCGACTCGACCGCACAGACGCGAAAATGCCTTAACGGCATTGTGTCGTCAACTCGACGTTAAAAGTAATGCCACGACGTCATAAATTTGACGTCGCCCAATCAAATAAAATCATCGAAAAAATCGGGGGCGTTACAGCTGTTATCAATAAAGACTCATGATTGATGCATGTGTTTCTGGTTGTGACTTACTTTAGTTGAGATAACCCCTGCTCATTCCAAGATCCGAAAAATTTAACATGGTATCAGAGGTTGGAGGTTGGAGTGGATAAGCAGTGATCAACTGAAGTGGTTGTTGCTCTTGTGAAGAGGGAACCAGTGGTAGAACCATGGCAGTGGAATATGCAAGTGGTCTTGGTATTGAACTCTTTACAGAGACTAACTTTGAGAGGTGGAAGTCTTGTATAGAGAGCTTTCTTCTTTGCAAGGACCTTTGGGAGGTTGTGTGCGTAGCAGATAGACAAGAGGTTACTGTTGGCAATATTGAAGCGATGAGAGCTTGGAAGGAGACAAATGCGAGAGCGGAGTCTATTCTCAAGCAGGTGATCTCATCGGAGCTCTTGGACCACATCAGTGGATGTCGATCAGCTGCGGAGGTTTGGACCTCCCATGATGGTTTGTTTAATAAGGAGGTGAAGTTTGCTGCGGAGGATGGTCCTTCTACTACATATCAGCAAGAGAGGAGAGGATCTCCTAGGCGTGATGGGAAGAGGAAGGAAGGACCAAGTTGCTATAGATGCAAGCAGCATGGTAATCTCAGGAAGGAGTGTAAAGTTGTCTTGCACTCGGTGAATGTAGCTCATACTCAGAGTAAGGAGAAGAACTTGGTTGGGTCATCAACAAATTCTGGTGCTGATCGGATGAAGGTCAGTGATAGTGAAGCTATCTGGCATAAAAGACTGGGACATGTGGGGATGGAGAAGTTGAAAGCAATGGCGGTAAGAAGACTCATAAGAAGCTTGCCTAGATGACCATCTTATGGCGACGGTCAAGCATGCACAGGATGTCAACAAGGTGAAGTTCTTCGCTTTACGGTTGATAAGACGCGGTCCAGATGCAAATCACCTTTGGAGGTTGTCCACTGTAATCTGGTGGGACCGACCGTCACCGCCAGTCTTGTAGGCAGCCGGTATATGTTGATATTAGTTGATGCCTATACGAGGTATACTTGGGTATACTTCATGAAGGAGAAGTCCAACATGTTTCGCTTGTTTGTGGAGTTCAAGAAGCTTGTGGAGGGCCAGCTTGGCCTGCGGATAAAGAATTTGAGGACAAGCATCAGTGGTGAGTTCAGCTCAACCGAGTTCTCGAACTTTTTGCAGGAAGCATGGGATCCGAAGGGAGCTTTCTCGTGGACATACTTCACAGCAAGGTGGTGTTGCAGATCGGATGATCCGTTTGTTGATGAAGACTTAAAAGTGTTAGCTTCAATGCAAAGGCATTCTTATGGCCTTTTGGGCAGAAGGGATGGCCTCTACGGCACATATCATCAATCGGATGCCTCTTAGTCTGATCAATGTGAAGACTCCATATGAGCTAATGTTCGGGGTGAAGCCCAGTGTGAAACACCTTCGGGTGTTTGGATCTACCTGCTACTTACACGCTCTGGATGCTCTCAAGACGAAGTTAGTCTTTGTTCGGTATGATGAGCAGAAGAGAAGATGGAGGTGTATGGATCCTGCGATGAAGGGGTTAATCGTGTCGAGAGACGTTGTCTTCGATGAGCTGACGTCGTATTGGGGTAGCTCATGTATGGAGCTAGAGGAGAGCAGGTCAGATGATGGGTTGAAGGTGGTTACTGCTAATGGTAAGATGGAGCTACCTGTGTCAATAGGAGCTCCAGGTTGTTCTAGCTTCAGGGAAGAGACGTCTAGGTCAGGAAGCAAGGGGAGCGACACTCCAGGTGCTTCTGGCTCAAAGACGGAGGCTTATAGTTTGGGAAGCGAGGGGAGCGATGTTTCAGGTAGTTCTTGTTCAAGAGCGGAGGCTTCTGGTTCAGGTAGCAGGGGGAGCGTTGCTCCAGGTGCTTCTGGTTCCAGTGCGGTGGCTTCTTTTTCAGGAAGCAAGGGGAGCATCGTTCCGATCTTGCTCGGGAACGAAGCTGGTTCAGGAGGAGTAGCGGAGGTGGCTAGCCGTGATCAGGCTCATCAGAGGTCGAAGAGGATCAGCAACCCACCATCTTGATATAGTAAAGGGAACGCAGTGAGCTTGGTCTCATGTTTCCTTGCAAGCCCTCAGGTCGAGCGAGTATCTTCTAGCTGTGATGACACTACTGGAGTCAAGGAGGTGGATGGCGCCAAGGCTGAGGAGGTGACTAATCTCAGAGGTGAGGAGGCTTGGCCCCTTGGGCCCAAGGTTGTTGTTTATACTCCTGTGACACACAAGCGGAGGTCTAAGCTGAATAAGAAGGCAGAGGGAAGCATGGCTCCTTTTGGGAGATGCTGGAGGGCTCCCTCATGGTCCAGGATATGCAGGGCGGGGACCATGTCTTGGACATCTCCACGAAGGCGCTATCAGACGGACCAGGTGCAAGGTTACGGAAGCTGCTGGGGTGGTTCACCACTTCTCACTTCAAGGAGGAGTGTTGAAAATTGTGAAGTGAAAGTGGGTGATTGGACAATTTGGGAGACCTGTCCGCGCGGACTATGCGGACAGGATTGGCGGATAGCCAGGTCGGCAGAGCTGTTACAGACAGCTTGTTCTTTGGCGGCCTGGGAAGTCAGCTCGCGCGACCTAAGTGAACAGAAGTGGCGGCCTGTCAGGCCGGCCCATGCTCAGCAAGCAGTTGGATCTTAGAAGGTAACCGGGCGGATAGTGATTCTATCCGCGGAGTCCAGTAAGGAGAACACTGGACTGGAGCTCGGCAGACCGACTTGGAAGATGCCTTGGTCTAGCTCTGGTGGAGCGTCAAGCGGAAGCCGCGGAGGTCGCCAGTCAGTGCGGACAGGTACTGGAGTTCGCTGGAGCAGGCAGACTGGATCTAGTGTCCGCTAGTAATGGAGACTGGCCCTTGTCGCTAGTGGTGTGGACCTGGTTCTGAACCAAGTCCAGGTTTGGCTCAGTCCGGGGAGATCGCGCAGTTAAGCGCGGACTGCTACTCAGTCTGCCGAGCTCGGAAGCAGTGCGATGTGCCTTGGTTGCGAGCTGGGGGAATACGGTCTGAGGTCGCGTCCGCAAGGCGTGTGGGATGGAGTTGTGTCCGCTGAATCTGGCGGTTGTCTTGGTGGCGTGGCTGTGGAATCAGGATGTGCGGACTGGACCTGAATGTGCAGTGTGTGCGGACTGGAGCTGTGTCCGCAGATAGGCGGACAAGGTGTTGTTGTAGAGTCTGACTGTGACGGCAGACTGGCTTGGCCTTTGGCAACAATGAGGACTGCCTGTTATCCAACCTTGGTGAAGCAAAGCAGACTGACATGTTATCCGGCCTTGGTGAAGCATAGGCGGTCTGGCTATCTCGCAGAGGACGCGGCAGACAAGGAGTGTATCTGCGGTTTGCGGATACACTTGTTCTTGCTGCGGGATGAGGCAGTGATCCTATCGGCTAGGGCGGTGACCACACTCCTCATCTTGCCTATAAATAGGACCCCTATCACATCAGGAAGTAGGAGCGAATGAATAGTAAGTGAGCCTGCCAACAGTTACTGCAGACTGGTTTTTAGTATCCGCGCGAGTTGATGGAGTTGACTGATTTGTGCTGTGCAGGTTGTGTGGATAGCACTGGAAAGCTAGGACTTGGCTCTGACTGCGATCAGGGACAATGCGGACTCTGCGGTTAAGCAATAGGTGGTAAACAGCAAGTCGCGGACAGCGACCAGGTGTTTTTCTCTTTGGCAACTTATTTCCGAGTTCAATAAGTCGTCTGCTTCATGCGGCCTATTTAGTTTGGCATCAGCAGCTTGTGCGGTCTGGCAGCTAGGCGACCTCGCGGTTAGGCAGCTTGCAGATCGGCGACTAGTGCTTAGCTTTGGAATAAGGGGCAGTCCGCGCAGCTTGATTTGCGGTCTGGCGACCTGGCGGACTGTGCGGACTCCTTAGTGCAGCAATAGATCCGGCGGCTACTTGTGCAGTCCGCGTGGCTTGTCTTGTCTTGTATTTGTAGTCTCTACTTCCCCTGAGGTGGTTTTGGCAAATCATGTCTCGCCATGTATGTCTCGCCTTGTAAAGGAGATTGCTGTTATCAATAAAGACTCTTAATTATTGCATGTGTTTCTGATTATGACTTACTTTAGTTGAGATAACCCCTGCTCATTTCAAGATCCAGAAAATTTAACAGCTCCACTTATTTTCCTTGCAGCAATGTCATTTACCATACGAGAGATCATAATAGTAAGAACTAGGAAGTATAGATTTTTATTCTTCAGTCAGATTATGATTATATAATTTTGTGATTATGAAAAAAATATAAAAAATAAAAAACTTACCCAAATAGTGGCACAAATCCCCCCGAATTTTGAGACAACGATCAATAAAGGTTTGGTTTTTATCCATATTGAACCATTTGCACTCCAAGTTGAGAGTAGATTGAGCATGATCATGAGCAAAATCAATGCACTACATATCAATAAAATTGTTCCTCCAAAAGAGATTTGTTTCGTGCTCTAGATCGAGAGCGCGTGCACTGGGAAGAGGAGAAAATTCCTCGAGGGAGGGGGAGGAGAAGCTCCGACGAGCTATGGTGGCAGCGGCGGCTTGCGACTTGCGAACGACAGATGCAGGCTGCAGGATCGCGGGATCGCGATGCGGCGGGTTCGGGGTGAGGCTAGGGAAACCAGCGAAAAATAAGAGAAAATGTAGAGAGAGGGAACTAGTGAGAGGAAGAGAAATTGAAAATACTTCTTGCTTCCACACTTGGTTCCTCATCTGTGTATAAGTAGTCACACCAAAAATACCCCCTCCCCCCCCCCCCCGACGAAAGATCAAGATGAGTGCATAATAATAAAATAGAAAGTAAAACTAGATAGGGGTCAGCAATATATGCGACCATGGCGGAACCAAAGTGGGACCGTAACATCTCCACCCTGCCCGACGACAAGCTTGCCCTCAAGCTTGTTCTATGGTGACGGTCGGCGTCCGATCCCCCATGTCAGTGTCAGCTTCCCGTTCAGCAGCTGAGTTGTCTACCTCCAACCAGAAGAAGCGCTTGCAGCGATGTCCACTAAAAAATGGCTCCTCGCAGTTGTAACAGATGCTCTTGGCACGACGGTCACTAATCTCTTGTAGTGACAGTCGACGAATGGTAGCAGGGCGGTCGACATCGCGGTCCGGGGCGAGGAGACTGGTTGACGCCGATGGCAGAGGGGGCAGAATATGACTGGACCCCTCGGTGTCCTGGTGATGTAGATGAGGGTGATATAAAAGCAGACGCTTCTCGCAGATGCGAGTCAAACTCATTGCAGTGGTTAGATTTGCGGGTGCCTGAAATTCTACGTCCATGCAGAGGTGCTGATGGAGTCCTACCGTGAAGATGGAAACCTGCTGTGTCGGAAGAACCCAGGTAGTGTGGGCAGGTGGACATGAAATTGTTTAAGGTACTCGTTGATCGGTCCGGTGTACCAGAGGGAAATGAGATCCCCAAGGTATTGTTGTGGAGGGGTGAGCCGAAGCGGAGGGTACACTTCACCTTGAAATCTCCGTAAGTTAGGAGTGGTTTCTCTCGTTGCAGTTAGGAAAACCAAAGATGCACGGGGCCCATCAGGTGGAAGACAGTAATATTGAGACACTCTTCCCAAGGGTTGTGCTGGTGAGAGAAGAACTGATCGCAATGAGAGAGCCAGGCTAAGGGGTCTTCATGGTCGTAGAATATTGGAAAGTCCAGCCGCAAGTTTCGTGGCACCCCGTTGCCCTCGTGCTGCGGGGGGTGGGGGGGGACTCCGGTGGGGTTGGCGGATTCGGAGCCTCACTGGAGGAGCCTGTTGCCAGTTGGGCCGTTATGTTAACCTCTAGTTGGGTGGTGACTACGATAATGAGGGTGTTGTTGTTATCTGCTATGAGCTTGGCGTGAGACTCAAAAATTTGTGAGAGGGACGACTGGTCGGCCATTGCGTGGGACGAAATTTGTGGATTATCGACGTCGGAGGAAATGGAGGAAAGAGGTACTGGCGGCTAAAGTAGCCCGGTAGAGGCTGCGAGCAAGGGGCTCCTGTCGATGGAGGAGCCGAGAAGGATGCGCTGGGGATTAGGGATGGAGGAGATGGGCTAGGGCGAAGCAGGTCGGGGCAGTCGATGCTGGGCGGCGCTTGTCGGGGCGGCGCAGGTCAAGACAGTGCTGATCGGGCCGGAGCAGTTTGGTACGGAGCCCCCGACACTGTTGGAGTTCGGCCGGAGGGGCGCGGTTCCGGCCAGAAGGGGGCGGTTCGGGCTGGAGCAGTTCGGCGTGGAGCCGGCGGTGCGAAGTGCCCGAGGCGCGTAGACGGCGCTAGATCCGAAGTTTCAGCGGCGGGGAGGAGAGTTACCAATGATGCCAAGTTGTTACGTGTCCTAGATCGAGAGCGCGTGCACGAGGGAAGAAGAGGGAAGTCCTCGAGGGTGGGGGAGGTGAAGCTCCGGCGAGCTATTACAGCGGGGGCGACTTTCGGGCTGCAGAATCACGATGCGACGGGTTCGGCGTGAGGCTAGGGCAACCGGCGGAAAAAGAGAAATTGTACAGCGAGAGAACTAGTGAGAAGTAGAGAAATTGAAAATATTTCTTGCTTCCACACTTGGTTCCCCATCCGGGTATAAGTAGTTGTTGAAAATTATGAAGTGAAAGTGAGTGATGGAGCAGACCGCACGGTCTGGGCGCTCTGAGTCTGCGACCTGGGCGGACTGTTATTGCGGCCTGGGTGGTCTACGGCCAGAGTAGACTTGGCAGCTTGGGCATCTAGTGGAGAGGCCTGGGCGGTCTGTCTTTGGCGGTCTGGTGGCGGTGCTCAGCTCGGCCTGCGGCTCTGCAGTTCTTTCTCTTGAAGTAATCGGGCGGATTGGGGATTAACTCTGCGGGGTTGTAGCGGACTCGGTTAGAGTTCGCGGAGTCTGTTTTGGTGGATTGGTTTTGGAGATCGGCATTGGTCCTTTCCAAGTTCTCCGATGATACGGTTAGTGATAGCCGCATTCCTGGTGGCGGACTGACCATGGAGTTGGCGGTCTGGGTTTTGTGTCCGCCAAGCTCGCGCTAGTTGTTTGGTGGCTTGATGGACTTGGTCACATTCTGTGACAAGTCCAGGGTGTTCGCAGTGTCCGCAAAGTCTGATGTTGACCGGGCGATGTGCCTGTTGGTCGTGGACTTGTGCGATGAGCTGATGAAGTGTCCGCAGAGTTCGCTATTGACCGGGCGGTCTGCCTATTGGTCGTGGACTCATATGGCGGACTGGGGCGTTGTTCTCGAGCTTTGCAGATTGTCTCCATGTCCGCATATGGCATGCGGACTGATGCAATATGGTCTGTGGCTATGTCTGTGTGCTGCGTAGTGTGTCGGACTGGTGCTGTGTGTGCGGGCTGTTGCCTTGTTCGCATGTAGCGTGCAGACTGTCACAGTGTATGGGATGTTGTTGTGTCCGCGTGTTGTATGTGTGCGGACTGGCGCAGTGTCTGCCTAGTGGTGGACTGACATTGTCTTGGCGCATGGAGAATTGTTTGAAGTCCGGCCAAGTCCTTGCCGACACGGCGGACTGGGTTTTGCTAGCTGCGAGCTGGTGTGGTGACTCTATTCATTAGGGCGGCGACCACACTCCTCACCCCACCTATAAATAGACCACCCGTCACATCTACAGTAACTGAGTGAACAGTAAGTTGAACTCCGATTAATTGGTACGGACTCGGTTTTCCTATCCGCGCGGGTTGAGCAGACTTAACTGGTTATTGTTTGTAGGTGGCGCGGCTAGCACTGTGGAGCAAGGAGTTTGGTTCTGACTTCAGTCAGGTGCAGCGAAGCTTGCGGTTTGCAATCGACGGCTAGCCAGTTTTTTCTATGCTTCAACTTTTCCAAGTTCAATAACTTGTCCGCCGGACTCGGCGGTTAGGCGGTCTGTTCTTCAGTTCGGCAGCAGCTTGCAGTAGTCAGCGAATAACGGTGTGTCCGCGCGACCTCGCAGTCTCGGCGGACTCCGTGTTCTATTCGTCTTCTAGCAGCATTTTGGGCTGTCTCAGCGACTTCGGCGGACTGGGCGGTCTTGGCGGTCTCTGATTCTGTCCGCTCGGATTTGTTGTAATCTTTTCTGGTTTCCTTGTGTACTCGCGAAATCATGTCTCGCCATGTATATCTTGCCTTGTAAAGAAGATAGTGAATATATGATTTGCTTGCTCCTGTGTTTGCTTCTGGTTGTTTGAGCTTGCTTTCCTAGTTTCCGCTTGATCAAGGTGTGATCTTGATAGCTCTGAGAATATTAATTTGGTGTCAGACTATCTCGTTGATCATCTTGAAAAATTCTAACATGCTATCAGAGGGAGGTTCAGTTGCTTGAGCAGTGGTCAACTTGTGTTGTGCTCTGTGCTTCTGAAAGCTTAGACCAAGGTTGTTGCAATGAAAGGGGGTTATACAAGAGGTCTAGGTATTGAACTCTTAACGCTGAATAACTTTAAAAAATGGAAGTCGTGCATGAAGAGTTATCTTCTAGGAGAGGAGCTATGGGAGGTCGTCGGTGGTGACAACAGGCAAGAAGTTACAGCTGCATTTGGGACTGCTGAGCACGTGATGGTCTGGAGGAAAACTAATGCAAAGGCTGAGTTTACCCTCAAGCGGGATGTTTCACCGGAACTGTTTGATCACATCATTGGTTGTGAGTCAGCTGCTGATATTTGGACAACTATTGATGGGTTGTTCAAAAGGAAGAATGTGTCAAGGCTACAGTTTCTAGAGAATGAGTTGGCTAGGACAACTCAAGGAGACCTGACCATCTCTAAGTTCTTTCTGAAGATGAAGAGTCTGTGTGCTGAGTTATCAGCGTTTGATCCTGATGATCCCATCTCTGAGGCTAAGATGAAAAGGCACATAATCCGCCGCTTGCGGAAGGGGTATTTGGCCTCTGTAACCTCTGTTCAAGCTGGGCAACTCAGCCATCTCTGCCGGAACTTGAGAACCTGCTTGCTTCGCAGGAAAGTTTGGCTAGACAGATGACTGGAGTCACTATCTCTGAAGAAGGTAGTGAAGCGCTCTTCATAGGAAAGAAGAAGAAGAAGAGATGAGAAGGGAAGAAGAAGAAGACTGTTGTTGAAAATGAGCCTTCAACCTCTTATCTGCCAGAGAGGAGCGCTACTCCTAAGAAGGATTGGAAGAAGAATTTGAAGTGCTACAGGTGTCATCAGTCGGGTCACTTCAAGCGTGACTATAAGGTCAAGCTGCAGCCTGGGCATGCTGCAGGCAAGGAGGAAGCTTGCTCTAGTATTGAGGAAGCTGGCTGAGGTGGAGCTTTCATGACGGGCACTTATGTCCGTGCCTTGTCCTCCATCGACTTTGAAGACGATTGGATCGTGGACTCCGGTTGTGGTCATCACCTCACCAGAGACAAGTCGAAGTTCTCCTCACCGCAAACTTACTCAGGTAACGAATCTATTATTACTGATGATAATACTATTTATGCAGTAGAGAAGGAGGGGGTTGTGTCCTTGGGTAGTGATAAGGGGCCACTCACGTTAAGAAGTGTCTATCATGTACCGGGCATGAAGAAGAACCTCTTCTCTATGACCAATACGGTAGACGCAGGTTATCACGTTCTATTTGTGCCAACAGAAGTGAAGTTTTTTCGCAACATATCAGTAGTGAAGGCTGATGTTGCTCACGTTGGGAGGAGAGTAAAGAACTTGTTTGCTCTTGCAACAAACTCCTACGTTGATCAGATGAGGACCAATGATGGCGCCGCCATATTGCATGAGAGGTTGGAGCATGTAGGGATGGATAAGCTGAAAGCTATGGCAAACAGGAGCCTTGTGAAAGGCTTGCCTAAGCTATCATCCTTTGGCGATGGTCATGTTTGTGCAGGATGTCAGTATGGTAAGGCTCATCTCCTTCCTTTTGATAAGTCACAAACAAGCAGCAAAGCACCATCAGAGTGCATCCATGGTGATCTGATGGGCCAACCGTCACTCCTAGCCTTGGTGGGAGCAGATACATGCTTGTGCTGATTGATAATTACTCAAGATATACTTGATTATATTTCTTGAAGGAGAAGTCAGAAACTTTCCATTTGTTTGTGGAGTTCAAGGAGTTGGTGGAGGGTCAGCTTGGCCTGCAGATCAAGAAGTTTAGATCAGACAACAGTGGTGAGTTTGTCTCCTCCGAATTTTCTAACTTCTGCAATAAGTATGAGATCTACAGAGAGCTTACTTGTGCTTATACTCCACAACAAAACGGAGTAGCGGAGCGGAAGATCCGTCATCTGACGGAAACTTGCAAGTGATGGCTTCATGCAAAAGACATTCCTAGGTCTTTCTAGGCAGAGGAAATGTCTTGCGCTTCTTATGTCATCAATCAGATGCCTCTTAGTCCGATCAACATGAAGTCTCCCTTCGAGATGTTGCTGAAGGAGAAGCCAAGCGTGCATAACCTTCGGCTGTTTGGATCAACTTGCTATGTGCATGTCCCGGATGCTTCAAGGACAAAGCTTGATGCAAAGGCAAGGAAGCTTGTCTTTGTAGGCTATGATGAGCGGAAGAAGGGATGGAAATGCATGGATCCTGAAACGAAAAAGATTGTTGTATTAAGAGACGTGGTCTTTGATGAACTGACATCGTATGGAGTAGGCTCGGTTGAGCTACCAGAGAGCAAGGTTGATGAAGAGCAGAAGGTGGCTGCTGAAGTTCTTCAAGAGGAGCTTGTTGTATCACCAGCAGCTCCTGTTGCTTCTAGCTCTGTGGCAAAGGCCTCTGGTTCAGGAAGTAGGGGGATCATTGCTAAAATTTTGTCCAGAAATGGAGCTGAGCCTGAAGAAGCAACAGAGGTGGTGAGCAAGGAGCATACCCTTCGGAGGTCAAAGAGGAACATCAAGCCACCAGATCAATACTGTGAAGGGAATGCAGTAAGCTTTGTCTCCTGCTTCTTTGCAGGCTCTTTGGATGAGCGAGAGCCTGCAAATTTCAATGAAGCCACTGGAGTCAAGGAGTGGGAAGATGCCATGAAAGAGGAGATTACTGCTCTCAAGAAGAATGAAACATGGGACCTTGTGCCCAGGGTTGATGGCATTACTCCAGTGACTTGCAAGTGGGTGTACAAGTTAAAGAAGAAGGCTAATGGGAGCATCGAAAGATACAAGGCTTGTCTTTTACTCGAGGATTCTCACAACCGTATGGAGAGGACTATGAAGAGACGTTTAGTCCAATCGCGAAGATGACTTCGGTTCAAGTGGTGATCGTCTTGGCTGCTTGCCAAGGATGGAAGTTGTGGCAGCTTGACGTAAAGAACCCTTTTCTTTACGGGGAGATTGATAAGGACATCTTCATGGATCAGCCGCTTGGATTTGTCTCTGAAGTTCATCCGGACTACGTCTGTAAACTCAGGAAGGCTCTCTACAAGTTGAAGCAGGCTCCAAGAGCTTGGTATGAGAAGATAGTAAAATACCTCCAATTCTACGGATACTTTGCTTCCAACTCAGATTCAAGCTTGTTCATCAAGAAGAAGGGGGAGCTTCAGGTCTTGGTCCTGCTGTATGTTGATGGCATGATCATCACAAGGTATTCCGAGGAGGAGGTAGCTAGGCTCAGAGTTGAGCTAGCTATTCGCTTCGAGATAAAAGATTTGGGAGAGCTTCACAACTTTCTCGGTCTCGAAGTGGAGAGGAAGGAGGGTGGGATACTCATTTTTTAGAAAGGATATGCGGTTCGCATTATAAATCGATTCAGCATGAAGGAAGGGAAGAGTTGCTCTACTCCTCTGGATTATGGGTTGAAGCTTCGACGAGATGAATGAAGGATTCTTTCTAATCCCTTGGTGTTCAGAGCTTTAGTGGCGAGCTTGATCTACTTAACGATTACAAGGCCAAACATTGCTTACGCTGTTGGCCGAGTGAGTCGGTTTATGGCAGAGCCAAGGAAGTCTCATATGGTGGCGACAAAGAATATCTTGAAGTATGTCAAGTCTACTTCTGATATGGGTCTCCTTTATAGGAGGGACTTTTCATTGCAAGGATACACGGATGCGGATTATGGTGATGACTCGGATGATCGAAGATCAACATCGGGTTATGTTTTCACTTGCGGATCAGCTAGCATTTCGTGGTGTAGCAAGAAGCAGGACTCAGTGTTCGTCTCGACTACGGAAGCAGAGTACAAGACTTCGGCTTTGGCTGCTCGAGAAGCCATCTGGCTAAGGAGGCTCGTAGAGGACGTCCATGAGGAAGTGAAAGGTCCTACTCTGCTCCGAGGTGACAATGAAAGTGCCCTCAAACTGGTGAACAATCCAGTTTGTCATGCAAGGACGAAGCATATAGAGATCGAGCACCACTTCATAAGAGAGAAGGTGTTGGAGGGATCTCTTATGGTCGGGCATGTCCGGAGTGAAGACAACCTTGCTGACATCTTCACGAAGCCGCTATCGAAGGGGCCATTTCAACGACTACGGGGACTATTTGGCTTGATCACCACTTCTCACTTCAAGGGGAGTGTTGAAAATTATGAAGTGAAAGTGGGTGATGGAGCAGACCGCGCGGTCTGGGCGGTCTGATTCCGCGGCCTGGGCGGTCTGTTACTGAGGCCTGGGTGGTCTGCGGCCAGAGTAGACTTGGCGGCTTGGGCGTCTAGTGGAGCGGCCTGGGCGGTCTTTCTTTGGCGATCTGGTGGTCGTGCTCAGCTCGGCTTGCGGCTCTGCAGTTCTTGCTCTTGAAGTAATCGGGCGGATTGGGGATTAAATCCGCAGGGTTGTGGCGGACTTGGTTAAAGTCCGCGGAGTCCGTTTTGGCGGACTGGTTTTGGAGATCGGCATTGGTCCTTCCCAAGTTCTTCAGTGATGCGGTGAGTGATAGCCACATTCTTGGTGGCGGACTGACCATGGAGTTGGCGGTCTGGGTTTTGTGTCTGCCAAGCTCGCGCTAGTTATTTGGTGGCTTGCTGGACTTGGTCACATTCTGTGACAAGTCCAGGGTGTTCGTAGTGTCCGCAAAGTCAGCTGTTGACCGCGCGATGTGCATGTTGGTCGTGGACTTGTGGGGCGGGCTGATGTAGTGTCCGCAGAGTCCACTGTTGACCAGGCGGTCTGCCTATTGGTCGTGGACTCATGTGGCGGGCTAAGGCGTTGTTCTCGAGCACTGCGGACTGTCGTCATATCCACATATGGCATGCAGACTGATGCAGTATGGTCTGTGGCTGTGTCCGTATGCTGCGTAGTGTGGCGGACCGGTGCTGTGTGTGAGGGCAATTGACTTGTCCGCATGGGGCATGCGGACTGTCACAGTGTATGGGATGTTGCTGTGTCCGCGTGCTGCATGTGTGCGGACTGGCACGTTGTCCGCCTGGTAGTGAACTGACCTTGTCTTGGCACCTGGCGAATTGTTTGAAGTCCGGCCAAGTCCTTGCGGACTCGACGGACTGGGTTTTGCTAGCTGCGAGCTGGGGTGGTGACTCTATTCATTAGGGCGGTGACCACACTCCTCACTCTGCCTATAAATAGACCCCCCCCCGACACGTCTACAGTAACTGAGTGAACAGTAAGTTGAACTCGGATTAATTGGTGCGGACTCGGTTTTCCTATCCGCGCGGGTTGAGCAGGCTTAACTGGTTGTTGTTTGCAGGTGGCGCGGCTAGCACTGTGGAGCCAGGAGTTTGGTTCTGACTTCAGTCAGGTGCAGTGAAGCTTGCGGTTTGCGATCGGCGGCTTGCCAGTTTTTTCTCTGATTCAACTTTTCCAAGTTCAATAACATGTCTGCCGGACTCGGTGGTTAGGGGGTCTGTTCTTCAGTTCGGCGGCAGCTTGCAGTAGTCAGCGAGTAACGGTGTGTCCGCGCGACCTCGCGGTCTCGGCGGACTCCGTGTTCTATTCGTCTTCTAGCAGTAGTTCGGGCGGCCTCGGCGACTTCGGAGGACTGGGCGGTCTCGGCGGTCTCTGATTCTGTTCGCTCGGATTTGTTGTAATCTTTTCTGGTTTCCTTGTGTACTGGCGAAATCATGTCTCGTCATGTATACCTCACCCTGTAAAGAAGATAGTGAATATATGATTTGTTTGCTCCTGTGTTTGCTTCTGGTTGTTTGAGCTTGCTTTCCTAATTTCCGCTTGATCAAAGTGTGATCTTGATAACTCTGAGAATATTAATTTAGCGTCAGACTATCTTGTTGATCATCATGAGAAATTTTAACAATAGACACACAAAAAAAGTCCCCTCATTGGGCTTTTAGACAAGAAGGATCAAAATACACGCATAATAATAAAATAGAAAGTAAAACTAGATAAGGGACGGCGATATACGCGACCAAGGTGGGACCGTAACAAGATTCAACATCTTCCTCATGGATCAGGGCGGATGCCCTTGGAGGAGGAAAGTTATTTCATAATTGAAAGAATGGAAAAATCTCATAAAATCACCCAAGCTTTAGAGTTTGACAGCAAAAATGTATGGAACAAAAATGTGCAACTGCGTAGCTTTCAAGAACTATTTACTATACAAAACAGAAAATGAATGTCTTTTTCTCCATTAATTTCATATAAAAACAGTAATATCTTATACTTTATTTGCATTAAAGGATTAACATAAACATAAAATCCATTATCCAACTCAAGCACAGAAGTATATCTAGTAAGAATAAACATTTTAGTTCTCCAACTTCTTCCTCGAAAGGATTCCCAAGTAAATGCCAGCACCATTATTTCTTCAGTCCATATCACACTGAAGTTCTCTGTAAAACCTGCTCATTTTTTCTGCACAGGCAGTTCTCTTCTTTGCTTCAATAGATTCTGTCAAAGTTATGTAGTTGTGATGATTATTGCTGCTCACTTCTGCGGTCCCTTCAGATTCTAATAATATGGGTCTGGATATTGAAGAAGAAGAAGATGATGATGATGCAGGGCTCTTACTGAATCCAAAATCAGAAGCTGATGTTAACAAATCTCTGTGATTTTGTTTGCATCGTAGATTGAGTTGGTAGGTTTTGGTCGAATTGTTAGTGATAGAGTTATTCTCTTTTACTCGGCCAGGATTTGAACATCTTGCTTCTGCGGCATTCAGCTTTTATCAGGTTTGGTGTTGTATCTCTTTGAAGGTTTAGCTGATATGCCCCTTTCAAAGGAAAGGGAGCCATTATTGATGTTATGAAGATGTTGGTGGCCCTTTTCTGACGGTACTTCCAAGGCTGATGTTGATGGCTGGAGAGAAGGGAGGGGAAAAATCAATTGATCAGTGGATCATACAAGTAAATATTATAATATTAGAAAAAAAACATATGGAATGAAGAAACAGTATGTTGCTTCTCAATTAGAAAATCCATGCATTTGATTGAGATAATTATTATAAGCAAACCAATCTCATCGTTTTTTTTGGCTTCCGCCTATTTTATTATTTGAAGACCAAAAACATGAGTCAATGCACCCTTTGATATTCGCGAGAAAGAGTAAATTTCATTAAGGGTCCGTTCGGCGCGCATGTATTGGCTTTCTGGAATTGGTTTTGGTCAGAAAACCAATATCTGCAGCAATTGGTTTTGTGCAGAAAACCAATTCTGTTGTTCGGCTGCAGGAAGATATTCAGCGAACAGAATTGGCATTGATACTTAAATGTTGTTCGGCTGCGCAAAAGAATTGGTTTTCTGGAATTGTAAATTTTGGAAACTAATTTTTATAAAATTTAATCATTGTCCACAAAATCATCAAAATACTAAAAATACTTGAAATGAAAGTACTAATAATCTTAAAACATCGTGCACAGAATAAAAGTTCCGAAATAGCAACACAACTAGATAAAAAGTCAATGACTCAAACAAAAACACTAAAATAGCGATCAAACTGTGATAAGTTACCTTCAAATATTGGGCTCAAACTTCCTCGTTGTCAACCTTGACCATGTTCCTTTCCCAATCTCATCCAAATCCTGATGTGTCTAACATCGCGCTGACCTCGACGTAAGCAGAACAATAATAGTTGACTATTTTGCATACCACAAATTTTTCTCTCCTTATTTTGTACTTCTGCCAGTTTTATTATCAACAGGCCAAAAGTTGGAGTCAACACATTCTTTCGTGTTCAACGAAAAATAGTGAAAAAACTGTCGTTGGATCAACATATCTACTTAATCTGAATCACATGTAGCTCCGTATATGCTCCACACAATATGCTTCCTAGTTAGAAGAAGAGAGAAAATACTCTCTGTTCTTGATTCTTAAGAGATTTTCATAATTCCTTTTTACGGTTCTTCCAGTCTTAAGATTGTAGAAATCAAATACTAATTTAACTCATTATGGCCTCAATAAAGTTATTCGGTATGCGGATAATAAAATGGCCTGCAAAAAAATGGTCTATAGATATCAATGTAATGCAAATAGTTAAAAGTGGTGTTCTTATATCAAATTTGATTAATGGAAACCCATATCTCAAATTTTTGTGTCGATGATTTCTAGTGTGTTCGTTACCGAAGATGTTAAGGAACATAAGACTATTTGCAGTGTCATATCGGTACTGAAGATGTTAAGGCACAGAAATCCTAGTGTCTGATCATCTCCGACTACTGCAGTGTCAGAGTTGTTAGAAGATGTTAAAGGAAAATAAAAAGATCGGCCATGATCTATAGGCTTAACATTTTGGATTGGAAATGGATTTAACCACAAGTGCACTAACAACAACTCTGGTTCCCCTATGATCCATAAGCTCACAAGTGATGTTAGGGTCGATGATTTGGTTGGCTTAATCGAGGGGTTCAAGTGGTTTGTAGTTTTGAAGGGCTTCTATAATGGTCCAGCAAGGTTCAAAACCGGCAACTCCCAAAACATATCAGGTCGACTGAGTGGGCCCTTGTGACACCTAATAATTGTTGAGTTTTGAAGTGAGACCGGGCGGCCTGTCTGGTAAGCCGGGCGGTTTCTTTCTTGGTCTGCTGGTTGTTGGTGGGTGTTCTAAGCGGATCTGCTGCGAGGCTGGTGTCCTTTCTGGTGTTTGGTGTTCTGATTTCTTTCCTCTATAAATAAGGTGTTTCTCCTCTTTTTCATAACCAGAGTAGAAGGGGACAAGGTGGTTTGTGTTTTCTGCGGATTGCCTTGTTTGTATCCGTCAGTGGTGTGCGGTTTGCAAGGTGGTCCGGGCGACCTGTAGAGAGATGCTAGCGAGCTATTGCCGAGCTGCTGGCGGGCTATTGGCGGGGTTGCTGGATTATTACTGTCAAGTTGATGAACTTGTAGCTGGTGATCTGCTGTGTTGGCGAACTGGAAACTGTTGTTGGCGAGCTGTTGTTTAGTCGCTGCCGAGTTGAGACAGTCGCTGACGAACTAGGGTGATGTTGTTGTTGGCGAGCTGCTGTTTAGTCGCTGCCGAGTTGAGGCAGTTGCTGGCGAACCGGAGTGCTGCTGTTGTTGGCGAGTTGAGCAGAAGTAGTTGCTGTGCTTGTGGTCGTTGCCGACCTGACCTTTATCGCTGCGAGCTGGAGCAGGAGTGGTCGCTGTGCATTGAGATCGCTGCCGACCTGCCCTAATTCGCTGCGAGCTAGACGTTGTAGAAGCAGTTGTTTTTTTGGGCTTGTTCGCTGCTGTGCTGCTTGTTTTTGCTGGTTTTGTTGGTGTTTTACCGGTGTTGGTTTTTTGTCAATGTCCAATATCTCGCAAGGTTGTCCTGCGTTGGTGTATGTTGTAACTTGTTCATTGTAGTTGTTTGACGTTTTTTATCTTTCTTGGACTGGAGTTTTCTTTCAACGATATTTTTTAACATGGTATCAGAGGGAGGTTCGAGCTAGCTGCGCTCGTGGTCCTTTTTTTGTTGATTGATCTCTCTTCCACCCTGGGATGGATAGAGGCCTTGGAATGAAGTTGCTCACTCAGGTTAACAACAAGAAATAGAGATCGTGCATGCAGAGCTACCTTCTGGGGGAAGACTTGTGGGAGGTTTTTGGAGGTGATGAGCAGGAGCAGGTTGTCGCTGCAGGAGACAACGCTCAGCTTGTTAGAACTTGGAGGAAAACCAATGCCAAAGCAGAGTTCACACTTAAGCGGTCCATTTCTCCAGAATTGTTTGATCATATTATTGGATGCAAATCTGCATCAGAGATCTGGAAAGCTCTAGATGGATTGTTTAATAAGAAGAACGTGGCGCAGTTGCAGTTCCTGGAGAATGAGCTGCCAAGGGCCACTCAAGGAAAGCTGCCTATCTTGACATTCTTTTTGAAGGTAAAGAATCTTTGCGCTGAGATCTCTACTCTTGATCCCGATGAGTCAATCTCCGAGGCTAAGCTAAAAAGGCACATTATTCGTGGACTCCGAAAAGAATATTTGGCTTTCATCACATCTGTTCAAGGGTGGGTTGTTCAACCATCTCTGCTGGAACTAGAGAATCTTCTCTTGTCCCAAGAAAGTATGGCAAAGCAGATGACAGAAGTTACCATCACGGAAGGAGAAGGTGAAGCGTTGTTCTCGGGGAAGAAGAAGTCCTGGGAAAAGCAGACGAAAAATGTTGGAGATGGACCGTCGTCATCATCTCAAGGAGACAAGAGAAACTTCCTACCCCGATTTGACAAACAAAATAGGCCGTTGTGCTTTGCTTGTCGCAAGTACGGACACATAGCAAAATTTTGTCGATCGAATTTTAAAGCCGGACATGTTGCTGAGAAGGAGGAACGTCCAAGGCATGAGGAATATGGAGACGGAGGATCAGAAGGAGGACAGCAGTGGGGGAATTGCTTTCTTGCAGAGATGACGACAACGTCTGTTGATGCTCTTGCTTCGATCAATTTCCAAGATGATTGGATTGTCTACTCTGGTTGTGGTCTTCATCTCACTGTCGATGTGACTAAGTTCGCGGCCCTCAAAGTGTATGAAGGAAACGATGGTATCATTACGACTGATGATACTGTTCATCCTATAGAAAAAAAGGGGTCGTCTCGCTAGGTAGCAATGAGAGACCTCTCACCTTGAAGAGCGTATATCATGTTTCTGGAATGAGGAAGAATTTGTTCTCTGTAACAAATGTGGTGGATGTTGGGTACCATGTCGTGTTCAGACCGAAGGAGGTGAAGTTCGTGAAAAACTTGTCCGGAATCGATGGAGATGTCACTCACATAGGTAGGCGGGGGAAGGACCTGTTTGTTCTATCTGCTAACGCTTACGTAGATAAGCTAAAGGGGAATGATGGTGCGTGAATTGGCATGAGAGGCTAGGGTATGTGGGGATGGACAGGCTGAAGATCATGACAACAAAGAAGTTAGTAAATGACATGCCGAGTCTTTCTTCTTATGGAAACGGACACGTGTGTGAAGTGTGTCAATTCGGAAAGTCGCATCAACTTTCATTTAACAGCTCATAATCAAGATGCAGAGCTCCGCTGGAGTGTGTTCATGCTGACGTTATGGGGACGTGCAACACTCCTTCCTACAGAGGAAATAGATACATGTTGGTGATTGTAGATGACTACACCAGATACACCTGGGTGTACTTCATGAAAGAGAAGTCAGAAACTTTTGTGAGATTCCAGGAGTGGAAGGAGCTCGTTGAGGAGAATCTTGGGCTGCAAGTGAAGAAGCTAAGGACTGACAATGGCGGGGAGTTTACCTCTGACGCCTTTGTGTCTTTTTGCATGAAATCTGGCATCTGGAAGGAGCTTACTTGTGTCTATACTCCTCAGCAGAATGGTGTTGCCGCGAGGAAAATTCATCATTTGTTAGAGACTTGCAATATTTGGATATGCGCAAAAGGAATTTCTAAGTCCCTATGGGCGAAGGAATGACCTGCGCTGCATATGTGATCAACAAGCTTCCTCTAAGTCCAAATTGAATGGTGTCTCCACATGAGTTAATGTTCAGATAAAAACCAGGTGTGTCCCACTTAAAGGTGCTTGGTGCGACTTGCTTTGTTCATATTCCGGATCAGCAGCGAACCAAGCGAGAACCCAAAACACGCAAGTGCGTGTTTGTTGGGTATGACCGACGAAAGAAGGGGTGAAAGTGCATGGATGTGCACACCTACAAGACTATCGTCTCTCGTGATGTGGTGTTTGACGAACTGGTCTCCTATCAGGGAGTCTCTTTTGCGAGTTTACCAGATGAAGGAAGAAGTAACGAAGGAAGGGTCGTTGAGAACCCTGAGGTGGAACTCGTGATGTCTCCAAGTGCTCCACCGTGTTCTACGTCTGACTCGGATGGAGCTTCGGCCTCCAAAAGTGGGGGGAGCATTATCTCAAGACGTGATGAGCAAGGGACTGGAGTTGAGGAGCTTGGAGACACGGCCGGAAGTAGATAGGGTTTAAGAAGATCAAAGCGAACCATTACCCCACCCGCTCGATACAAGGAAGGAAATTTTGTGAGTCTTGTCTCCTGTTTCTTTGCAGGACCTCTCGACGAAAAGGAACCTGTTCATTTTGAGGATGCAGTAGGCATAAAAGAGTGGGATGAAGCCATGAGAGAAGAGATGACAACTTTAGAGAAGAATGAGACGTGGGACCTGGTTCCTGGAGTTGAAGGAATGAAGCATGTCACCTGCAAATGGGTGTACAAGGTCAAGAGGAAGGCTGATGGAGAAGTGGAGCGATACAAGACAAGGCTGGTTGCTCGAGATTTCTCACAGAAGTACGACGAAGACTATGAAGAAACCTTCAGTCCTGTGGTGAAAATGACATCTGTTAGGATGGTCATTGCCTTAGCAGTCTGTTAGAAGTAGAAGTTGTGACATCTTGATGTGAAGAATGTCTTTCTATATGAAGAGATCGACAAGGACAATTTCATGTAGCAGCCACCAGGATATGTGTCCAAGTCCCTACCACATCATGTGTGCAAACTAAAGAAGGCTCTGTACGGACTAAAATAGGCACAAAGAGCCAGGTATGGGAAAATTGCTGAGTATTTTCAGTTCTGTGGGTACAACTCATCTGACTCCGACTTCAGCATGTTCGTTAAGAAAGAAGATGGTCTACATGTTCTGGTTCTCTTGTATGTCGATGACATGATCATAATCGGCAACGATGACGAGGAGGTGGAAATGCTTAAAACGGAGCTATCAATCCACTTCGAGATGAAGGATTTAGGCGAGCTACATCATTTCCTTGGATTGGAGGTTGATAAGAGGGACATAGGTATACTAGTATCCCAGAGAGCTTATGCTGAAAGAATTGTAGAGCGCTTCGGCATGAAGGAAGGAAAGAATGTCTCTGTCCCGCTTGAGATTGGGCTTAAACTTTGGAAGGATGAGGGGAGGGCTCTTCCTGACCCGAAGATTTTTCGAGCCTTGATGGGGAGCCTGATTTACTTGACTATCACTCGACCAGGCATTGCATTTGTTGTTGGTCGAGTTAGTCGATATATGCAAGAGCCACGAAAGTCTCATCTCGAGGCGGTCAAAGGAATTCTGAAGTATGTGAAGACTACTTTGGACATGTGGTTATTGTATGGGAGGAAGTAGAGCTTCACTCTGCATGGGTACACGGATGCAGACTATGCTGGAGATACTGATGACCAGAAGTCGACATCCGGGTATGTGTTCATGTGCGAAGGTACCGCCATCTCTTGGTGTAGCAAGAAACAAGACTCAATTTCTCTATCTATCACTGAGGCAGAGTACAAGGCGTCTGCTCTTGCCGCACAGGAGTGCATTTGGCTACGGAGGCTGGTGGAGGATGTTGATGAAAAGGTGAAGGGACCAACCTTGATTCGCGGCGATAACGAGAGTGCACTGAAACTTGTCACCAACTCCGTCCGTCACTCGCGAACAAAACACATTGAGATCGAGCACCACTTTATTCGAGAGAAAGTGCTGGGTGGATCTCTTGTTGTGGAGCATGTGCGCATTCAAGATAATATTGCAGATATCCTTACAAAGGCTCTATACAAAGGACCATTTGGGCAACTTCGATCTCTTCTTGGTGTTGTTCTCGGGGCTCACTTCAAGGGGAGTGTTGAGTATTGAAGTGAGACCGGGCGGCCTGTCTGGTAAGCTAGGCGGTTTTTTTCCTAGTCTGGTGGTTGGTGGTGGTCTTCTAGGCAGATCTGCTGCGAGGCTGGTGTCCTTTCTAGTGTTTGGTGTTCTGGTTTCTTTCCTCTATAAATAAGGTGCTTGTCTTTTTCATAACCAGAGTATAAGGGGACAAGGTGGTCTGTGTTTTCAGCGGATTGCCTTGTTTGTATCCGTCAGTGGTGTGCGGTTTGCAAGGTGGTCTCGGAGACCTGTATAGAGTTGCTAACGAGCTATTGCCCAGCTGCTGGCGGGCTGCTGGATTATTACTGGCGAGTTGCTGAACTTTTACCTGGTGATCTGCTGTGTGGGCAAACTGGAAACTGTTGTTGGCGAGCTGTTGTTTAGTCGCTGCCGAGTTGAGGCAATCGCTGGCGAACTAGGGTGCTGTTGTTGTTGGTGAGCTGCCGTTTAGTCACTGCCGAGTTGAGGAAGTTGCTGGCAAACTGGAGTGCTGCTGTTGTTGGCGAGTTGAGCGGAAGTAGTCGCTGTGCTTGTGGTCGTTGCCGACTTGACCTTTATCGCTGCGAGCTGGAGCAGGAGTGGTCGCTGTACATTGAGATCGCTGCCGACCTGCCCTTTATCGCTGCGAGCTGGACGATGTAGAAGCCGCTGCTGGTCTGGGCTTGTCTGCTGCCATGCTGCTTGTTTTTGCTAGTTTTGTTGGTGTTTTTACGGGTGTTGGTTTTTTTGTTAATGTCCAATACCTCGCAAGGTTGTTCTGCGTTGGTGTATGCTGTAACCTATTCATTGTAGTTGTTTGACGTTTTTTATCTTTCTTGGACTGGAGTTATCTTTCAACGATATTTTTTAACAATAATATTTGATGTGGAGATCTCTCATCCGAGGGAAAACTGTTAACTCTCAGGGTGTTTGAATTTAGTCACATCAGATAGGCAAAAAATATGGTGTAATAATTTCAAGAAGTTAACTCTCACTCATAGATAACTTTTATGTCAAAAGTAGATTAGAACAGTATCAGGCCCAACTTTGATCCTCCCCCCATTTAAATCAACAGAAGATAATAAATTTGAGATAGAATATTGTTTCATGTGGTTTAACACGCAACCAAAAAGTTTGAGATTTCGTAATCTCACGGCACAAACAAGCTCAAGTTCCCAACAAAAGAATAAGCTCAAACTCCTTTATGTTATATTTCAATCCTGCAAGGATGAGCAGACCAAAGAAAGCCCATTTGCATGGTGCTGAAATTTGAACTAAGTGGCCGTGTATTTATTTTTTGGGCATTTTTATAGGCAGATCTGTTTTGGCTATATACACATCATTACTATGCAAATCAGAACAAATTTAAATTTTTTATATGCACACGTATATACAGACTGATTCAATTTTTAAGAAAAATTTGAGTTCATGCAAGCAACTAAGACCATATAATAATATTGTATACTGAACATGCCCAAAATATTCTTACAAATACTTTATGTTGGTTATTTTCAGTTACTGTGGACATTAGTGATATTCCACGTTTTCCATGTGTCACTTTGGCTGGATCCGTACATGTTCATAATGTCGGTGTGAGCCTTCTTAACAATATTGGTAAGTTCGTTTCTCAATAAATCCATATATTGGCTTTTGAAATCAAATTCGATCGTTTTTGTTTCATATATTTGTTGAAACATATATCATCTTTTCAGATTCAAGCACTAAAACAAAAAGTTTATGCAGAGTGCACCAACTACTTGTGCAGATCACATATGCAGTTTTGCAAATTTCAGGTTTGGCGCATGAAACACCAATGTATATGGATTCATGTGTCACTTTGGCATTGAATGTGGGAGGTGGCTAGAAGTCACGTGTGATCGCTGCCCTAAAGAAATTAAATTTGGATAAATTGTGTGATCGCTGCCCTAAAAAAGTTGCAGCACCCTTAAGCAGGACTTTCAACCGATGCTCACTTCTCCAAGATACAACATTCGGCAACATTCGACGCTCTAATGCACGCAAATACCGAAGAAGCACGTAGCACCCGGACTTCCACTTGATGAAACAAATGCAATAGAAGAGAGCAAGATCGCAAGAACAAAAATTCAAAAAAAACTATAAGCATATTTTTTTCTTCAGGAATACCTCATATATAAGGAGTCTTGAGAAAACTGCAAGTAAAATTTAATGGTAATAATAAAAATAACGTGCAAAAAATGCGTGCGAAAATCATGTGCAGGTTCAGCGAGGAGAAGTCGACATACATTGATTTGCATTCGACGCACATACTCTGACTTACTGAAGTCGGCATGTGTGAGTCGATATCAATTCGACGCACGTCAAGTGAATTCGACGCGAAGGTAAAAGTCATCATAAGTTGGAATGCAGTAATCAATGTACATTGAGTAGGTATATGAAAGAAATCGGTGTGTGCAAAATAATATTAAGTTTACGAGAGTAGTAAAACCAATTTGGGTAAGCTTTTACCACTATAGTGGGATAAATGCTTGAGTCTTGTTGTTATTGTATTCCTCAAATCCAAAATCTGAATCTAGTCTGATTGCTTAGGTATGATGAGCATGTGCGTGAGTTGTCCATGTATTGTCCTTATGTTTCTTTCATCGTAATATGATGAGAAAATGACTTATATCCACATAAAGTGGTAAAGTTAAGCAATGTAGGACTAAGGTTTCGTTTGGGGGGACTTATTTTCATCGGTCAAGCGGTTACGACCGGATGAATTGGACCTTAATTAAGGTCTGGTTCATCTGGTCGTAACCGCTTGACCGGTGAAAATAAGTCCCCCAAAACGAAGCCTATATGATTTTATCCTTTAATGAAAGGATTTCCCTCCAAATATTTGAATTACTTCCAAATGATTTTGAGTTTCTTCCATCAATCGATGTGAAGATTAAATATCAAACACCATGAAAGCTCCAATGAATGATAATGAAGCAATTATTTAACTAATATATTTCTAATATATATCTGTATACTATATTATTACACTCTCGAATGAATAATATGTCACTTTTAATTTTTGGTGATTGTTAACCGCAACCCATAATTGGCTCGTCGCACCCCAAAATCTTCCAATTTTTCGCAGCTTTTGAAAATACGCCTTATACATGCAATTTCAGGAAAAGTGTTCAACACGAAAGTTGTAGATATCGACGAGATCTACAACTTTCGTGGTGAAAACTTTTCCTGAAATTGCATGTACAAGGCGTATTTCGAAAAGGCGCAAAACATGGACATATTTTCAAAATACGCCTTGTACATGCATTTTTAGGAAAAGTGATCTCCACGAAAGTTGTAGATCTCGTCGATATCTACAACTTTCGTGTTAAACACTTTTCCTGATATTGCATGTACAAGGCGTATTACGAAAAGACGCGAAAAATTGAGAGATTTTGGGGTGCGACTAGCAAAATAACTAGTTGCGGTTAACAATCACTTAATTTTTTCACTAGTATCTTTGATCATGGTATTAAAGATTGGTTAGATCTAGCCCATGTTGTGTTGAGCTCCTCCTTCCGCATTAATGTCGAAGGAATACCATCCTACATCTCCAATGGCTGCATTGAGTGTCTCCTTCTTACGTTGATCCCACTGTGTCGGTAATAAAGTTGGGTTGAGCATCAATTATCCCTGTGTGTCAATCATAAAGTTGTGTTGATCCCTGTGTCAATCATAAAGTAATGTTGCTTGATGATATGATCCCAATAAGGCTCCGTTTGGGGGGACTTATTTTCACCGGTCAAGCGGTTACGACCGCATGAACCGGATCATAATTAAGGTCCGGTTCATGCGGTCATAACCGCTTAACCGGTGAAAATAAGTCCTCCCAAACGGAGCCTAAGTCTCCATTTGTTTGTGCGTTTCTTTCTTCTTTGTGGTTTCGAAAAAAATGCAAAGCTATTTTTTGCTCATTTGGGTACCACCTCCATTGGACCCGCGAAACCCCAAAATTTATTTTTTTCTCTAAATCTCCCTTCACAAATCTCGCTACAGACTGCCTCTACTTGGCAATATTCTTAGTCCAACTTGTACGAGTAATTCTTTAGTAATTCTTTCTAGTTATCGATCACCTCTTTTTCAATCTCTACAGAGAAATTATCCCTACCACCCATTGCTCTTCTCATCATCTTCAAATAGCTCTATTTCTTCTTTTGCGAAGTTTTCATCCAGTTTTTGATATCCTGAGCTTTCTTTCTCTGTTGACCTTTGAACAGCAGTTCATCGGAGATTTATAGCTCATCTGAGAACCACAGATATTACCTAATATGCTGAGTTAAACTCAATCTTAACTAGATAAGATTCAGAAATTAATGAGGAAATTTCAGATGTCTGGTCAATGCGCTATTACATCTGTGAGCTCATCTTTTGCCACCTCTGTAGGTACTTCTTTCTCCTTGATTTTTGACTATTTGGTTTCCTAGCATACGAGTAGTGATGTTCGATAATTTAGCAAACTTATTCTTACAGCTGATGGAACCCTTCTTTCCATCGTCGGTCATGCTCATGTTGTTGCATTACCCTAATTATTAATGATGGCTATCATTTTCCTCGCTTGATTATGAGCCTTCTTTTAAATTTTTAGCTAAGTGATACATCTTAGGGCCGTTTGTTTGCACCGTTTTCATATTTGGTTTTCGTTTTGCTCCAAAACGAAAACATCAAGCGTTTTCGTTTTGGGGCAAAACGAAAACTTACGTTCGTTTCCAATATAGTTTTCTACTTTGTCCCGACCCCCTCCCCCCCCCCCCCCCATCTTTCCCAACTCCGGCCATCTTCTCTCCGGCCGTTCCTCTTCTCTCTCATCTCCGGCCATCCTCCTTTAGCTCATTAGTATTTCCTGTTAGCATTGAAAGAGACGAACTTGAACGAGTTCTCCGGTGGCTCATCACGGCGGCCGTCCACAGAGAGCCAGCTCTCCGGCCTAAACTTAAGGCATGCCATTACTCAGCATCTCATCCTTTAAACAGCAGCCGCATCAGCCTTCACACCCCCATTAGACATATCGCTGAAATACGCCTCCGCCTCCTCCGTCTTTCCTTCTTTTAAGCAAGCATGAATCATTATATCGCATGTACAACAATCCAACTCCAGCCCAAGAGCCAGCATTTCCCGATATAGATCCCGAGCCCTAGAAAAAGAATTCAGTCGCACTGAAGCTGCGAGAAGATCATTTCTCGCCCTGAGACCTGGAAAAATCCCATTCCGTAGCAATTGGGTGAACGCTTCAGCGGCATCATCCACCCTGCCGGCGTGGACATAGAAGGAGAGAAGGAAATCGAAGGTGCGAGGATCAGAGACGTGTCTTTTTGCCGGAGCTCAGCTCGAGTCCGCCGGAGTAGTGAGTGTCGGAGAAGTTGCAGAAACGAGGATCTCTTCTATTTTCAAAACCAACCAAAACAGACCTAAGGAGGTCTGTTTTGAGAAAGGATGTTTAATGAAGGAGTGAAAACCTTATGGTTTTGGGTCAAAACCAAAACAGATCAAAACAGAGGCAAACAAACAGCTACATTGGGACTGTGAAAACTGAAAATGAAAACCGGCTGTGAAAACCGTCCAAGATCCCCGTAAGGGACAATTTATGGGAAATGGGCATTGATGTGGTAGTCTCTACTACATGGATCACTCCAACTCTTTCCATACCTTCAGCTTCTATTACCACCACATGTCTTGAGCTTACCACCCACTTTCTAAAGCAGTGGTAGGCCTGCTAGAAATGAAAACTCACTAGACTGCAATCTATATGAAAATGGGCCTAACTGTCCGGCACGTGCAAACACGAGAACCTTCCAAGTAAAAATCGACTAACAAGTGATAAAATGTTAGTAAAGACTAGAGCACGATGGACACGATTGTAAGCATCAATTAGCGCAAGAAAACAGTTATAATTTGCCAACAAAATGAGGTGTGTTTCGATTAAAGTGCGCCGGATGTGCCCCGCAAGTCAAAAAAAAATAACACGATAACATATGAAAATTAACAAGCCAACACAACAGTTCAACATCAAAAGTTCAATCAGAGAATTTAAACCTCTTATACTTTGATTTGCTTATGCATGGGGCGGCCAAATTTCGATCGGAGAGAGACGTCGGGGTAATCGTCCTTGGCCACGGGTTGTTCCACGAAAAGTTGGATGGAAGTGTAGGTTGTAGATCCGGAAGGGTATGAGCTGAGGTGGAGTATCCGGGTGAGAGAAGTGGGGGGGGGGGGGGGACATGCGGGAAGAGGGGAGGCGGGTTGAGAAATTTTGTCGGTGGCCGGCTGGGCTTAAGGTTGGGCGAATGGAGTACAAGTGTAGATCCGGAGGGAGTGGGCTGGGGTTGTAGCTGTCGGCGGGATTTTGGTCGGGGGATGGATATCGGGAAGGGGCCGGGGGAGCAGGCCGGATCCGGTAACGGAGGGGAGGTCGGGGAGGAGGCTGTAGACACGGGTGGGATAGGGCTCACCGGGTGTTGGGTCCCTTGATCCCAATGTCCCAGATTTGTAAGCAGTCAAATAAGTCAATGACATACACATAAGTTCTATTTGATGTGTGTTTAAGTTCATGCATGCAGGTTAGTACTTATCACATTGATTGGACAGGTGGACACCAAGTAGGCTGATGGTCAGGCAGAAATTCTACTAAGTTCACAAGCGTTGAGTGGAGCAAGCTCACTCAACGCCCGATGCCTTATGCAAGGAAACTGGACAGAGAAATTCTGCTAAGTGCACACGCGTTGAGTGAAGCCAGTTCACTCAACGACATAGCTCAAAAAGCGTTGAGAGAAGTCTGGGCAGTCAAAGCTTAAGAAGAAACAAGAAGAAAAGTGGCTAAGTGCACAGGCGTTGAGTTAAGGCAGTTCACTCAACGCCTTAGCACAAAAAGCGATGAGAGAAGACTGTGCAGTGAAAGCTCAAGTAAAAGAAAGACTGAAAATCGGGCAAGTCCACAGGCGTCGAGTGAAGGCAGTTCACTCGACGCAAGACAACTATAAGCATTGAATCCTGTCTAAGACAGTCAAAGCCTAAGCAGAAGCAAGGCAGAACATCGACCAAGTCCAGATGCGTTGGGTGAAGTCAGTTCACTCAACGTCATGTCAATTCAGTCAAAGCCCAAGAAGATAGACAGAAAAATCTGTCTAAGTATATGTAAAAGTAGCAAACACGCAGCTAACAAACAGACAGAAATTTGAATAATTGAAAGTTTTTATTATCCAAAAAGATATCATTTACAAAGGTATGACCTCCCTTTTATAGAATGAAGGAGATAGGAGAGAGTACAAACAAACAATGTGGGACTAAAAATTTATAGGGCTGAGCGGCTAGAAATTAAAGAGACCGCACAGGCCGCGCGGTTAGACAAATGGGCTAACCGCTCGGCAACTCCAGAAGGAAGAGAACACGCCGCAATAGGAGACCGCTAGACCGCCCGGTCTCCAAGCTTCTGAGAGAGACCGCCAGACCGCTCGGACTACAAACAGCAACAGTCTGAACACGAACCTGCTGGAAAGGAACCGCTAGACCGTGCGGTCAACAACCCGCCAGACTAGACCGCCAGGCCGCCCGGTCTAATACTTCAATACTCCCCCTCAAGCTGGAGCATAGATATCAATCATGCGCAGCTTGTCACAAATGTGGAAGAAGGAAGTAGAGACCGGTTTTGTGAAGATATCCGCCAATTCTTTGTCGGAGGTGACAAACGGAGTACAAATCTGTTTCTTCAAAACCTCTTCCCGAATGAAGTGGCAGTCGACTTCTATATGTTTTGTTCTCTCATGAAAGACCGGATTTTTGGATATGTATATAGCGGTCTTGTTGTCACAGAACATAGGAAGAGGATAGTCGTAGACCTCTCCTAGGTCAAGCATGAGAGCCCGCAACCATTTTAACTCACACGTGGTTGACGCCATACTCCGGTATTCGGCTTCTGCACTGGATCTGGAGACAACAGACTATTTCTTGCTCTTCCAACTCACAAGATTTCCTCCAACAAAAGTACAAAAACCTGATGTGGATTTACGATCGCCTTTATCATCCGCATAGCTTGAATCTGAGTACGCTTCAACCCTCAGATGACCATTCCTCTGAAAGATTAGCCCTTTGCCCGGTGCTGCTTTGACATACTCTAAAATCTTCAAGACAGACTGAAGATGGTCACTCCCTGGGAGCTTGCATAAACTGACTAACCTTGCCTACAACATATGCGATGTCGGGTCTGGTCACCGTGAGATAGATGAGTTTGCTCACCAAACGTCTGTACCTCGTGACATCAGATAGAAGAGGCGAGTCATCTGTCCATGTTTTGTCTTCTCCAATAGCCATGGGAAACCGGGCCGGTTTGGCACCTGTCAATCCTGCCTCTTGTAGAAGATCAAGAGCATACTTCCGTTGGGAGAGAACCAACGAGTCAAGCTTCTGAGAAATTTCTATCCCCAAAAAGTATTTTGGGGAGCCCATATCCTTCGTGACCAGGTGTTGACGAAGGTGTTTCTTCGTCAAGTCCACCCCAGCTTGGTCATCGTCAGTAAGAAGAATATCATCCACATACACTGCCAAAACCACAAGTCCCGAGACAGTTTTGCGAATAAATAAAGAGTGATCGGCCGAACTCCTTGCAAAGCCGATGGTAGCCACAATGCCACTGAACTTGTCGAACCACGCCCGAGTGCTCTGCTTTAGGCCATAAATGGCCTTCTTCAAACGACATTCTCTTGTTTCCCCCGGAGCAACATACCCAGGAGGTTGCTCCATATAGACGTCCTCCTGAAGATCCCCATAGAGAAAGACATTCTTGACATCAAGCTGGGAAATAGCCCAATCCCTGTTGACAGCCACAGAGAGAAGAACCTGGATGGTGCTGAGGCGAGCAACCGGAGAGAAAGTATCAAAGTAATCAACGCCATAAGTCTGAGTGAAGCCTTTGGCCACCAGCCGGGCCTTGTAGCGATCCACAGTGCCGTCGGGGCGAAATTTCACAACAAACACCCAGCGACAGCCAACCACATCAGTACCCACTGGTGGAGGAACAAGGGTCCAGGTACCCCTGTCAGTAAGAGTAGTCATCTCTTCATCCATGGCAGATTTCCAATGAGGAATAGCAAGAGGCTCATGATAGGTACGGGGAGTGGCAGTAGCGGAGATAGTCAAGGCAAAACACCTGCGAGAAGGAGAAAGCCGATCATGGGAAACAACTGCCGCAAGCGGGTGTTGAGTACACGCCCGCACCCCTTTGCGAAGAGCAATGGGAAGATCCAGGTGCCTCAGTGACCGGAGCGTCCGTGGCGGAGAAGGCTGGCCCGGGACTAGAGAGAGACGGCTGCGGAGAAGAGGGAGAAGGTGGAGGGGGTAGGACGGACAGAGGAGGAGACGGAGGAGGAGATGAGGTAAGAGGGGAGACATCGATAGGCGTGGAAGGAACGGAGAGAGATGGTGGAGAAGCAGAGACATCAGGAGGAAGAGGGGATTCAAGAGAGAAGTAGGATGCATTCTCGAAGAAGGTCACGTCTGCGGACACAAATTGTTTGCGCAGAACGGGGTCAAAACTACAATAGCCTTTTTGAGTGGTAGAGTACCCCAAAAAGACACACTTGGTGGAAAGGGGGGAAAGCTTGTCGCGGGTAGCGGACGGAGCGTGTACAAAAGTCGTACACCCAAAGACACGGAGAGGGAGAGGAAATGGTTCCTTGCTGGGGTATAGAATGGAGAAGGGGGTCTGGCCGTGGAGAATCGTGGAGGGAAGGCGATTGATGAGATAGCAGGTGAGGAGCACATCGTAGCCCCAGTAGGAGCGGGGCACTTGCATCTACGTCATGAGAGTGCGAGCGACATCAAGGAGGTGACGGTTTTTACGCTCCGCCACCTCATTTTGCTGGGAGGTGTAAACACAGGTGGTCTGATGAACAAGACCATGTTGCAAAAAGAAGGAGGAAAACTCATGACTAAGATATTCCTTAGCATTATCAGAGCAAAAGACTTTAATAGAAATGTCAAATTGAGTTTAAATCATATAATAAAAAGATTGTCAGACAAAAAAGAGTTCAGAGCGATCTTTTAACAGATACACATAGGTACATCTAGAAAAATCATCAATAAAAGTTACAAAGTAGGAACTACCCCGACCAACGGTGAGAGTAGGAGCAGGACCCCAGACATCAGAATGAATGAGATCAAACGGGTGAGAGGTGCCACGACCTTGCTTCGGCGGGAAGGAGCAGCGATGATGTTTGCCAAACTGACACGCATCACAGTTGAGCGGAGGACTGGTCAGAGGTAAGTGGGGCAGAAGCTGTTGAAGAATCCGAGGAGGAGGATGTCCAAGGCGAAGATGCCATTGAAGCAGATCTGTAGAGGAGGAGTAGGCGGACAGAGCGGAAACGTTGTCGAGGAAGTAGAGGCCGCCGCTCTCAGTGCCAGTAACAATCGTCCGCTGGGTCCGCGGGTCCTGGAAAGAACAAGAAGTGGGAGTGAATAAGACGAAGCACTGAAGTTGCCTGCATAAAGTAGTAACAGATAATAAATTGCATGTGATCTTCGGGACATAGAGAGTGTCCTCCAAGCGAAGCGACAGGGTGACTTGAATCATGTCCGTCCCATGAACCGGGGAGGGTGAACCATCTGCCACACGAACCGGGGGCAATCGATCATGCGTTTCAAGGAGAGAGAAGCAATGAGGGTTGCCGGTCATGTGATTTGTAGCACCAGAGTCAATCAGCCATTTACCTTGGGTAACGACGTGGGCACTAGCTGAAGTCGTGGCCATAGAGGCAGACGACCGAGAGGAGGCGGGGGCTGAGGAAGATGCATCACCAGAAGGGCAAAGATGAGGATGTTTCTGCCAGCAACGGTCAACAGAATGGCCGGTACGACCACAGTGAGAGCAGAGGAACCTGGACGAACCGTGCCCACCTGCGGCCACTAGGACCCCCCCCCCCCCCCCCCCCCCCCCGCTGAGCTTGGTGAGCATAGGAGTCCTGGGAAGGAGGGGAGGACAACAGAGGACGCTGAAGCAGCGAAGTAACAGCGGCAATGCGAGCCGCGGTGGCATCCAAAGTGGGAGACTCCGCCTCACCCAAGATCTGCTGGCGGATCATATCAAAGGATTCGGGAAGGCGGAGAAGATAACAAACAACCAGGAGTTCCTGGAAGTGTTTGTGCTGTTCGGCCAAGTCCGCGGAGAAGGGGCGATTCTGGAGGATCTCTGCGCCAAGAACCTGAACCTGCTGATAAGCCGCAGCAGGAGACATGGAAGGGCGGGCGAAGAGGTCCGCATAGAGAGTATAAATGCGGCATGTCTGGCCCCCCTTCGAATAGAGAGCAGCTAGGTGAAGCCAAGAAGCCTTGACCGTCGCATCATGGCGAATGACGGGAAGACACTCATCAGAAAGGCTGTTGGACAGCCAAGTACGGACAAGCGCATCACTCGCATCCCAGTCATCAAATTGAGCAGAGTTAAGAGGAGGAGGGTCATCGGTGAGGTGATGACGCTTGCGCTGAGAGCGTAGAAGAAATGTGAAAGAAACGCTCCAATCCGGATAGTTGGAGCCAACAAGTTTAGAAAGCATGCCAAGGTTTCCAGAAGGAGTAGGAGGAGGAGGAGCCGCAGGGGTGGTGGAGGTAGAGATAACGGGGGTGGAGAGACCGGAATTGTCCATAGAGAAGGCAGGAAACCGCGCGAATAGAAGTGAATCCGCGGGGAGAGAAAAAAGAGAGAAGCCGCACGACCTAAGGAGGAGGCCGCGACACGAGAAGGAGACCGCAGCGAACAAGGATGAAACCGCAGCGGGCTAAAGAGAAGAAGCTGCAACAGCACGGTGGCAGAACACCAGCGGCCAGGAAGCAGACCAAGGCACAGGGAAAGAGGTCGCGCGAACTGAAAGAGGCCGAGCGAACAGAGAGAAGAGGAAGCAAGGGACCCGTGAGAACAGGTTGAGAAAAGACCGAAGGAAGTCGCGCGAACAGGGCAGCGACAAGGCAAAGAAGCCGCTTGGACAAGCCGCGCGGACAGAAGAGCCAAAGACGGAATCAGGTCGAATCGATCGTTGGCTCTGATACCATGTAAAAGTAGCAAACACGCAGCTAACAAACAGGCAGAAATTTGAATAATTAAAAGTTTTTATTATCCAAAAAGATATCATTTACAAATGTATGACCTCCCTTTTATAGAATGGAGGAGATAGGAGAGAGTACAAACAAACAATGTGAGACTAAAAATTTACAGGGCTGAGCGGCTAGAAATTAAAGAGACCGCACAGGCCGCGCGGTTAGACAAATGGGCTAACCGCTCGGCAACTCCAGCAGGAAGAGAACACGCCGCAATAGGAGACCGCTAGACCGCCCGGTCTCCAAGCTTCTGAGAGAGACCGCCAGACCGCTCGAACTACAAACAGCAACAGTCTGAACACGAACCTGCTGGAAAGGAACCGCTAGACCGTGTGGTCAACAACCAGCCAGACTAGACCGTCAGGCCGCCCGGTATAATACTTCAACAGTATAAAAGCGTTGAGTGAAGCCAGTTCACTCAACGTCAGATGATAGAAGCGTTGAGTCATGCTGTTGCTGTCAGAGCCTAAGAAGAAAGCAGAATTTGACTAAGTCCAGAATCGTTGAGTGAAGGCAGTTTACTCAACGTCTAGTCAAAAGTTGAGGCAGAAGCTGAAAGCATTGAGTGAAGTCAACACACTCAACACCTTCATACAGAACAAAATTATTCTAAGTCCAGAATCGTTGAATGATGGTCATTCACTCAACGCCAAGGACGCAGAAAGAGCTGAAGGATAAGCTAAGGCAAAAAGCATTGAGTGAAGCTCATTCACTCAACGCTCTCAACGCCTGGATGTGCTGAGGAAATGACTAATTACAGAATCGTTGAGTGCTATCAGTTCACTCAACGCCTGAGTTGATTCTGAGAAATTGGTTAAGTCCAGAAAGGGTGGCGTCAGCATGAGTCAGCAAAGGTCAACAAAGTTAACGCATTTCAAATTCTTTACGGGAAAGATACAGTATGTCTTTAATGGCGTCGGCGGCCAGCTGTTGTCGTTTTCTGCAAAAAAAGACGGTAACTCAACCTTTAAGGCTGGGCCCACAGGACAAAGAGCCGTTGATCGGTTGACTATAAAAGAGAAAGATTGTCTGAAAGGAAAGAAGCTTTATAGGGTTTTCTGATTACGCATTGCGGTTGAACATCATTTTCTTTCTCGTCATTGTTGTCGAGCCTGAAGAAACAGTTCTGATCAGTAAACCCAAAAACGACAAGAGATAGTTGTTGCGATCTTCATCTGTGACAGCATGTTCAGAAATGATTTCTGATAAAGAAGAACAGCAGAGCCTTCAGAGTTCTGCAAGTCGTGATAGCTGATTGAAGAAGATCAGAACTGTCAAATCCATAGTCTTCAACAGCAGTTACTGTTGGAGTTACCATTGTGATCTGGAAGTGATCAAACATGTAATCTCACTGCCAACGCGATATGAGCCTGCAGGGTCGCACATAAAAGATGTGGAGAAGTTGGTTGATTGACTGTGTTGGTAAAGGTTACCAATCACCGCCCTGAATGGGGTTGTGGGCAAAATGTTGCCTTAAAGAGTCATCGGGTTGGGCAAATGTTGCCTTGGAGGGTTGGTAAGGTTTGTCGTCCGAGGGTCGATGACATTCGTCGAGAATTCTCTCTGATTCCCGCCGATCGGCGAGAATCGTCTCTTTGATTCTCGCCGATCGACGAGAATCGTCGAGAATCAATATGTTGATTCTCGACGATCGACGACTTCGACAAGTATCGTCGACCGCGGCTCGACGGTCGACGAGATTCGACGTGTATCGTCAAGTGATGCTCGACGATCGGCGAGAATCGTCGAGTATTGTACTCTGATTCTCGCCGATCCATAGTGATGCTCGCTGATCGATTCACGCCGATTCTCGCCGACTCTCGCCGATTGATACTCGCCGATTCTGTACCCTGTTTTCGGGGGTGATCTGCGATAGCGATTTTCCTAAGTCTTTTATGCCTTCGGTATAAAAGGGGCACTTAGGGTTTTCGGGGGGTGTGTGCTTTTACTACCGATCAAATCGATTTCGACGTAAGCTGTTCCGCGATCGTTTCCCCGATCCCGTATCCCGCCGCCGACGGAAGCGTTCCGCCGCCGCCGTGATCGCTCCGCTGACCTCCTCTTCTCCGGCGACCGTCGCTGGTGCTGCTCTTCCTGGCGCGGACCTAGCAGTCCGTGGAATAGCAGAGGTGCGGTCTTCTCCATCCCGATCTTCCGTGTGACGGAAAGCCCGGTGTTCTCCCGCTCGTGTGGACTTCTGCAGAAACGTGGATACTATTCCACGTAGAACTCGCCACCAGCAGAAATCAAAGTTTGGAGCATCTCCGTTGAATGGTGACTCAACGCCACCGAGGTAATTTTTGCCTAGTTTTTGTAAACTTCTTAATTCAACAGTCATGACCCGATCCACATCTCTTTGGATTTTTCTTGATGTTTTTCTTTTCCGCTGCGTGCACAAGCGTTGTGCCAACCCCATAGAGAAACCCAACAGTGGTATCAGACGGAGGTTTCGGCCATGATCGTTGTTTTGGAAGTTTGTTATTCCAGTGCGTGTAAACCTAGGGATTTAGAAGTGTTCTAAATGCCTAGATTTAATCTTGGTTCCCCGCCAAGAACTTCTGGAATTGTGTGGTAATTTCTAAGTGTTAGAAATTGTTGTCTCCTTAGCAGTAACCATCCCTCGATTTTGTTTTGGATTTTGAATCCAACAAAGAGAGATGAGCTTGTCTACTGCTTTAAGTTGAGTTGTCTTTGCCTTTGTCCAATGCATGTAAATCTGAGGATTTGGAAGTTTCCGGATGTTCAGATTTAGCCCTTCCTTCTATCAATTGTTGATGGTGTTAGGATGTGCACATAAGGGATGCATGTGGTTGAGAATCGTTTTTCTTTGGATGTGCACATTGATCAAATGTTGATCATGGTTAATTGTTAACCTATAATTAAAATCCCTTCATCAAATATTAAGTGTTTGGATGCCTTCCGATGGATGACACTCTTCCTGCCTCGATCGATGAAGTGTGGGCTTGCCAAAGCAAGGTGCATTAATCTATCTTGGTAAGGGTGCGAGCGAATAATTGTGATATCCAACTGTCGACATCGGGTCCATCTTAACTAGGTGACCTCAAAGGTTGAGTGCCTAGAGGCATAGGGTTGGCATGCACCATATGATGGATGCGAATAAGGAGTTATTCACCAACCATACAAGAATTGCATGAGGATGCAATTGGCAAGCGTTGCCTACCTAAATAACCGCATCGTGAGAGTAACGCCAAAGCGGACTCATAGTGTTGGTGAAATACGGATCTTGTCCACTAAGAGAGTAGCTCGCATGAACTCTCTGAATTGTTAGTGAGGGCTATCATTTCGAATAAAATAGTGGGAGTATTTTAATTGAAGTCCAAATTAAAATAATTGTATTTGAAATTTTGGTACTGATTTTATTCTGCATAAATTCTTGTAGAATTCCATGGCAAGTGTGTCACACTCCACGTTGTCTCTGAGAGCCATCCTTGAGAAGGATAAGCTCAGTGGGACAAATTACATGGACTGGTACAGGAACCTGATGAAAGTCCACCTAGTGTCGGCTATGTGCACCTATGGGGGGGGGGGGGGGGAATAGGTGACGTGTGGTTCTTTTGCGGAATTTACAGATGTACCTGCACAATAAAAACAACAAACACAGCACACAGAAAACACAGCAAATTTATAGTGGTTCCCCGACTTGGGTACATCCACTTTCCCCCTCGACCTATCTCCCCAACAAGGGACGACTCGGTCACTTCACCAACGGGATTGAAATCCAATCCCTTCACTAACGGAAGGAGCCCTTCCACACGTGAGAGTCAACACTCCCACAAAGCGGGTTGCACCCAACCCTTACAACTCGGAACAAAAGTTCCTTTACAACGAAATGAAAATGTAGAATGTACACGTGATACAAACTTCTCTTGAGACTCCGGTGTTCCTCTTTGTTCGACGACGTGTTCTTGAAGTCGATGAAGAGTCTACGATCTTGGTCTCTCTTGGAGAGGATTTCCCCGGAACCGGCGGCGGCACACGAGCGGCGGCTAGCTTCGGGATCGGCGGCTACGATGAAGAGCAGCTGCTGAACTTGGAGATCCAAACTTCGTTGCGAAGCAAGCTCGGTCTACCAACGGTCACACGAGGATCGGTCGTCTCGATCGATTCGGATGGGAAGTGTTTCCGATCGACAAATCGAGAGACGAAGGATCTCTGGATAGACGCGTGAGACTCTAGCCTTGCTAAGCTACTGTCGCCGGAGATCGGGAAGAAGATCTATCGGTGGCGGCGACGGACTTGCGCGAGCGGCGACGGAGGCGGCGGAAAGATTTCGCGATTTTAGGGTTTCCGTAGGCTCGGCTTCTTTCTGTATCTTTACTGTTCAAAAGTACCTAAGTATAAATACTGTAGGATTCTCAAATATGACCGTTTGTGGGACCCACAAATGAAATCCCCAAATCCCGGTCCAGATATTAAACAGCGGCAGACTCCGGTTCAGGAAACTAGCTGAGACAGAAACCGGTTCAGGAATTTAACTGAGAAAACGCCAAGGAAAAATCGGCGAGAATCGCAGACGATTCTCGACGAATCGGCGAGAATCACCAAGTGATTCTCGACGATTCGTCGAGAATCGTTTGTGATTCTCGTCGAATCACTTGTAGATTCTCAGCGAATTGGACTTTGTATACATGGGCTGCTTGACCACAGGTTCGGCGGAATTACAAGTGATTCTCGCCGAATCTTACTTGGCACCATTTTGAGAAGGCCAGAAGGAGTCGGCGAGAATCACTGATGATTCTCGTCGATTCGGCGAGAATCACTAGTGATTCTCGCCGATTCGGCGAGAATCACTTGGTGATTCTCGTCGAATTTGCCTTGGACGATTTTTCGCCTTCCACCTAGGAGCTGCTCCTTGATCCTCCATGCTCCTTGTCTTCTCTTGCATATGAGCGGCCCTGTGCTTGAAAATAAGTGCACTCCAATAGAGAGAGTACACGTAGGCCAACACACTGATCTGCTCAACGAGGGATTACGTCGTGCAGACCCGTGTATATTGACCTACTGCACCCTGACATTGGTGTGCACTTAGCGTGGAAAAACTACAAGCACAACTAGAAAAAGTTTATCAAATACATAGTCTATTCACCTTAGCTTGTCCAGGGGCTTCTTCAAATCAGGTACATTGTGGATACAATACCCAACAATCTCCCCCTATTTGAAGAAGCCTAAACCCTACAAGCTAAGGTGAATGGAGCGAATGAAATGAAAGCAATTGAAATTCATAAACTTAACATTGGGTGGAGTTATCCCTTACCAATACCGCTTTCTTGGGAGCAAGCTGGAGCTACACCTTAGCCTTGATCTCGAGAGGGTAATCTCCCCCCCCTTTTCGGCTTCTACAAATCGGGGTCTGTAGCGATTGACTTTTTTCTCCCCCTCAGTTCTTGCAGCCCCTCGATTCTTGCACTAGCCTGGATCTTCTGTAGTCTTCACTCCTCAGAGTTGAGCATTCCCAATTCAGTCTTGAAAAGATTGAATTTGGCCTCGTCTAGGGGCTTTGTGAATATATCAGCAATCTGCTTGTCCGTGGGGACATAACAGAGAGAGATATCCTTGTTCTCCACGTGCTCCCGAATGAAGTGGTAGCGTACTTCAATATGCTTCGTCGCTGTGCGACACCGGATTGTTGGCAATGGCAATTGCACTGGAGGAGTCGCAGTACATTGGAACTTCCTTGAACTGAAGGTTGTAGTCGGCCAACTGATTTCTGATCCAAAGGAGTTGTGCGCAACAGCTTCCTGCCGAGATATACTCTGACTCTGTTGTGGAGGTTGCAACACAAATTCTGTTTCTTGCTGTTCCATGAGATAAGTCTCCTGCCGAGAAATTGACATGTCCCGGAGGTGCTTTTCCTGTCATCCCTGCTCCCTGCAAATCAGCATTTGAAAAAGCCTATTAGCTCGACATCATTGTTCCTCGGGTACCACAAGCCAAGATTAGGAGTACCTTTAAGGTATCTTAAAATTGGCTTTGCAGCGCAATAGTGAGATTCCTTAGTGTTCCACCTGATATCGGGCACATACACATGTGGAGAACATAATATCCGGTCTACTGGCAGTAAGGTAGAGCAGGGATCCAATGATGCTTCTGTATTTGGTTTCATCGAAGGTTTACCTTTCTCATCCTTATCCAGAGACATGGTGGATCCATTGGAGTCCTCATAGAGGTTGCACTCTCCATACCGAATTTCTTAAGGAGTTCATTTGTGACTTCGTCTGAGAGATGAAGAGTCCATCCTCAGACGTTTCACTTGAAGGCCTAAGAAATACTTGGCTCTCCCATACTGCTCATTTCAAACTTTTCTTGCATAAGTTTGGAAAACTTTTTGCAAAGATGTTGTCCGTCGAGCGAATATATGTCATCGACATAGATTTGCACCAGCAAAATCTTGCCTTTGACTTCCCGGAGAAACATGTTTTATCTATTTTACCCTCTGGAGAACTTGTTCTCAAGAAGAAAACTAGATAAAGTCTCATACCAGCTCGTGGAGCTTGTTTCACACCCATATAAGGCCTTATTAAGAAAATAACGTGATTGGGATAAGTAGGGTCGACAAAACCTGGGGTTGAGCGACGTATACTTCCTCTTTCAGGTCTCCGTTCAGGAATGCCGATTTCCATCCATTTGGTAGACAGTGAATCTTTTGTGTGAAGCATATGCCAGGAACAACGGATTGCCTCGAGCCTTGCGACTGGTGCGAAGGTTTGGTCGAAGTCAATCCCTTCCTCCTGTCTGTACCTTGAGCCACCAGCCTGGCCTTGTTCTTTATGATGACACCATGTTCATCCAGCTTGTTCTGAAAATCCACTTCGTGTCAATGACATTCTGCTTGTATGGTCTGGGAACCAGGTCCAAACTTGCAACGTTCGAATTGATGTAGTTCCTCTTGATGGCCAGAATCCATGCCGCATCCTTGTTCGCCTCATCGAACTTCTTTGGCTCTACCTGTGACAGGAAGCTGAGATGCAATACTTCGTTAGTTGTACCTCTTCGAGTTCTGACGCTACATGAGGATCTCCGATGATCTGTTCTCTAGGATGATCCCGCACGTGACGGAGCTCTAGAAGTCTGGCGTCTGGAGCTTCAGCTACTTCTTGTGCTTCTCTTTCGTCTAAAAGATTTGTTCCATCTTGATCTTCAACATCTTCAGATGACGTGGAGGTGGAAAATTTGATGTACTTGGGTGCGTCATCTTTAGGGTCTCGTCCAGATTCAGTGGTCAAGTCTGGCACCTGCATCTTCAAGAATACCACTGGAAGAGTTGCTGTGAAGCAAACTTCCTTCATCAAATACAACATTTATTGATTCTTCTAACCACTAGGATTTTCTTATTGAAGACCCTATATGCCCGACTATGGGAACTATATCCCATGAATATGCCTTCGAAGCATTTTTCACCGAATTTAGTACGCGGGTACTTCCCATTATTAGTACATAGCATCTGCCACCAAAAACCCTAAAGTAGGACAAGGTTGGTTCCTGCCTTTCAGGAGCTCGTAGGGCGTCTTACGATGATGTTTGTTGATCAAAGCTCGGTTTTGTACATGACATGCCGTATTGACACCCTCTGCCCAGAAGTATTCCGGGAGAGAAGCATCTTTCAACATAGTCGTGCAGGCTTCAATGAGTGTTCTATTTCTCCTTCTCCGCAACTCCATTTTGCTGAGGAGTGCGCGGGGAGGAACTCATGAAAGATACCTTGTTCTTCACAAAATTCTGTCATAGCACCAGATTCGAATTCTGTTCCATGGTCACTTCGGATTTTGACCACGGAGCAGTTAAATTCTTCTGAACTTGCTTGACAAAATTAGTGAAGATGTAAAAAGTATCTGACTTTCGTTTCAAAAAGAACACCCATGTAAACCGTGAGTGATCATCAACTATCACTAGCGTATATGACTTGCCTCCCAAGCTATGAACTTGCATGGGCCAAACAAGTCCATATGTAGCAGGTAAAGACATCGGGAAGAGTCTTTGTCAGCCAATGCTCTTAAAGGTAGCCCGTGTCTGTTTGCCCATCTGGCATGCATGACAGGGCTATCCTTGATGCACTTGATACTGGGAGCATCTCTTACTAATTCTTAGAAAATAGCATATAATTGTCTTATAATTAATATGTGTCAATCTCTGTGTCATTGTTCACAAAGAGAAGCACTGCCTGTTGCCACAAGGCATACGGGGGTAGATGAATCTATACTAAGAAAATCTAAGCAGAAGATATTTCTGCTCCTAATGCCTGATAATACCTCTCAGAGGAGGTACGTGAGATTATCAGACATTTATCTTGCAGAAACTTAACGTCATAACCTTTATCACATAACTGATTTACACTGATCAGGTTATGGTTTAACCCTTCAACATAAGCCACGTCGGTGATAGAGATTATACAGTTGGAATCATTACCATAACCTCTGGGACTCCTCGATCTGACCTCCAAAGATGACTTTGGGTCCATTCTCGACTGGAGTGTAATCACGCAGCAGGCTTCTTGTCCCTGTCATATGCCGGAGCATCCACTGTCCAAATACCAGATTTGGCGTTTTGGTGGCCTTTGGACATTCCTGCAAAACAAAATTAATTTGCCTTAGGAACCCAATCGAACTTGGGTCCTAGATTCCTGGTTAGCACACTCCCCCTCGTCGGTTAACCCTACGAGTGGGTCTCGCATTGTTAACATGGGGAGTCTCGTAGTTCCTTGGATTAAACCAACAATCCACGGCAAAGTGACCGACTTTGCCACAGCAACCAGTCGAACCTGTTGTATCTCTTCCGAGGCTCCTGCCTTACCCTGGGAACACGGGTACAGCTGGGGCCTTGGATCTGGAGGTGGAGGCCTCATGGTGACGGCAGTCACATGACTTTGTCACCTTCTGAATAACAGGCTTGACTTTGGCGCCTGCTTTCCATTATGGCCGCTAGAGAAAGGACCATAATTTCCTATGTGGATCTTCCTCATAAGGTGCCTTGAAGGCACTCTCACAAAGTTCGGGGGAAGTTCCAACCGTCATACCGGCTCTTAGGCTTTGCAACCGAGGGCCGGAAATGATGCCCAAATGTTGACTCAAAGTCATGTTGGTTGCAAGGAAAGCCAGGCTTTCTGAACGCAACAGGACTAATAGGAGCCTTCCCCTTTTCATCAGCAGAGGCCTTCTTGGCGGCCTTATTCTTCCTCTGGTTCTTGTTCCTCCTAGATGAAGAACCAGATGCCCCAATATGCCCCAAGCCAGCTCCTTTGGCCTGAGCAGAGAAGGTGTCAACGACTGAAGCACTGTTTTTGGCATAGAGAAGCTCTGTACGATCTTCCTTTCTGCCGCAAGTAGTTCTTCCAATTTGTTGACTTCCTCTGCTTGAGATCAAGGAGCTGCAAAGACTCTGAGTGCTTTGAAGTCAGGTCAAGGTGTTCCTGCCGGAGAGAAATCAAACTAGTGACCTCTTCCTTAGGGATACACACTCACCCTTAAGGAATTTTACTTCCTTCTTCTCAGTCCTCAGTCTCTTCGGCACTCGTCGAAAGTGTTGAGCAGAAGCTCATACTTCTCGAGGAGTTCAGCTTCGCGGGCCGAAGGGCCATCCTCAGGTTTCATCATCCTGAGACTCAGGATCAGAGTCGGAGTCGGAGAGAGGGGTGTGAGCTTTACCTTCCCAGTAAATGTGGGGACATTCTCCTTCTGAGTCTGAGCGACCCACCAGCCCGAAGTAGCGCTTCCTCATCATCACTGGAGTCTGAGGAATCAGAACTCGCTTAGTGTCTTTGGTCTTCTTGCGATGTAGCTCGCTCCTTCTTATCTCTGGAGGATTTGAGCTCCTCTCCTTTCCTTTATCTCTTTTGCTTGCTGGCAGTCGGCCACGACGTGACCTGGCTTATTGCATCCAAAGCAAATAATATCAGACGAACGATGTTTGTTAGGTTTAGATGCATACCTATCAGAAGAGTAGTTTTTCTTCTGATGTCTGGATGAGGGAGCCGTCTCTCTTCCTTTGATTCCTCATCTTGAGGAATTTCTTGAACTCTCGAGTGATGAGGGAGAAATCCTCTTCCGACAGATCTGAGCTGGAGGAGCATGGATCGGAGTCTCCTCTTCTTCCTTATTCTGGCACGGTACGACACCGCACCCTTCCCTTTTCTGGAGTGACTGGCTTTAGGGCACAGTCTTTTCTTTTGCAGCAGCCTTCTCTGCTTCTTCTCGCCTCCTGGTGTTCAGCTGAAGTTCATAGGACATCAGCTTCCCGAACAGGATTTGTGGATCGGTTTCTGCTAGTCTGCCAAATTCTCTGGCGCAGATCTTTGTGTCTCATTCCTTAGTAAGGGACCTAAGGAATTTGTCATTGAGTTCACCATTGGTGAACACTCTTCCATAGCCCTTGAGGGCGGTTGACAATCTTCAGGAAGTTCTCGTATGTGACTCCGATCTCTTCCTTAGGCCCTTGCCGGAAGGCCTCATACTTATGTTGAGGAGGGATCTCCGATCATCCCTCACTTCATCCGTGCCCTCCATTAGGATGATTAGGCACTGCCAAATCTCCTGAGCTGTCCTGCAGTTGCTGAAGTTTTGCATCATAGAGTCGTCAACCGCGCTGACCCGGATGTTCTTCCTTCATGTCAAGGCCCACTGGAACCATCTCATCCTTGTCCATTTCAGAGAGTGTCTTTGGCACTTTCTTGGTGGGATCAATGTGGAGCCTTAGTGGGTACATAAGGTCCCTCCAGCACGATCATGAACAGTCGAGGGTCACTGCTTCCATATAGAACCTGATCCTTTCCTTCCAGATAGGAAAGTTGAGTCTGTTGCACACTGGGATCTTGCCGGAGTACTTGAGCCCGTCCATGGTAGCTGTATGTCTCCTTGTGACACTAGTGGCAGGATTCACCTCAAGGTGTTAGCCTTTTTGTGAGGAACCTCCCTCTGATACCCCTTGAAAGTCCACCTAGTGTCGGCTATGTGCACCTATGGGGGGGGGGGAAATAGGTGACGTGTGGGTTCTTTTGCGGAATTTACAGATGCCTGCACAATAAAAACAACAAACACAGCACACAGAAAACACACGCAAATTTATAGTGGTTCCCCGACTTGGGTACATCCACTTTCCCTTCGACCTATCTCCCCAACAAGGGACGACCGGTCACTTCACCAACGGGATTGAAATCCAATCCCTCACTAACGGAAGGAGCCTTCCACGTGAGAGTCAACACACTCCCACAAAGCGGGTTGCACCCAACCC